>CM034007.1:10459658-10723679 GCA_019603395.1 Cyrtorhinus lividipennis
TTTAATTGAGCAATGCTGTTGCGTAACAAAGACCATGAGATATAAACAACAAAAACAAAATATTTGTTATTAATTCAACACCCTTTTATTACGGTTGAAGAGCTGCTTATTCAATAACTATATTTCATTTCATAATGAAACGGGAGAACGTCGTGAAACCAATGTTTACAAATTCGTTGAGTAATGAGGCCGGTAACGATAACAATGTCGTTCTTTCTGAATTATGTCATCGAGCGATCACCGTCGCTATTAAATCTAGGGCGTTGCCCTTTGTTAACAGCCTGGTTTCGGTCGAAGGTTCTTCATTTACATACGCTTATTCGATGGTGAGAGGTTTCACGATATTACCTTCACAGGCATTGGAAGGGGGGAACGTTATCGTTAAAAGCTGGTGAGGTATGAATAATATTCGCTCTTACCTGACAAGGTGATGTCTCATTCAATCTCATCAGACTAGTATTTTTGTTTCTTTGGTGGAGTATAAGTACTACGTTGAATTGGAAATGAAAGATGGAGAAGGATAAAATTCTAAAATGTTTCAACCACGGTTTATTATTCCCAGGTTTATCTTTGTAGTGGGGTGAATCGTCATTCAATGAATGACCTATTGGGCCGGATTTAGACTAAAACTGAGATAACTAGGTGCAACTATGGCCAAAATGGAATCGAGATGTTGTTGGAAGGACCTGTTTAGAAAAGGAACGATGGAACACGGCCAAGAGAAGTGACAGTGCCACAGGATCCGACGCCAAAATATTATCTCCCCTGAGAATGGGGAAATTCCCGGGCTATGAAGTAAACCTGTCAGGCCTGCTTCTCAACCACATCGGCTGAATATAATTGGGAATGTATAATAGCGATTACGATCCTTACTCGGATTGAGTACCTGAATAACTAATAAGTGGTTACTCAATCACTCTAATTATTGATTTTTCTATATCAATCATCAACGATTTATGGTTGATTGGTGATGAACACCCGTCATTTGGAACTACTTATAATATCATAAAAAAATTATTATACCCAGGAAACGTTTGGAAATTGAATAAAATAGATTTATCATTTTGAGAAAAACGATTGCTAACTTTGGAGTCCCTTGTAATAAAGTCGATGTCTGTGGACCGATTTGACAACCCCTGGCTGATGGTGTCTTCTTTCTGGATACCCCGAAGTTTCATAAAACATCCCCAAGGGATTACTGGAAACCTCTCGAAGGCAGATTGAACGTGGTACGCGAGAACGAGAATTCTTATCGACCGTAGCTATTGTGTTCGTCGAGGTACTTCACAAAGCGCGACATTCCTCTCGTGAATCGAACGGGAACCCATCAGGAGAGTTGGTTCAATGGCATAATGCTCGTATCAATTAATAGCCTCCCGGCTGAATAACAATATCATCTTGGTTGACTAGTTCGATGGAAGAGCGGGCTGGTGGAAGGCTTTCCTATTCTGTTTCGTACTTGATACCCCTCCTCTCCTGTCTCATCTTGACTTTAGCACCAACTTGGAATACAACAAGAGGTTCATCAGTCCTCCAGTCATCGGAACTGTATCGGCGGAAAGTAAACATCTCCTTGTCTTCAACTCCTCTCCTTACCAGTCCCTTGACAGCTCAGCGACCGGTGGATTGTGATACTACAGAATACTCTGGACCTGATGAGAGGGCTCAAACAGCGCAATCTCTCATTGTGAATCGAGATTCTGAAGATACGCCCACAGTAGCTAGCCTCTACTATTGAGCTTTAAATGGTGCTCAGCGCCCGTCGTCATAATATGAGTAAATAATAATGCAAGTAGTCTTCACGCCCCCTATTGACCTCGTGCAAAATACAAGGAAATGTGTCCTGGGAGCTGTTCATAGGGTATTTTCCATTCGGCTCTCATTTCCTGACTTGGGTTTCCCCTATGTTTCCCTCGGGACGCATTGGCGGATTTGCTGAGCTGTTGAGCGTTTAATTGTCCTCCATCACAGCGCGCGAATCAATCGGAAGTTTCCCTGTGGCTAGACTTCCCACACAGGAGGAACTGCCGAAATGACGACGTGTCAACTAGGGGAATGATAATTGTTAGCTGGTAGCAGTTGAGGTGGATGTTCGACCATACGTGGGGCAGTGTATACGCATAGAATTGGGGTTTGTCACACTTTATACCCAGTTCTCTACCATAATACCTGAACATCATTTCAGGGATCAATTTTAAATGAATGAATAATTGTAATTATAGATCGTTATATTATTCACATAAGTTTAAGGAGATCAATATCATTATTTTAATACTTCATTCAAATGGGGCATCATCCTTCAGAAAACTAAGGGTAATATACAAGCTGCTTACTGATTCGACGTGCGCAAGAACGAAATTCCAATGACAAATGTGAAACAAATAAACCTGTTACACTGACCCTCGTCATTAAAATTGTGGATAGCACTACGTGGAAATCCGGGATAGACTCAAACCAGTTTGTTAACCCTAGAAGGCCACCCTGAAATTCCCACTACTAGACGCCACCCACACGCCGATTTGACGTACATACCCGAAAAATGCCTGCTGAAAGCGCAAGTGGGGAGTATATGACATTATTACGAATGAAATAAAAACAGACTTTATTCATAAATTGACTGGTGAACATGTTGGCCCAGTTAGTAAACAATATTATAATGACTCGAACGCATTTTACATTACATACCTATAAGACGAGGGTAAATCACAGTAGGTTTACTGCATATTCTTCTCAAAACGACTATGAACCAGTTATACCTCAGTCTCAAAAGTGCTCTTTGAACTGAGCAAATAAAATTTCGAATTCAAATTTAGAAAATCAAAGACACAGAAAGGAACTGACAAAATCGAGAATAATTCAAATTTTGCGAATCTCTTACATATTATCACACATTTTTTTTGACTTACTGGCAAAGTCGACACAAATTTTGGAGTGGTGTTCACCACACTCATACTTTTTGCATGCGAAACAGTAAGATTTAGTCATTATTTTCTTTTTGTACGAACAGAATGAACAGTAGTGCCTTTCCCCATCTATATGACGCAGTGCAGCAGTTTGACGTTGTTCTTCCGTTGGTTCAATCAAATTCAAGTACTTGGTGATGGAGATGCGAAGCGTCCTGGGAATTTGCTGTTCAAAATGTTCATCCACACATTAGTCAGCTCATTTGCCAAGGCCACAACATACGTAATCAAACCTACTAAGTGGCTTCCCTTTCTTTTTTTGTTTATGGAAGATGTCTAAATAAATCACGTAGGAATTGTGAATCGCTATGTTGAGCATATTATAAAACAGGCAAAGGGGCCAACAACGAGTTTTTCTGTTGGTGCAAATTTGGTCAAAAGTGTCGACTGCTTTCCCAGTTTGTGGGTCGATAGAGTATCGTCATCAGCAAGTCTCTTTCTTCGTTTTCGCTCCATCTTCTGGGGAAATGAAGCAACACCAAATGAAACACAACCCAATGTACACAACACACATTGTGTTATTACAATGTAATTGTATGGCTAAAAACAAATATTTAGCTATGAAATAATCACAGTTTCTAATAAATTTAGCGTCTCAAAAACACATAAACCTATGCACTTGAAGCCACTGATACGTCGTTTCGACGTACATTTATTAAACCCTTGTAGCCACTCACACGTTGGTCCGACGTACAGATAACTGGCCCCTACAGCCACCTACACGTCGATTCGACGTACCATGTTTACGAGAGTAAAGAATAGACTTACCTCAGGTAGCAGCGACGGCGCCGTTTTCCACTGACGTGTGTTCGTAACTGAAGGGAGGCATTCCTAGGGTCTCAAGTGTCTGCTGCGCAC
This sequence comes from Cyrtorhinus lividipennis, assembly GCA_019603395.1. NCBI lineage: Eukaryota > Metazoa > Arthropoda > Insecta > Hemiptera > Miridae > Cyrtorhinus > Cyrtorhinus lividipennis. The sequence continues at coordinate 10,463,480 of CM034007.1, forward strand.
CTAGCGGCCAGGATGAGCAACCGAAAACGAATATACGTCGAAACGACGTGTGTGTGGCCTTCTAGGGTTAAGAAGGTTCTGAAACGCAAAATACCAGTGGGAAAATTGGATTTGGTAAACCAAAACGTATTCTGAAAAAGAAAAAAAAAGGCAGTCTCGAGAAGAGATTTGCAAATGGCTGAAATGAGCTTCCCCTACAAATCAAATGATATCCACAGTATTCACGAAACAATTATTACTGCAGATAGTGTTCCCCATTCGAAATCTGCAAATTTTTGTTAAGAGAATGAATTTAGATCTTATTAGGGCCGTTAAATCCTTCCCCAGACGAGGCTGAATACGTTAGTAACAGCTCCGTTATTGCTCATAAACCTGTTCATTTCCATTTCACGAACACCGAAACCGCTTACGCGAAGCTGAACCAAGAAGCGATAAGGAAAATCCAGGGTCATGGGTAGTGGGGGGAGGGTGGTTGGTGGCAGGAGGCTTCTAACTCTTGCTATGGTTAGCGCCTCCTTAGCACAATCTTGGGTTCAAGGGTTGACAGCGACATTCTCTTTCAGCTGCCTCTGGCTATTATGAGGATGTTCATGGTAGAAATGGGTTCTGTATACAGTTGAACACCGTATCTACCAGAATATGAGTGTGAAGTAAGATAATATCCGTACTGAGTGACAATCGATTGTGGTGCCAGGTCAAAATAATATGCCATCCCGCATACCTGCAAGGTTTGTACATTCTGTATCAAGTGAGATGACTCAGTTGAGCGTACTGAGTATAAATACCAGTTGTGCATTACACGTTTGTGGTTAATGCACCTGAATATTCGTTAGCGTCGGCATTGTCATGTTAATGTGGTCCAACTCCCCTCTCCGCAAGGTAGACACCCTTGCAGCTCATACACGTTGTGCGGGGTTGCATGATTAGTTGTTCCCGGCACCAGTATCGATCGTAGTAATCCTACGTAATTTAAAATTAACATTTCAATTTGGGAGGTCGTATCAGCCTACCTTAACATCCGTTGCACCTTGTTGCGGATGCAGGGCGATTAAGCGTTAGGCGTAATTTCAAATGATGAGCAGACATTATAGTCCTCATTCTGAGTGAGTTGGAACCAAATGGAATCCAACCGAAATGATGTTTCAGTAGAACTTACTCGCTATTATAACTATCAGTTTAGGTTCATAACATCAGATTATACAAAGCAAATACACAAGATATTTCACTATTGAAATTAACGTTCAAGTTGGCTAGGAAATGAAAATTACCATTTTCATTCCACGTTTCGAAGCCCTTTGGAGAAATTCAGGATTGTTGATGGTCATACATGTTCTTGCCGCAGCCAAACATTTTTCATCATAGATTGACCAATGATTGACTCTACGCATGTGCGAACGTTTTCTTGCAACAAATGTATAGCGTATACAAGTAGCAATTAGAGAAACAAAGTTATCGTCAGATTTCGTAGGAACTTAATCCTATGTAGGAAACCACCAGGTTTATGAGCAATAACGGTGCTGTTACTACTACTGCTACTAATAATAATAATAATAAGAAGAAGAAGAAGAAGAAGAAGAAATTATAATATTTTATTCATTTGGTGTGATAAACTCTTGCTTACGGAAAACAGTGAAACTATTCTCTTCAACATTTTGGAATGCGGAGATTCCGGAAAAGTCCAACCTCCGTCCTAGCTAGGAGTGCCTTCTTAGTGGTCCAGAAATCGTAGAATAGATTCACTAGCCGACATGATCGCCATGCATTGGAGGATGCGGTTGTCAGATTGGATCTTCGATATTTTGGACACTGGCGCGGTATCGTATTTCTTGTCATTCCGTAGGATGAATCGATTGTGATTGCTCTTGGAACCAGATCTCAGATAACCGCGGAGGGACACTTTCCGCTTATTGCCCAGATTGTGATGTTGGATCTGCCCAACAACTAAATCCGTGTCGACCCAGTGCAGAATCCTGAAAATAAGAGGCGTTCACGATACGTTCCCGAAAATCCATTCTTTAATAATTTAACGATCGCGTCGTCATCGAACCGCAGTTCTCTCTCATTTGGAAAACGACTGGAGGGGACCGAATGAAAGTTGAGGAGCTCTAGGACGCAGGTAGTGTATCAATTAACCCTCGCCACTCCAAAGTTTTGTTTGATCTCCACTCCCCTAATCCATGCTCGATGAGGCCAGGAGTTCGTGGAACTGCTTGTGTCAACACGCCTTGAATAAGTTCGATGGCACCGAACCGAAGGGTTTCCCTCGATAAGTTCGAATAACTTGAGAGGAGCGGGTGGGTCGTCTCTCGAGATGGAAGGTGCACGTTGTTTGTTGAATTCGTTCGCGAATTTCTCTCCCAGCCAAATCCAACTCACAGCTCTTTCTGTGTTCCAACTCGTCTCACCAAATCCTTCTCAGAGTGCTTCCGGCAACTTTTACAGGTCTCGAACATAACTTGATTCACTACCTACCCACTGTCAACATGATCCAGAGCAAAGCTTTCTTCAGAAAAAGAACGAAGACCATGAGAGATCCGTTTTTCTCCTTTTCCATGCGCTAGTTTTCATATTAGAATCTTCCTACTAACAACATACTGCAAATCAACTCACAAATGCTCTAAATAACTCACAATAAGGGTAAACTTCCATGAAAATTCTATTCAGTTTTACTCTTGCTATTGGTGGTTTTGACACTATTTTGATCCTGAAAAGTTTGGGGGCTTGATGAAAATAAATTTTTCTTTTAAGAAGTTCATTTTTTCACAATTCTGTGACTCAATAATCTTTTGAGGAGAAGAAGAATTCAACTGAACAAAACATAACATGTTACTTTGCAACAAGTTTTCTTAGAAAAAAAAAACCGCTCAAATTTTTAGGGTGGAAATACATAAGGTCAAGATGCCTTCAAAATTGGGGATTTGTCCTGACAAAAAATGGTCCTGACTACCCTACATCACAATAACCAAACCTGTACGTCCCTGACGGCAGTAGATTATTAGTATTATGATTTCGACGGGGTTTTGGCCTCGGACGGTCAACATTCCCACCACAGTCGAACACCAGGGAACTTTATGTCCATCAGATGATTTTCTGTCAGTTTAATACCCTATTCCTAATGATACGTAATTATCTACTGTTTCATTCACAGATTCGACTGCGGTTCCGGCGTTGGGGTCGTCAAGTCTCTGGAGACGGTGCTCCTGAACCAGTGGAATCGTCTAACTGTCTACAGGCACAGGTGGGACGCGTGGATTCAACTCAACAATGGGAAACATGTTCAAGGGAGATCGAAGGTGAGATTACCCCAGTCAGTTTAGTTGGCAGGAGTTTACCAGTACTCGTATTAACAACGGTGTAATAAAAAAATAAAAAAAAAAAAACTTGCTGGCAGGGACAAAACAACAACCCGAATCTGAGCCTTGAATAATTTGGCGTTTGCATTTGGTCTTCAGGGTCTCTTCTCACGAATGACGTTCAGGGAACCCGTGTTCATCGGTGGTAGGGGTAACACGTCAGGGCTCCAAGACAAGCTTCCAACAGACCACGGTTTCAAAGGGTGCATCCGCCACCTTCAAATCAACGACTATGACTACAAGTTTGACGCCGTTCCGAAAGGAGATGCCGTCAAAGGCTTCGACATTGGTGAGATTTGCATTGATCTAGGAAAGTGATTCTTCAAAATGAATACGTGATCCACTTGCATGCTACCAATGTTTTCCAGACGACTGCGTTGCTGATAGATGTAGCAAAGTTCCGTGTCAACATGGTGGAAAATGTCTGACGTCTGGCGACACCGCCATATGCCTCTGCCCATTGGGATACACTGGGGATTTATGCGAATCTCGATTTGATCTTCAGGTAACTTGTTCATCTTGTACTTTCTTTCACCGGTGATTCCTGAAGTTAGTATCCTACTTTTTCCATTTGTATGAACCATTTCATTTATAGTAAGTAGAAAAAAATGCTTTACTGAGATTAGTTTCTTGAACTATGCCCTAAAACTCCTTGCTGACTTTGTAGAAAGAGATCAACGAATTATGGAGGGCTTTTCCACTTTCTCCTGTATTGTCCTCGTTTAAGTTTATGAAAAAACTCCACACCTGTTTAACCTTTAAGGGCCCCATGGAATGGATTTGATCATAATCTAGCTTTTCGAAATATCCGTCCAGACCAATAGTTTCCCACTTCTGTTGTGCGGCTATTGGATCGGGACCTATATTCATCGATTCAGCACCCAGATTTTAGCAGAAAATGAAACCAGGCCTAGGTCTCCGAAATTCATGAACTTTCATTTACTAAATATCAATTTACCTTATTCACGCTACCTTATTCACGGCCTGAATAGAATCTGTACTCTTTGAAACGTGGAGATCCAAATGAAAATAATAACCTACATCATGGCTTTAGTACGCAACAGAGTTAGTGAGCTTCATGTACTCTCTCTGACTCTTTTGTCGGATATTTGCACTACCTCAGCTCAAAATATACATGCCTCCTAATCGAAGCACTTTCCTCCTAGGTTCCAGCATTTAACGGGTCGAGCTACATGCGGTTCCCAGGATTAGGCTCGTCAGCATTGTCGTGGCTGGATATATCTTTGGTGTTCAAGCCAACCGATCTCAACGGTCTTATCCTTTACAATGGTCACAGGATAGATGGAATGGGTGACTTTATTGCAATCTACCTGTGTGATGGTCACGTCGAGTTTACGTTTGATTTGGGTACCGGCGCCGCCACGTTGAGGTAAGACTGACTGGAATACACATTTGTTACTCCTGTTCCTGTCGCGCTTTCCAATTTTCGTTCTGGCCATAACTGGTGGCTCATTGTACATTACAGGACTACTGACCCGGTCAGTTTAGGTGAATGGCACCAGATATCAATCTCACGAACGGGACGACTTGCGGTTCTTCAAGTCGATCAAAATACTTCTTCACAAATTTTGTCGCCTGGAGCCTTCACTCAGCTCTTCCTCCCCCTCAACTTATACCTGGGAGGAATAACGAATTTCGACATGGTTTCACCAAAAGCCAAAACCCGTTCTTCTTTCGTTGGATGCATCCAAGGAGTGAGTGCCGTTTCCGCGCCTATAAGCCACAATAACGATTTCCCATCATAACACTAAATTCACATTTTAATTCTTTAGCTCTCGATAAACTACCAACCGGTACAGTTACTAACAGAAGCTCTTGCTGGGGTCAACATCAAGAATTGCCGTCATTCTTGTGCGTCCAAACCTTGCGGAGAGGTGGCACGGTGTGTGCCTCATTTTGACGCATACAAGTGTGTTTGCGACAAATACTGCGAAGAGACTGGTGAACAGGCCGTCAATAACCATGTTGCGTCCTTTTCTGGGAGCACATACCTCCACTATACTGACCCAGAGATTCTCAGCCGGTACCTACAAATTTAGTTCAAACATATAATACATTACGGTAAAAATTCCGGTGCAATCTACAAGTTTTGAATAGCTGAGTAGTAAGCAATGATGAGAACCGTGCAATGTATAATGGCTGTCAATAATGTACTTATGATGGTTCAATATTTTTTACAGGATACTGGCCAACAAAGTCAGCATTAACATGAGGTTTCGAACAACCTCATCCAACAGTCTGATAGTTTGGACAGGAAGGACAGAGATGAGGCAGCACTTTGGTGACTTCCTTGCTATTGGAATAAAAGACGGATTCCTTCATTTGAGATACAACTTGGGGAGCGGCGAAACTTTGATAGTTTTCAACGAGACGAGGGTGGACGATGGAAATTGGCACCGAGTGAAAGCAATGAGGTTGGTAACTCCATCTACAAATTTGGTGAAGATTTAGCCATGTCTCAGGAAGGATTGAGACGTTTCAGAGCCCTCCGTTGTCGTATTTTCCTCTGTGTCCTATATTCATTTCGCTGGCTTTTTCTCACAGGAGTGAACAGGAAGGATCGATAGCAGTCGATCACGGGAAAGTTACCACAAGTCGGTCTCCGGGGAAACTTAAGCAGTTGAATACAAACACTGGATTGTATGTAGGTGAGTTGGAAGATGAACTCAACCCTCTAGATTATGCTGTTCTCTGTAGGCAAGTATAATCTAAAGATGAAATCATTGAAAATGATCCGTCGAGGTCAAATCTGGACATCTCGAGAGCCTATGCGGTAAAACTCACGAACGTACCTACCTGTAGCCATTGTCCTTCGAGCCTTGTACAAGGTTGGAGCAGAATACTGCTACGAGACCCTACGTTTCCTCTTGAACAATGTTTCATTTCCGAGCCTAGCCATCTTCTCGGATACATCCTGCTGGTAGTTTCTGGCCACATGTTTGTCCACTTTAATCTGTTCTTGAGCCTCTCGAGAGCAATATGAATGACGAACGATGACTGGCCCGTTTGCGATGACCCATTTTAGTGTTCCAGTTCGGTGGTGCGTTAGCTCTTTGAGTTCTGATTTATTTAAGTATTAATTTTCGTTTACTGTTTGATCCCCGTCACAGTTTGAAGGGCACCCCTGTCGAGGTCACCCTCGATTACCATAACCATGGACTAAGAAAGCCCCAGCCATATTCCATTTTGCGTCACTCTGATAGCCTCATCCTTCCTCAGGGAGTGAGTGCAACCTCATCGTCACCCGTCTTTGATAGACTGGATGTAAACGAAAAGACGAATAGTCTGAATCATAAGCATTCAATTGATTCCCAACAATTTCAGGACTTGGAAAATCCGGAATCATATTTACCTGCCTCACAAGAGCGTAAAGATATAACTCGTATCAATCTTCAATAACTCGTCTCAGCAGTATTCATTTAGTTTTAATCAAGAAATGCGTGGTGATTTCTAGCTCGATACTTGAGTTAATTACTTAGTTCAAATTCCTTGTCCCGAGGTTTTTCACTGTTGTATTTCATATTTCATATTGTATCGTATTATTGCTTTCGAAAAAAGAACTTGAAGGTATTGTTTTTGATTCAGGTGGAATGGAAGGCATAGAAGCGGCCACCATGTACAAATATCGCAAAGGTTTCCTAGGTTGCGTATCGGAGCTGACGTTGAACTCGGAATACCACGTCAAACTTCCCTGGTCGGCTGCAGCATCCAGCCATTGTGGAGAAGTGCCTCCGTGAAAAGATGTAATTAGATCGTGAGCGATTTTTCCTGAGGACTGATTTTTAATACCTTTTAGCCGGCTGATCAAAACGAGTCCATGACCTTTCAACAACCTAATTCGATAGTCGCTTATTCTATTGTGAACCTTCTCAATGGTACTTGGCATTCAAGTTACTCGATCCCTTTAATTTGAGATCGGGGATCAATTCTTCTAGACGGAATATGTATGGAAGAGGGACATGGGTGTGTAACGTTACCTAAATTCTAGCAAAATTTCCCCGCCTCTACTGTGCTCAAAACTAGGAATACTTTTTTAACGCGGCTTCGACTGAAAGTGGAGTAGTGTTGCGACAGAACCGTCTCAGATGTTGACCAATGATGGGCATTTGGTGAAACGATAGCACTGGTTGTGCTAGAAAGTAGAGTTTGGAGATGAATATGATAATACAAGAACGAGTGGTGCATGTAGTGCATTGTGGAATGCGCCTAAACTCTCGGAGTTGACTAAACATAAAAACGAACGCGCTAACGGGCACTCTAAACTTGCACCATTTGTCGCATCGGACCAAGCTGGTCTAATTAAGGTTCCCAAACAGATTTGGGCATCATTCGTGACGTTCATTCGAGGTTATCTGTCACATTGACATCAGGATTGGCATTTTGGCCAGCGATTGGCGCAGCAAAAATTATTTATCGTTTTGTGCACAGTGAAATGCTTTCACAATAAAAAAGAAAAACCTTCTACATACGTTGAAGAAAAGCTATTGTTTTCACACTCGTATAGGTAACATGGCAGACCCAAGTTCCCTTCATTAATATTTCGTTGCACACGTTTCATCTCTTTTCTATAAGGCGTCTTGAATAAAAGGTGAACATTCTATGTTGAATGGTCGTCATACGTTTCTTTGTGTCTCTTTCTTCAGCTCACCTTCAGTCACAGCTATGTCGCTGGGTTTTTTTTTCTTTTGTACCAGCACAGGCAGAAAGCATGAAGGTCGACCAAAATGTCCTGATCAACGACCTGAAGTCGTTCGATTTTCATTCCAACTGAAAGAAGAAAAAACATGGCCTAAGCACACTCATCAGCCAACTGCCGGAAGGTTCTCATTTCGGGTTGTGGGTATTTTTTACTGGTTGGTAGGATGTACAAACTGTATTAGTATTTAATGTGCGTACGTGCTTCAATAGGAGTTTGTGTAAACTCTCTACTTAATGTTGACTCTTTTCCTTCGTTTGTACAGTTTAGTTAGAGCGTCGTGATGGTTTATTGAGGGAAGGCTAGCAAAAATATAAAAAATGTCAATTGGTAAAGAGAATAATTTTTTGTTTAAATTGCTTTTTATTTCATGAGTGGAAATCGCTTTGAGTTTCAACAGAGATCGCATCAATAGTTATTTTCTCTGTTTAGTACCTGCTTTAATATCATGTGAGCTATTGAACCTAGGATGCTTCGTCCTGCGATATAAAGGCAATCTTGGGGCTTGGTAAATTACTTCAGTCGTTTCAAAGCTAGTGTGCAAGCTATCCAAGGGAGGTATTGCAAATACAGACGGACTCCATCATCCAATAGTTGGTTTATTAATCAAAATGAAAAAGTACGACAGAATTTTCGTTTTTCTTTCTTAAAAGGATGACTCTTCAAACCGTTTGTTTGACAAGTATTACGCAATGGTTGAGTCACGCAGGAGATGTACCGCAGACAAAAACGAAGCAAGAATATCGTCACTATGATGATGAGAACAATGTCCATTCTCTCAGTGTCGCATTCTTATCATTTTTCAATGACTACCGATTATCTTTAAAGCCTTCCTGGGGTTACTTCTCAGCTTTGGAATTGTTGAATTGGAATAACTGATTATTAACCACCACGCACCTGAAATGGTTGTAATTGTTATTGCGTCGAGATTTCGCATATTGCACCCACGGCTTGTCAGAATCTTCTTAAAAACCACTTTTGATTAATGAATTTCAGCTGAGTTTCAATCGCTCAGGTTAGCTAATCCAGGATTTTTTTCACAACTATTAAAAGCAAAATTGAAATCAATTTATTTATTAGGTAGTAATTTTCATGTTGACCTTGGTAAATTGACAGTCTAGCCAATCACCATGACTGGAAGACCTGCATATTTCAGCTTTATTCAATCATGACCTTCTGGAATAGATGAGTTAAAAATTTTCTGATTGTGGTTCGTAAAACGTTCATTACCATGAATGGTCCCTAACGTCAATGACCCAGACTGATTCATCGATTCAGCGTCCAACATTTGGAAAATGATACCCCCACACGCCTAGGTCCCGCAATTCTAGAAAACCTATATTCGAGATATGTGGGTAGGTACCCATCTTCAGATACATTGCTTACCCTGACAGCTAATACTAATACTTTTTCTTTTTGTTGTTTTGTGATGTTAATTATGGGCTTCATCATACGGGGCTGGACTATAAGACGAGATAATATAACGCGTCCCCTGCTTGAATCGATAGCTGAGTGAGTATACATTTACATCAAAAACACTTTCAACAATGAAATCCACCTACGCTGAAATCGGGTGAATCAGGATATTTCTCCACCGTGGATTCCGTACGAACCAGTTGAATAGTCATTGACATTTCTTTGAATTACGTTGTCGAGACGGAATAACAACATAGCTAACAAATTTTTACAATTTTAACTTGGTTGGACCACTGATTGACTGCTTATTGTTCGGATTAACACTTTTCCATGGCTGCTCCAGAGTCAACGGTCATGTCAATTGGCTAGAAAATGATACTCATATCATTAGGTACCCTCTGTCGTCTGGCAGATATTCTCTCAGCAGTATCCCATTTGTGAGGAAGGTAGTTGTCATGGTTACAAACTGGTTACTTCCCTACGGATCATACGCCCCGGGAGTTTGGCACTTGAGCGTTAGGTTCCTCTAAATTGCGTAAATTTACCAACGTCTAGTGACCAACTTTTTGTGAAATTTCAACATGTGAGTCCTCCGTTTTGCTTACTTGCAATATTATCATTCGTAGCACTGGTTTATTCGTTGTTGCACTAGGTACAGAACCATTGACAGTTTATTTCCATTATCGTGCATGTGTCAATTATCCTTTCTCAGAAAGATTGTTATTGTATGGATACTTTTTCTTCGTAAGAACATTATCTATAACATATTCGAATTCCTCTGGAGAAGAAACGTTTTGGCCCATTGACAAGCGCTCGAAAATTTAAATTCCACTGGTTTTGGTTGGCCTGTCTGTACTTTATTCGCTATAAATTACTTATATGTGAAAATTAACTTCATCATAACACGTGTATTCACTCATTTCAGCTGTTATTTTCGCTTTTCTAAAACCACGCGTCCCCTCTGAGTAAATAATATTGTGAAAAAATATATGGTGACTTATTTTTCAATGGCCTCTTGTAATAAGTAAGATATCGCCGTAAATCCTTATGCTAAAATACCTAACTAACTTCATTTTGGTAGGTTCTATTGTGTGCCTACCGAAATGTGTTATGAACGGAAATGACCTATTTTCTCCTGGTCGTAAAGATAAAACTAATCATCTCCTAGCCTCCGCATTTCCTTTTTACTCGATTTCTGTGGTATACTTTCCATAACAGTATGGCCTAACTTACGCATATGGTTAACCAAAAACTCCAAAATAGCGGATTTGAAAAGAAACACTAAATAATCGGTATTCTCGTGGGATCGCATATGATTTTACCGGTGGAAAGAGTTCATTGCGTATTGACAATTTTTTAAAATATCATTTCCCCGTTGCCTAATCAGGGAATTCTCTTTTTGGATGCATGAACGATACTCGTCGATTTGCAGTAGCATAAGTATTTTGTTTTATTCTATAGGGGTCTATGACCTTGTGATTTTAAATTCCATTAATTCATTTCATTGTTTACTTTTATACAAATTTCCACTTATTTTCTATTTATTGAATCTATGTCGTTTTGTTTCTGGTACTGATATAAATATAAATAAGTAGAGCGATGTCATTTGAGAGAAATCTTATATTAGACCGTACCTTCCTTCGTTTCACTTTCTTGCGGACAATAAAAAATGACTTGAGTGCGATTAGGGTGTAGAGGGATGAGGCATTTATTTCTGAGAACGCTATTGAATACGTAGATTAAACTGTCACTTCATATTTTGCAATCCGCTTATTTGACAATTGGGCCTACTGTGTAATAATGAGTGATTAATGGAGAAATAACCGTCGATGATGTTGAGTTGTATGAATGAATGTAACCCGATTCGAAAATGTCTTGGAACTTGATAAGCCACGTTCCGTTTAAGTAGTTGTACAGATGGTACCTTCGTCATTCTACTTTTAGTACGTCATGAGATTAGTTTCATGTTATTTGTTGATTCCTCTCAATCTCTGGCCAGTGACGAAGGGAAAACTGAAGAGAGAATATATAATTCATGCACTAACGTGAGGCTCAATAGAGCCGGATTTGAGCTCATGATCCTATTTTTTTTTTTATATATTTGAGTTTTGATTCAACAACTGGTGTAAGTTAAGCGATTATTGAGTTTGGATGAATATTTTCAAGTTTTCTCAAACCTCCACCATTAGTTCATTTTTCAATTTTCATTTGACAAAAATGATGATAATCATAATAAGACTCCTCGAGGGTACAACCTCTCATGACAAAATTACGGAACAATGTTATCGACGAGGGACGAAATGTGTGGATTCAGCTGTAAACGCCGCATAAACGAGAAGTAAATGTTATTTTGACCTTAGTGATGTAACTCGGGTGTCAAAATGAGTTGGGTCAGATGGTTTCGACAGCTATTTCCAGGGGAAAAATCCTCAAAAAACTGCTTCCCTGCTTTTTAGAAAAAAAGTCTTTGGGTACATCATTAGTATTTCTAGCCTAAGCTGGAAGGTCTTTACGTCCTAAAATCCACCCACTTAATTTAGGAAAGTAGTTACTTAACGACTTTGATTGTAAAAAGAACATTTTCTCTCATAGGAGTGAAGTTGAATAATGTTCGTACAAGTATCAGTAGAAAATTGACGTTCATTTAGGAGCCTACTTGTGAAGATTTTTTCCGTACTGATTTCTATTATAGGATTGTTCTCAAAATAATTTCCGAATGAAGCGTATGAGCCAACTGACAGATGAATTTAGAGATTCCCTGACAGTGATTTGAATTTTTGAATCCTAAATCCCTGCCGGTGGACTGAAAAACGTAGGTATTCATTTGAAAAACACGATGGAGTTTGCAGTTTATCAAAGCAAACTCTTTTGATTATCCTACAAACATGTTTCGCAAGCTCCAAAGACAATTCTAACGACAACTAAAATAAAAGCAATCGTCAGCAACTCCTTCTTGTGATTATAAGACGTGGTAAACAGAATAAAGAAACTGATTCATTGGATGAGTTCAGAAAATAGCACGACTGGTTATGAAGATTATTGCGGGTTTAACCCGATATTCCTTCCAAACCACTGAGAATGAGTCCCAATATCGCTACTTTTTTTTTTTTTTTTTTTTTTTTTTTACTTTTACTTATGGTCGAACGTCTGGTTCCGTAACTAGCATAATACTCTTACGCATTACCTACTAGCCATTTACTGAATCATGTCGCCGCTAGAAAAAGATTTATAAATACCATTTAGACGATTGAGAGCCCAAATAAGCGGATTGCATTTTATTGTGGTGACATACCCCTTTCCCCTCCACGATTGACCATAATGTACGAATTGTTCAAACTGTAAAATATCCTGCTTTGACGTGACCACTATTCATTCGGACAAATCGTCCTTTGAACCATTCAAAAAAGGAAAAAACCGTGAAAATAGCTAGAAGCGCTTGCTATTTGTTGAATGAAAGAAAAGAATAGACATTCCAGCGTTTTCAGCTTACCAAGTCATGCTGTCTCTTGTAAATAGGTATCTGTTATCTTAGTTGTAGAACTAGAAATCAAAATAGTACCTATCATCACTTGCTGAGAGTATTACAAAAACAATTCGTGTACAAAACCATTTCTGATAAAGACAAAAACTCTGTTTGCCCTTCAAAAATAAAACAAGAGAAATGTAATTTACTCAGTTGCCAGTAAAGCACAATTATTTATAATATCGACGTAAATCTTTTCTTTTTTTTCGCCTCCACGAAGTTATATGTTTTTGTTTCATAACTGTTTTTACCTTCACACCGAAAGCTTGTATTATAAAAGCTACTACTCTCTTGAAAATTGATTGTATATTTTTACATAGCATTCAGAGCCAATTATTTTCCTTGTGTAAAACGTAGAACAAGATTACAAACCTCATCAACTTCGCTTCAATACATATCATCTTATGTACAGTAACTTAGTTTTATATGTCATTGTGTATAAATTTGAGCAATTATATAATAAACGTTGATGTGTTGAATTGTGTACACGGGGTTTTCGAGTTTCTCTCACCACCTCAGCGGTTTCTTTGGATACGGCAAGTCTATAAGAAAAAATACATTCAGAACTGCCATCTCTGGCACACAGAGGTGACCATACTGAAATTTATTTATACCAGTTTCCTCAGCTTGAATAACTTATTTACATCCGTTGACTTGATTTTCATCTTTATCGTTATTATTACAAAATTCCCACGGATAGTAAGTCAGATGAACGAAAAGAGCAAGAAAAAAAAATCAACATGTGAGAAAGTTTTAATACTACTTAGAAGGTTGCACGGATACAATTACTGAGTGTCCAGTGTTCACATGTTTTCTCAAAGGCTAACAAACACTTCAAGAAATGACACGCCTTAATGCTCCAATGTTTTTTCATTGGAAGGAGAAAAGATAACATTTTTATCAATGATTTTTGTAACTTGTGGATAACAACCTCGAACGTTGATAGTGATACAGTTGGGCAAGGGAACAGGAGCATGCAGGTACTGAAGATACTGTGGATAGATGAAGCGAATAGATTTCACTACACCTGATCCATTATTACCAGGCTCCACCTTACAATATGAGGAACTTGATACAGGGAAAATATTTCCACTTATTCCGCCTTGACTACCTTGTCCGCCAACGCTTTCGATATCAACTTTTTCAGTTCGGATGGTGGTTTCAATCCTGCGAGGAGGATCGTCTGAAGGCTCATAACTTGGAGCGTTGCCCTGGACTCCGCTAGGCCGTTTTGTGTCAAACTTGGGAAGTTCGATGTATTCGTCAGGTAAAGATCTGGCAACTGCTGGGTCAGCATTTTCATCATTACTTTCGCCAGTTCTTTTCTTCTCAGCTATCTTACTTGGTTCCCGATGAGGGATCGTCGATTGGCTCGAGGAACTGTCAACATATGCTTGTGTTTCATCAGAAGGACCTTGTGATAGCTTACTGGGTGGGTGAATTTCTTCAGATTGGATATAAGTAGATCCTTCCCCGGCAATAGTTGGTTCTTTTCCACTATCCTCCTTCGTCACGGTGTCTTCATGGCTAGAATATACTTGATTAGTATCCTTCTCACTTGATTTTTCTTCTAGTATTTTCCGTTCGCTTGAGGAAGTGTTGCCTGATGTTCCATCAGATGAACCTTTTGCTGGTTCACTGGATTGGTGTGTAACTTCAGGTTCTACCAAAGAAGATCCTTCCTCGGCTTTGGTCGGTTCATTGCCAACATGAGCATCTGTTGATGAATGACTCGATGTGACTTCATGGCTAGAACTTGGATCGACGGCATCCTTCTCATTTGATGTTGCTTCAACTACAGTCAATTGGCTTGATGAACTGCTACTGTAAGCTGTTGTTTCACCAGATGAACCTTGTAATTGTTTACTGGATTGGTGGAGAGTAGACTCGTCATCAGTTTTGGTTGATTCTTTGTCACCATGTGCGGTTGTTGTTGTATCTTCGTTTGACTCTCCTGAAGAATCAACCGTGTGGATCTCAGATTCAGTGTTTGATCCATGGACAGATTTATCCATTAATCCTTCATCATGGATGTTCTTGGATTCGTTGTTCTGCTGATGTTCAGCGTCTGTTCCTGGTTTATCATTATATGACCCACTAGAGGAACTTATTTCTTGACCAGAAGATTCCGTGCCGTGGGGTGGCTGAACATCTGAAGAACTTGTCTCTACACTTGAGGAGCCTGTAGGTATCATAGAGGTCTCTTCTTTGTCCTTGCTCGTTTCAGGCTCGTGGCTCTCTGACCCTTTCTCTTCGTTGCTACTGGAACTCCATGATTGAGTGACCGTTACTCCTTCTGCCTGACTTTCGGATCCATTTGAAGAACTTGATCCTCCACCAGAAGAGTGACCAACTTCCGTTGCTTTGTCTCCACCTGTATTCGAACTATGTTCTTCTGTGTAACCATCTGAACCCTTTCTGTTATCACCTGATTCAGATTGCTCAGGCTCATTTGTTTTTGAAGATTCTGTATGTTTTGTCGCATCTCCAGACTTTTTCTTCCCCAAATTGATGCATAATATCCAATCACTGGAATCCTTCTTTTCCGAGAGATGATGCTGCTCAGACAAACCAGTCAGTCGAAGGAGTTCTTTCAATATTTCTACCATTTCCTCCTTTGATAGGAAACTGTTATTTTTTGCGTCACCTGAATGACCTGACAGTTTTGAACAATCCCCCTCTGGGCCTCTTGCAGTTTCACTCATACAGTGTTGTTCGTCATCTTTTACTCTGTGCTGCTCTGGAACTGCGTAATGTTCCTCAGACTCCCCAGCGGAATGCTCAGTGCTCAAGATCTTACTCTCTTCCTCCAGAACATTCACCGTGGATCTTGCTACTCTGCTGAGAAAACTGTCATTGGTGACGGGCAAAGCGTTGAATGATGACAGGACAGAGCATGAGACCAGCAACCAGCACCATTTTATCTGTAATTATGTAAAACGTGAGTTAATTTTGTTGGAAGTTCAAGTACAAAGGATTGCCATGTAATTTGTGATTATAAATACACAAACATCACTTTTAACCAAACATACACTAGTAAGATCAGCCAGTTTTACGGTAATCACAGTGGGCGAACTCGAGTTTGGGTAATTCTAATCCATGATGAACACATGGAATGGTCAGGATTTCATACTAAATCTTGTTTGGTTCAAAACCAAAACATTGGAAAAACTAATCAATTGGAAGAAATATACCCGGGAACGCCAACTCGAATATTGCTACATTCGCATAAATGCTAAATATTGAAAGAAATAGTAGGTAACAAAGCGGGTTGCGGAATTATGTGCAGTAGGTTATCAGGAAGTATGAACAGGCTAACCAAAAAATTTTCTACTGTGCGGAAGGATAGGGATTTTTCACATTAACAGATGAATAACTTTAGAGTTATTCCAAATATCTTTTGTTTCCCTCAAAAATGTTCATAACTAATAAATACCTGTTTTCCCATGTTCAGCTCTATATACTGACAATTATTATTGATAGATTCTTGACAAATATTGATTCAACAATAATAGTAAAATCATTCAACTCACCATGGTTGGATCTGATGTGTATGAAGTGCTTTGTTCAATCGGACGGGTGGTATTTATTCAAGAAAAAATCAAACTTGACGGGAAACCACACCTGGAGTGAGGTGGCACACTCATCAGCGAGGGATAAGTAACTGATGATTTGGAGTCATCTAAAAAGCATCGAGTTCCCGCGATAGTGTGTTTTCGTGATAAAACGCACCTTACTCCTATTGTGCTTTGGGGTAATTAGTTCAGTGTGTTCAGGTTTGAAACGCGTGATTCAACAAAAATCAGCTAATCGGCTGGGAATCGGCTTGTACAGGATGGAATGATAAGTGTTCGCACCGTATTGGTGGATCCACCACTTCGCTGCTCATGTGACAATGAAAAGATCGCAATATCTGTTGGTGAAGTTTCATGCTCTTGAGGGAATCAAACATTCTAACTTTGGAGACATTGGTCTCATGTCAAAGTCATACGATCCAGTATTTTTCATTGAACATTTATATTTATTTTGAGATGATTTTCGGACACTGCTGTTGTCTGACAGGGAGTTCAACTAGTTGAATATTCTATTTTGCGTGTTTAGGTCTATCACGCCGTGAATAATAAATACCCTTCAATTTGCCTGAAACTTTCACATTTTATGTATCAAGATAATTCCAAGAACGAAATCGACTGTGTACACCGGTTTTGACAATACGAATTTTTCCAAAAGCCTGATGGTTAGTGACTCTTTTGTTGATCCAAGAATATTTGTTGCCCAATCGACCCGAAACGGAGGTAGGGTAAGGGCAAAAATGTTCATATTAAAACTAGCTCCTTTATCGAAAAAAAAATTATTGACGAAAAAAACTATTTGTCCTCTTCTTGAATCAAGACTAGGTGAATCAACTAGCCAAGATACCTAGTCTGGCGATCTTGAACACAAGCTTACACCTAAAGTAACAAATAATTGCGGAAAAATACCTTCGTTGAGAATAACCAATCAACAATGTTGGCATACGCCTTACACTCCTCGCATGTAGTATCAAGTTCCGTATTTACCTCTGAAATCCAACAATACAGCACAATGTATCACAATATATCGTATTTACCTCTGAAATCCAACAATACAGCACAATGTAGTAAACAAAAAAATCCTCTTTTTGAGTTTCCAGGTGGAGAGCTCTCAAAAAATTGAGAAAAAGGCTTGTAAAAAAAGTCGACCATCCTTCTAGAATTAGTAAACCGGCGAAAGAATATTTCATTGGTCGTGGTTACTGATTGGATATGTGTGTATGATCAGGCATTTTGTACTCATCGAGCAGGTTCTCTTCAGGATCTAAGGGAACAACCGTCCCGTGGGTGTATTTGTCATTGGAATTAGAAATCAATCAATCTTATTTGTACTGAGGAAGATCCGGTATCAACCCAAAAGAATTGAGCGCGGGAACAAGGGAGATCGAATTGGGAGAGAAAAGGCTCCCTGTCAACATAATACTTTTACGCCACGTTTCACGGTTGGTCTAAGCTTGGCCTTATCTCGTCCTTTCTTGTTTTTCAAATTAACTAGTTCGAACTTCTTTAAACTTTTACTCTCCTACGGTTAAAGTGGTGGTTTATTAAGTTTCATAACGGGTTTTGTATCGAGACCCATCGTGCCGATATTCACTGGTGTAAGGTTACTATCGAGGGATTCCTCTTTAGAAGATAGAATAAACGTACGCACATACATTGTCTCTTTAGAATTGATCGCCCTCTAAAACTACACACACGGCATTGGACACACGTAACTTATCTTCATGATACGAATACAATTGAGTTACGAACCTCCTAATTATATTATGTTGGTCATTTTCCGATAGTCAGGCTTCCAGCACTACATGGATTGTCGCGCGTATTTGTAGATTCAATCATTTATTACGCAACAGCACGAGATTTCTGTAAAAAGGTGTTAGCAGCTCACAAAGGAGTTCTCACAAAAATGAATTTATTATAAAAAGTCTCTAGGTATAACATTTTTCCAAACGTAGAAAAAAGTTGAACGGCATCCTCTAGATGCTCTGTCCGTACCTCTTCATATGGTCGACGCCTGGCTGTTCTACTCCTTGATGGTCGACGATTTTCTTGAAAATGCTCAGGTTCCAGTAGCGTGACCCCATATAGATTGTGACTATCGAAACAGTGACAAGCCAACTTCATTCAAAGTAGATATGAAATTTCTGAAAAAGTAACGTGGATAGTAGAATGTGACCTTCTGAAATAGGGGAGCGATTAGGTCGTCAAGCTTATTTTTCGAGCAGACTGATAGATTATTGTTACGTCTAAGTAGCCTTATGATGAAAATGGATGACGCTCGTATAATATTATACTGTTCATTACCTCTTCCATACCGTGGGTTTTTTGAAGATCTATGTGGTGCAGAATTGTCTCACCGAGTTGTTATTTTTCATGTTCACGGACTGATTCTCAATGACCTACTAATCAATCCAGAGGGAAGAACACACTGTAGGAGAGATTAATACAAAAGTAAGCACCTTAGTAGAATTTCACTCTTCTCAGCCACCGGGCCCGTAGCCGCTATCAGCGCGACAAGACCAGAGCACATTTGTAGGTAGGACCAATAGAAATATAGAGTACATAGCGTACATTTTTTCATTGCAAGTGTTCCTACGCGCTTATTGAAACGTTGCTGGCAATAATATGCAATGCTCGTCAAACTTCGTCAAAATCTCGTCTTATAGTTCAGTCTTGTACGAGGAAGCCGATAAGTATCATCACCATACAATGAATTGAAAGTTGAATTGTAGTTGTCAGTGCAGGCAATGGATCTGCGACGACTCGATTGGAAACTAGTTGGTGGTAGAGCGACGAAAAACTACGGCAAAACTATTAGATCGTGAACGGAGAATACGGAATATCAAGTTTTAATAGAGATGAAACATTTGGTAACTCAGCTAACAATGCGTTAACTGAGAGAGAGAGAGAGAGAAAAGAAAGTTTATTCACAACAAAATTATGAGAATATTTACAAATTAAATCTGCCCGAATAATGAAGCCCGTCTGTAGGCAGTGCCTGAATTGACGAGCCTGAGTTGTTCTCCGATAACAACAATTAAAATAAAAAAAATAAATAAATTGAAAAAAAATAATAAAAATACAATAAGTAAATAAAAGCAAGCAAATAATAATAAAAATCAAAATAGATACCTAATTTTTATACACAAGCAATGAGTACGTTAAAAAAAAAGAAGTATATATATATATATATGTCAACCAATACAAAATAAGAAAATTAATTAATTAAAGTAATTTAACAAAAAATGAAATATATAATCTTCTGACATGTAATCTAAACATAAAAACTCCTGAGCATATTTTCGATATTCACAGGTCCCAGGTTAATCAACCATGAAAAAATCAACTTCTTGTAGGTGGCGCGGGTGACTTGACTAGGATCTTCATATGGGGGGGGGGGGGGGGAGTTATAAACAATGTGTACTAAATATTGCGGACTTCTACTAGTCAATGTTAAATTAATTCTAGGATTTACTACGTTCTGGAGAAATTGAAATCTAGTTGAATAAGTGTGGGTATACGGTGTATTTACAACAGACGGATTCCGGTGGTAGTGCAAAATCAAGCATTTGATGAATAATTGCCTTATGGTGAAAACCTTTATCTCCTGGAACAACAAATGGCTGGGGTACCTCCTTGACCTTCCCAGCATCACCTTGAGAATGGCTTTTTGCCAAATGAAGACGACGCGGCCGAGAACGGGGCATAGAGAAGAGGGTTCACGGAACATGATGAAGGTTTTCAACTTTTCCACCAATGTATCGTTTACCACTGAATTTTTGACGCTAATCCCATTGTGATGACCGATTGGTGCCCTCTGGAAGTAGTTATGGGTCAAGATGGGTAACTACCCAGATTAACTTGAATGTGGGTTTGCAATAATTGCAGAGCCTAGGCGTGTGGGGTATAATTTTCCACTAAATGTTGGGCACTGAATCGGTCGGAATGAATCCGGGACACTCTACTCTCTCAGTCAGTTTTCCCCATGTTCCAGGTCTATAGGTATCCCAAAACCCACTTTAGAGATATGTAGGTAGGTACCCATCTTAACCAATACCTAAAAACTAATACCTTCTTCATGTATCGTGAACGCCACACACCGCCACATCTCTATGCTCCGTTCTTGGCCATGTTATCTCGCGTCTTCTTCGCATCTCCGGTCTTTGTCGGTTAATGTGTTCGCGATCCATTAGTTTTCATCCGTAGTATGTCGTCGCGGTACCACCAATTAGTTTCCGGTCGAGTCGTCGCAGATCCTTTGCCTACCCTAGCAGCTATTAAAGGTAATACTCGTACTTTTTCGTTTCGTTGTTCTATGATAATACTTACATGCTTCCTCGTACGGGACTAGTCTAGTCCCTTGTCCAATAGTCTATTGGACAAGGTACTAGGGTTACTATGGCGTGTCCTCTGGTTTTTATGGGCATTATTCCTGGCCTGCGACATATCGTCCTCCAATAAGCTTGAACCTATCTCTTTATCTCAATCAGATACATAGGAAGGCTGCTCCCCATTACTTGCCTGTTATAATCATTTTGTACATTTTGTTGTTCATCGATGTCTGTGGGATGAATGGCTCGTTCCCATTTAATGAGGGTGTCCCTATTCTATGTTCCAAAAATGATCCGACCATGAAGTTATATATATATATGGTCGGTTAGGTGGTCACATACTCAATTCTCGGGCGCTCGGTAGTCTAGCAGTAAAGATGAAGGATTGGTTTGGTAATTCGAGTGACCCCAGGGTTAGAATCCTGAATAGAGCAACTTAACTGTTTGTCTTGACCCTCATATTCGTACTCTTCACTTCTAAGGGGGTGAGGTTATAAGTGCCATGAGCAAAATCGTCAGATCAATTTACGATCCTTTTTAAAGGATGGCTGACGACGTCCGCGACACCTGACAAAGTAGTAAAGTAGTCGGACGAAAACCCATAATCCCGGTGACCGAGGAGGCCATTGCAACGAAATGTGGCGCTCAGGGAAGGTCGGTCTCAAAATTCCATAGCTACCCTCGATTTATGGCATGTTGCCCCATCTTGTTCAAACCATACAGTGCTGAGATTCATACGTTGGCCGACCTTCCCTGGTCCCCTCGTTACGAGTAGATGTGGAACAGCTAAGAGAAGCGGAAGAAGAAAATGTGGGAAAAATGAAACGTCCGATCGTTCTAATTATACTTCATTTCACAAGTGTATCAAACTACATCACTAATATTACCTTAACACTGCTTATACAAGACCATTAGTTGAGCTTGTAATATCTACTAATATATTTGAACTGCTGCCTAAAAAATAATAAGAATAAATCATCTGGACAACACTGCGGACAACTTCGAATGACAGTGAATGGGATCGACAAATACATTTTCTTACTTTACCATGCTCCTAAAATATTTTTAGAGTGGTATCATCCGTGAGTAACACTAGCTTGAGAATTTTAGTATTTCATTCATGGAAATCGCAAAACACAGAAGATTCCAGATGTTACAAGCCTCACATGATATTATAAAAATAATAAGTTGACACAGTAATCTATGTTTTTCCGACCTGCCGGATTAGACGATAATCAATTATGGCTGCATTCACAAAGCATACACAGGGACTAAATTTTTTACAGGGACGCAATTGTTTGGAGGTAACCACGGAGGAAAGGTTATCAGCATGTGTAAATGAATATTATCAAATTCCATGAGATCGTGGCTAGTACCCACATGTTCGCAGCAGGATCTCGCCTCAACGGGATTCTTGTTGATAGCTGAATCATTAGTCGTTCTTCTCTTTGGTGTACGGACAACTATTAACGTTGATGGTAATGTTGTTAATGGCAGGACTGGCAGCAGGGGCGGGAGGCTTGGGGAAATAGTTGTAAGGAAAAGGAATGTATTCAATCGTGCAGCTATTCTTACCTGGTTGTCCATGGGAAGCATTACCGCACTCCTTTGGGCCACTGTGTTCACATCCCTTGCCTGGGCCAGTTTGGGTTCCAGCCGAGCCACTCCCAGAGGATGAACTGGAACTCTCAGAGGATGTGTGTTCAGATCCCTTTCCTGGGCCAGTTTGGGTTCCAGCCGAGCCACTCCCAGAGGAAGAACTTGAACTCTCAGAGGATGTGTGTTCAGATCCCTTGCCTGGGCCAGTTTGGGTTTCAGCTGAGCCACTCCCAGAGGATGAACTGGAACTCTCAGAGGATGTGTGTTCAGATCCCTTGCCTGGGCCATTTTGAGTATCAGTCGAGCCGCTCCCGGAGGAAGAACTGGAACTCTCAGAGGATGTGTGTTCAGATCCCTTGCCTGGGCCATTTTGAGTATCAGTCGAGCCGCTCCCGGAGGAAGAACTGGAACTCTCAGAGGATGTGTGTTCAGATCCCTTGCCTGGGCCATTTTGAGTATCAGTCGAGCCGCTCCCGGAGGAAGAACTGGAACTCTCAGAGGATGTGTGTTCAGATCCCTTGTCTGGGCCATTTTGAGTATCAGTTGAGCCACTTCCGTGGGATGAACTGGAACTCTCAGAGGATGTGTGTTCAGATCCCTTGCCTGGGCCAGTTTGGGTTTCAGCTGAGCCACTCCCAGAGGATGAACTGGAACTCTCAGAGGATGTGTGTTCAGATCCCTTGCCTGGGCCATTTTGAGTATCAGTCGAGCCGCTCCCGGAGGAAGAACTGGAACTCTCAGAGGATGTGTGTTCAGATCCCTTGCCTGGGCCATTTTGAGTATCAGTCGAGCCGCTCCCGGAGGAAGAACTGGAACTCTCAGAGGATGTGTGTTCAGATCCCTTGCCTGGGCCATTTTGAGTATCAGTCGAGCCACTTCCGTGGGATGAACTGGAACTCTCAGAGGATGTGTGTTCTGATCCCTTGCCAGGGCCATTTTGGTTTTCAGCCGAGCCACTTCCGTGGGATGAACTGGAGCTGTGAGTGGAACTGTGTTCAGATCCCTTGCCAGGGCCATTTTGGTTTTCAGCCGAGCCACTTCCGTGGGATGAACTGGAGCTGTGAGTGGAACTGTGTTCAGATCCCTTGCCAGGGCCATTTTGGTTTTCAGCCGAGCCACTTCCGTGGGATGAACTGGAGCTGTGAGTGGAACTGTGTTCTGATCCCTTGCCAGGGCCATTTTGGTTTTCAGCCGAGCCACTTCCGTGGGATGAACTGGAGCTGTGAGTGGAACTGTGTTCAGATCCCTTGCCAGGGCCATTTTGAGTATCAGTTGAGCCACTTCCGTGGGAGGAACTGGAACTGTGAGAGGAACTGTGTTCCCAGGTCTTCACTGGCCCAGATTCTGAGTTTTTGTGTCCATGTTCATCCTTCTTGGAATCCTTCGTTTTAGTTTTGTCTCTTTTTCCCAATATTCTTTTTATTTCCAGAAGTATCTCCCTGTGTTCGTCATTGAGTTCATCTGCCGTGTTATGAGATGTCTCAGTTTGTGAATGAGATGTCTCAGTGTGTGAATGAGTTTTCTTAACTTCATGCCCACCATTAGGAAAGGGGTATGCGACGGACACTGCTAACACTGTGCAAACGACGAACGCCACCCATTGCACCTGCGTAAATGTTTGATTTTGGTTAGATGATAAACAATGTTCACACATGAAGCAAATATGACATATCTATAGTATTTTTTCAAAAAAATTAAAAAAATTTTTTTTTTTTTTGCATAATTTGGAGGCAGTTATCCCTATTATTGAGTCAAATACACGATAGATTGAGGAAAAAGACCAGTATACCTCATGTATTTCCCTCAACACAGTAGAATGGACAATGAAATCACCACAACCAGTTTCTAAGAACTGGGAATAATTACACAGTTTAAACCATCTTGTTTCCGTTTGTTCAAAGGCACTACAATGAAAATGCCAGTATCGACATATATGATTATACCTTCTACCTTGTCATGAGAAGTATTGAAGAAAAAATTTTAAAAAGTGGTTTTTGAATTCTAAAATGAATTTCCATGATACCCACCCCGTGAGTGAGAGGTACGGTCTCAGGAAAATGAATCAACTCACCATGATGAGATCCAGTTGGTGAAGATGCTTTACGAGGCTGAGCGGAGAACATTTTATACGAATAGCGAACTTTACTGAACTGCAACTGGATTTGGAGAGGGGTGGCACACTCATTGGGGCCCAGGGATAACAGGTGATTTGGGATTGTTTGGCGCCTCTTCTAAGGGCATCATATTTCAATGGTGATAATGTGCCTTGATAAAACGCTCCACCTTTTGTTCACCGCTCGAGTACTCATCCGGTTCGATCTGCGGATGAGTCATTCATGGTCTTTCGATTAGTCTTTAATAAAAATTACCAGAATTTTCCACAATACAATTACTGGACTATTTTGTTATTTCTCACTACTTTGTTTTCTTGGTTCATATCAGTTGAATTTGATTTCGCAGTCCCTTTCCTAGCTTCATGCCTAGAAACCCATGGGTGTGGATCGCTTTGCTACACATTTGGGTACCTTTGATGACCTTCTCAGTCATATGAATCAGTTGGGAGGAAAGTTATCCGCGTTTATTCCATAAAACGTTGTAAATGTGTACTAATTTGTTATGGGTGAATCATTAGGTTCATTCATCACTAGGTTTTCTTCTTCTATGTATCTACACCAAGATGTACAGTTTCCACATTTCACTTTAATATGTAACCCTAATCAAAGGACGACGGGAACTTGGCCGATGGTCACGACCTGCCGAAGATAAGGCCATCACTAGTGGAAGGATTCGCGTCGCTTTTGGAGATCAAGAGTATCCCCAACGTTGTCTAATCGCTATGGAAGTGAACGTGTGACAAGACCCTGAATTGGCGAGCCACTTCTAGGCTCCGTGCTACCAGTACGCGCTGGTTTTAAGGTGTAAATGTGCCAATATGTTTTTAGCACCCATACTTACCTGGTTTCTAAGCCACATCCTCAAATACTCTCCTAGCTCTTCATAATATTCAGAACACTTTGTTTTCATGCCTTAGGTCGATCCATTTTGGCCTAAATATATTTGCGCGTCAAAAGAGGCCTCGATCCCAAAACAAAATGGTCGAATCTAAATGCATTTCACCTCCAAACAGATTTAGGCTGCAGGATTCTTTCTAATAATGTGAAATTTCGATCAGTGAGTATTTTCTGGCTTTAATGTTTTCTCGAAAGTTTTCAACCTGATTCCCACGCACCAAGGGGTATATTGCTCTAAAAAGATGAATTGTATGGATTGGAGAAGGTATTTTTAAAATGGGGTTTTGAGCTTCTGGGAGGCCTGGGCGTGTAGCGAATCATTTCTACCAAACTGTTAGGCCAGAATCTTCCTCATGCAAGTTTATTTCGTCAAAAGACTCTTTCCTAATCTCAATTTGGCTATAGTTTAATTCCGACTGGGACGACTTTACGTTATTTTAATCCATAGAAAACGAGGTATATAGTGTCTACACTTAGCACGAACTTCACTCCGGCCTTCACTTCATGACTACCCAATATCAAATACATATGCCGCAGTCTCTAGTAGTTTCTAAAGAACCACATTTGTGTCATCACCTTATCATTAATATATATGTATATCATCTCCCCGTCTGTTCCATGGCCATTTTTACATCCACCTCAGATTTGGGAAACCAAGGCTTCAGATTTTTAACACACGCAATATATTGTACAAAAAACACTACAAATATTTCCACAATTGTTTTAATTCTAGGTGGGCCACGGTCCTATTGGAAAGTATTACTCCCTAAGAGTGCTTGTCGTTATGACACAAGAAGATTGCTAATTAAAACAGAAAGAAAAAAGTAAACAAACAATTTGTTTTTTGCCCAAAATTTGATATAAAATGCCCACACCCCACGCGCTTAGGTTAAACTAATCTCCTAAATCTGTTTTAAAGATAATCCTTTTTGGAATGATCGCTCATTTAATATTTGAAGGTATTCCTCATGGTTTTCGGGTCATTCCTGAATTATAGAGTAAATTTTAATAAGCGATATCCATCATTAATTTCTCAACTGTCAAGCTTAGTTGGATAGATTAGAAACTCGGGTAAGGGCAATAGGTTCCAATATCCAATAACGTTAATGCGATCGCGCAAAGGTGAAACATCAAGCCTGGAATGGAAACAAAGACTTCGTAAGATCAAAGGGCAAGGGAGAAGAAACTTTACTTGATCTCCTCACTGAGTTCTCCATCCGCTTCATTCCTTCGGTAAGAGTTTTACTTCGCGAGAAACAAGTGAACCCATGGAACTGATACGTAGAGGTCAAGGCTGATCAATTCGAGATTGGCGATATTCATGCCGGAAGAGATTGATATTAATTTACCGAAGAAAATATCGGAAGTGTATATTGTTGTATATGTTGGAAGATAAATCGGGCGTTTTCTATCTTGATTATGTTGCAATTTTCACAATACATTCTGTGAATGGCGGGTTTTCGGCTAATAATGGACGGTAATTACACTAACCCAAGAATAACAGTCTCACCATGTCAAAACTAAGTTATGAAGTGAAGTTTTAAAGAAATGTTGTTGGTCTTGAAGCCGAATTTTCCCCTAATTGACGGAGAGAAAACAGTTTCCTTTCTTCTTCATTTCATTTTCCGTAAACACTATGCAAATGAGATGAACCGAATTCCCCGAAGCCGTTCTTTTTGTATCATAACACCAACCGTAAAAATACCGTTAGAACAATATTCTGATGAGCTTCTACGGAAAATGAAAATGAACAATAAGTACCTTCTCAAGTTACGAACATTCATCGGTTTATTACAACTAAATGTAATATTATTTGGCATTTCATGCAGACAGGGAACAGAGTTATGTGGATACTGTTCGTTTTTAGCTAGGATCCACTGTAAAT
Source organism: Cyrtorhinus lividipennis (assembly GCA_019603395.1). Lineage (NCBI taxonomy): Eukaryota > Metazoa > Arthropoda > Insecta > Hemiptera > Miridae > Cyrtorhinus > Cyrtorhinus lividipennis. Next base: position 10,490,887 of record CM034007.1, read on the forward strand.
TGATTTCATAAACTTTCCATTCAAAAAATTTCACTTTTTACGTTTGAATCTGTACCGTTAAAATTATTACTGCATCTGTTTGAACCTGCGGCTCTGAATGATTTCCGTCAATCAGAAGAAAACATTGGACTATAGTGGGCGATTCGTTCGCACAATAGGGGTTTTTTCTTAGTTGAAGAAAACTAGTAACAAAATCAAAATATCGAAATGAAAAACCCTATTCTCGTGATTTACATTCAGTTTTTCGAATGTAATATTATCGTAAGGATCCCTATTGATGAACTCATGGTGAGATAATTCGTCGTTTTTATCCAACAGATCTGGGATAACGAAAACTAAAACGAAAATTCGATCCATCTTCTCCTAGGGATAAAGTAAAGCATGATAATAACGTTATGATCTCCTCAAATTACCGTCTTGTATTTTCTTGCTCTGCTTATTCCATTGGTTGTAGGCCACCGCGAATTTTATCACGAACCTATTCCGATAAAAATAATGAGGTAGTTAGCAAACAAATTAATTATTTTCACACGATGCCTCGCGGATAAGAAGTGGCCAAATCTTTATTATTTCAATACGATTGATCAGCAAAATAATTACCTGCTAATTGAGCTATAGACATCCGAATCTGTTATAAAGAAAAATTTGCTGTTTTTACGACATAAAAAATTGGACTTTGGTCCAGCAAAATCCCCCTCACACCTTTCAAAAATCCAACCTTTACTGCCTAAACGATCCTTCCTGTGCTCACATTACGTCATTCCATCATGATTCTCTGGTTCAGGTTTCGAAAATGTTTACTTGTCCTTGTCTCAGCGTACCTACATTTCATACCCCGATGGCCGAATAATGACGAGAATCTACAGTATTCATTTTCACGAAATGGCAACGTCATCAAATATGTGATTGAGATTGTGTCTTAAGAGATTGTTGAGATTGTCTTAATCTGATTGAGCGGTAATGATTTAAAACGTTACCAAAACATGTTCAATCACTTGTAAACTTGGTGAAACATTGAGACAACCGTTAGGTAGGTAATTTTTTCAAACCACCAAATACTTTTTGACGTTGTTATTTATTACCGAGGCCCCTCCGGATATTAAACAAATAAAAGTATGGGAAAAAGCTGAGGTAGACAACTTTTAGTGAGAAAACTATTATTCCAAATCATTCAGAAACAAACAAACTAACACGTTCTGAGTGAAAAGAGTCAACTTCGTAGACACAATCTTCGCCTGACTTTGTCATGCGAGCTGGCACACTGTTATGAGAAGCCTTCTGTTCAAATTGTACAAAAGCTAGATGGCGCGCTCGTATCACATTTTCAGTGTTCGTTAACCAGTCCGGGACAGAGGTGAACAGTTGGAACATATTATTACAGCGGACCCTCGCCAATTCGGATCAATGGGGGCTCGGACCACGATAATCTGGATTTTCCGTAATCCGGATAATCCGAAGCTTTAGGTCCTCTCTCTCTCCTCTCACCTACATGTCACCACAGTCATTGAAGAGATTTGCGAGTACGAATGTTTTGATATGTTTGGAGAAGAATGAATCGGTAAACAATCTGTTTGCTAAGCTTGGTAAGAGACTGTTTTGATGGGTCATGTAATAGATGTGAAAAGTTAAAACAGCCAGTTTTATTACTTCAATGCGTTGCTCGGGTTAGGGTAAATTATAAATTCTCTTTGAACGACTGTTCAGAGTTTAACCCTTCGAGGATGGGGAGGTCTTGCATCCTCATTCGGGTGGGGTGGCGCACTCGGTGCGCCAGACTTTTTTCGTCAGTTTCACCTTCTATTACCAGGTTTTCGAACAAGTCAATGTATGTGCATCATTGAATATAATTCAGACAATACCAAAAGTAGGTTTTTTTTTTTTTTTTTTTTTAATGACCAGAAAAAGGAACATATATATAAAAAGTTGACTGATACGCAAGTTAGTACTCGTAAATGTTAAGTAGGCATTCAAGATAACTTCAATGAACTCCTTGACGATGCCCATTTTTCACACTAACTCATTCTTCATCGGAATCAGAAGCCGCACACGTTTGGCACAGTGGTGCACTTTCTGCCAGGTGAGCCTCGCAGGTGAAATTGTAGCACTGAGAACAAACAATGGTTGTATTGATGTTCTTTGCTCTTCCACATGTGGAACAATTACCTCGCTTCTTCGTGGGTGGTCCCTCACTTCTGACTGATTTATTCATTTCTACTGAAGAAGGAAGCAACCTTCGGATGATGGCTTTAGCATGCACTGGGAGGCCGTGCTGCTTTTGTCGATTCTGTATCTACGTCCTCTTGCCCAACAACTTCTTCCTCATCAACATCCGAAGCTTCTTCTTGACCCGATCCTTCGTCTTCCTCTGACAACTGTTGCAAAACTCGCGCAAATTCGGAAGGAGGTATGGTTTTTATTGGATTGTGACATCGTTGGTGGGGCGGCGCACTCGATGCACCAACACGGAAAAAATCGAGACAAGCGATCTGGAGCAAGGTCTGGGAGGAACTGAACAATTCCGATGATTGAAATGTGTACGTGACGTGTAAATAGGAGGGTAGAGGGTAGGAGAGATTCCTGGAACTATAACTCTTGATCTTCCAGTGAAAATTCAGTCACTGGCGCACTCAGTGCACCGGCCCCACCCTCGAAGGGTTAAGATTGATTATTTATTATACATTAGTTAGATCATTTGACAGTTCTAAAATTAGTTTTGAAATTATGTTATTTGCCTACGGCTAGTGATGACGGTTCATTAGAAGACAAAATAATTGAAAATGTTCGAACTCTCACTCTGAACGCCCACAAAGGACATCGCCGACGCTGGGTTGTGTTTCACTCGTTTAGGATTCGCCACCTGTTGAGCTAGTTGAATGTTTCCTGAGCCACGCGATATTTTTTTATCAATGTGGTTTCGATGATCCGTGACCGAGGAATTCCGTTGGAAGTCGATTGTTAATCGTAAACCGTCCGAAAAGTTTGTTCGTATCGTTTTGTTGTAACGCTGAACTAGCCCTATACCGTTCGAACGCCGGGAAGCCACCACTTGACAAACAGTTGGTGGAAAACATAGGTCGTCCTTGTCTCATCACCTCCAATCGCCTCCTTATCATCGATAAATCAAGTTTACCTTCAGATAATTGCATCTTATAGGGACCGGTTCCTAAATTGGCGGGATTATACTATTTGCACCAATTAATGGATTTTGGAAATTGGAAAAACTTGATGAGCTCGACCTGTAGCCTCCCTAAAACAACTCCGCTTTTTTATTATTCAATTTTTTTTCGTCATTGGAATCTGGACGATTTGCATGTTCATCTGACGCCATCTTGCTTCATGGCTGCTCGAAGGCAAAAGTAAAACATGGGGAAAATGAGGGAAAACATGGGTGTGGTGTGCCTCGGACCCATTTCAATCGATTCTGCTTCCAAAAGTGAGAAATGGAACCCCACACGCCTAGATCGTCGAAAATCTTAAAAATCCATCGCGACAATTACGGTTAGAAGAGGTTTTCCCTAATGAGGTTTAATGAAAAATTGAAATGTAACATGTTTTCTGATTTCTGATTTTGCGATTTTGCAGGAAGTGTCGTCAGTTTTTCATAGCACGTTTTAATGTGTGCATTCCTTTCTGTCAGTGTATAAAGTAGTAGGTAATATTTCAATTATTTGGTCTAGTAAAGAACCCTCCTCACTAGCCGTAGGCAGATCATGTTATTCTAAAACTTATTTTAGGACTATTAAATGAACAAACTGATGTATAATAAAATTTATTAATAAATAATCAATCCGGAGCCAGTTCCTATAAGATGCAATTATCATTTGCTAAACATGATTCATCGATGGTAAGGAGGCGATTGGAGGTAATGAGACAAGGACGACCGAAGTTTTTCCCCAAATGTGTGTCAAGCGGTGGTTTTCCGGCGTTATAACGGAAAAGATTGAGTTCAGCTTTTGCAAAAAACGATACGAACGGACATTTCGGACAGTTTACGATAAACAATCGACTTCCAACAGATTTCTACGGTCACGGATCATCGAAATCACATTGATAAAAAAATATCGCGTGTCTTTGGCTTAGGGAACATTCAACTAGCTCAACAGGTGGCGAATTCCAAACGAGTCAAACACAAATCAGCGTTGACGATGTCCTTTGTGGTCGTTTAGAGTGAGAATCCGAACAAGCGGTATATGCTGAAGAAGGGAACTTGGTTAATGGATTGGGAGATGTAGTAGTAATAATTGTTGAAGTGCTGCTATCGAGGATGAGAAGGTTTAGGATGCGAACATCATGCCCGATCGCAGTTAGGTATTCAGTTGGTTACAAAAACAAAGCACGAAAAGAAATTTGTTGACTTGTAATCAACGCCGTTCACTCTCAGTGTATTTTATATAGGGTATACTGAAGACTGTTATCTGTTGTGATAAAACTCACCTGTAATCAACACGTATCGGTCAATATAATTTTCTGTTTAATTTTACGAGACTAATTTCTTCTTGAAGAACCTTTGTATGAGTCATGCGGAGCATAAGCACGTAGAACCTATTTTTTTCAAACACAGTTTGAGCTTTATGAGCCATATCATTTGAATAGCCATTTCAAAGAAGCACTTGCACTTACGAGGAGCTTATTCATATTTAACAGTCACGTTGAACAACTGGAATAGGGCCCGTCAAATAGGTATTAAAGTAATATCTTTGCATTTACTGAGCTTTCGGAACCAGAGACACCATTAGACTTCAGAAGGTAGCCACGTAAATTAAAATGCTTCTTTGCTTCAAACATAGTCCCAAAATCGTCTCTCAAAACATGAAAAATTACGTATCTTTAAATACAGTTACCGATGTTTTTTTTGTTTTGTTTTGACAGCATGGTTTTACCGTTCTTTGTTCTCATTACGTATGTTGTTTTGCAGAGGGTACCTAGAATAATATTTGCGCGTTACCAGCCGCTTGCTTTGTTCATTCACGGGCGGATCAACTAAAAAGCAAAAGAGGGTTTCGTTCAACCTGAGAAGAAACTTCGCCAAACGGGAACACTGAACAATTGTGTTATTTAGAAGGAACTGTTACAAGGATGGATGGCAGCTGTAATATATTGTATATTTTTGTAGGTAATCATGATCAGTCTTGTCTGGTTCAGGACATAGTGTCTTTTTAAAATTGCATTGAGTGGTAATATTATCCTAGTTGACTCAATGATAGAAGTTTTCAGCCATCAAGGAAAAAGGTTAATTGCACTCATTTTCCATAGCGAGTGAAAATCTAAAAATCGTCAATAACGTCAATCAGTATACTCGTAAGTCAGAAGGGCACTTACAAGCCATACCTGCTCCTTGATCATTTCCCGATTCTGCAAGTTTAATGAAGGCTGTAGAGCGAGTAGCCCGTGAAGTGAAAAGGGCCCTTTCAACATTTTGAAATGCCAGCACAATTAAAGGCGAAGAACTAAACATATTTTCAGAAGGAATTTTTCTAGTTGTTTGGGTTCATTATACTCCAAATAGTGGGCCCATAGTTTAGTACCTAAGTTTGATCCCTCCGATTGTCTGAGATCAATTTCTCCGATTTGTTTCAACGTTTCAAGATGTCTTGATCAACAACCAATTTGTACGTCCACAGTACGCAGTCCACGTCGTTTTTGGTCGTGGAAACATTTCTGAAAACATTAAATTTTGCTCAAAGAACCCGCCTATCTAGCAAGAATTGGTACTCGAAACTTTCCAGCTCAATTGGCCCAAATTTGAGAAGGGTATGGGTAAAAAAATGTTTTTTGAAACTCGATTTTCGGGACTTTTTTGGAACAAGACAAGTGGGGTATTACTTTCCGCAAAATTTTTGACGCAGAATCCATTGAGATGGGTTCTAGACCGATTGACGCTAAATTTGGTGTGCTGAATCGATTGGAATGAGTCCTGTACACTCACCGTTTTCCCCATACTCTATGGAATAATGAATCATTGACGAAGAATTTGCAGCATTTGTTGTTCTAGGTATATACATTTTGTCCTAGTCGAAGCCAGCAATGTTTTTGTTCTTGTTAATCGTTAATCACCACTTTTTGTATAACAAACCACTATTGAAATGGTTTGACAACGACAATTTGAAAACGTATCCTTTTTAATCCACCACTACGAGCATTCTCATATTTCAATGTCTTCGTCCCCCATCACCTGTTGGCTGATCGAGGTTTTCTGCTCACCTATTTCCTCTTTTTCGTGTTTATTTTCACACTTCTCCAGTTTCGCTTGGAGGTCGCTAAAATGCGTAGACAGCAAGGAGAGGTCGACGCCGGTGTTAAGGTCCTCTCAACGCTCGCCGTGGTTGTTTGTGCCTATTATCGACTCGTTCTCAGCCGTCAGTATTACCTATCCCACCACAATGCCACGTCGGAATTCATTTTTTTTCTGGTGAATGGCGGTGACTTACGAAACATGTTGTTGAACATGGTTTGGAGCTACAGTATTTTTAATTAGTCGATATCTCAGTTAAGTAAACCATAACCATTCATGGCGTTGAGGCAATGAAGAGCAAGAATACTATTCTAGTCTGATCGGGTTCTGATCCTCGTATTAAAAGACGGTTGTCCAGGTCCATGACACCAAATTATACAATTATAACAAAGTTTGATCATGAGACCACGTCTCTCGTTTCTAGAGACTTATAGGGTAGGGTCGGAATTTATATATATTATCCTCCCTGATAACGCAGTTATAAAGCAGTGATTTGAACTTATCCACATATTTCAAGATCAAATTGATTCTGATTTCAAATATTTCAGCAATATCAAATCTGACAAGAGGATCAGTATTTGGACATGCGTAGAAAACAAAGAAATAATGAGGCATCGAAAAATTCCTATCTCCACACCTGACTAAAAAATAAACAGTGGGATTGCAGGTTAATCCAGTATCCTAGCTATCTAACTGTAAGCTATAAGCGCCAACTCCATGAACAAAGTTGGCTACGTGTTTTCACATCGAGGAATATTTGAAAGTAGCTTAATGTTCTCAGTGTTTTCAGTGTGTTTGAATGCCAACTTGAACCACAAAACTGGTTTGTGCCGTCAACGTCGTTGTGTCAGTCAACAGGTGTCCTTTGAAAATGAACAAATATCAATTCTACCTCAACTTATACCATCGAATTAATCAACATGTAGAATGTCGGTCAGGTGAATCTGATGTTCCACACGGTGGTGACTCACGTTGTGCCTTATCTACAGAGTCTGGGTTTAAGCATTGTCTTTAATGGTGAGTGGGGATAAGACAGCCCTCTGCTCTCGTTTTATCATCTTCGGGCGAACACGTCATGAGGTTTCTATTCGGTAAGTGACATCAGTTGTCACCCGAATGTCAGTTAGCATTAGCGCTTTGCGACTAGTCTAGTATTAGTATTAGTTCTACTGCAAGAACGACCCAGTGTCGACGACGAAAAATGGCAGCGGGCATGGTAAGTATCCTAATTAATTCAATGTAAAATATGAAAGATTATAGTTTTATGCCACCACGGTCATGCGCATACCGACCTTCTCTCAAAAAGTCACAATCCTCAAAATATCATCTAAAGTAATAGTAACTTCACAGTAAGTCACAATGCTCGAAATATCATCTAACACAATAGTAACTTTATTTGTTTTTGATTACTGGTAGAGAAATATTTATGCTGGCGTAAATAGTTACTTATTCAACCGGGTAAGGAAGAATAATAAAAAAATGATCACAGTTTTTAATACCCGGCAGAGGTACAAAAGGTTGAATGTCTACATCAGAGCTTCGCTCATTTATGAATATTCATTGGGAATTCGGGATTCGTAAACCTTTTTTGCTTACTCTGAATACAATTTGAGGAGTGAACATTTCAAATGGTATTTTGTACGATCTGAATGTTCAAATGGACGGGCTTCTCGTTTTAAACAAGAAGGTGAACGATTTGAGGATTCGGAACTCGATAAATCAGAGTGTTTTAAACTCAGCTTGTCACAAAATAATCCTCAATATTGTCAACGCGTTTAACTTGTGACTGATTAAACCAGCCTGTAATTAACTGATTAGGATGTTTTAAACGCCTGCGTAGAGCTAGTCATGATTTTGGTAAATACTTTTTTTTTCTTTTTTAAAAATCATATGGTACTTTCTTCGTCCTTGCACGTAAATTATCGAAACTGGTCAATCATCTTATCAAAAACAATGACGCTGAAGGACGTACCTAAAAAAGTCAAAAAAATCAATCCGAATGAGTACTGAAGAAAATCATTACGCAATAGTATTATAGTAATTCTGTAATTCTATCTTAGCTAGTACTTGAAAAAAGTCATCATGATGAGGGATGAAAATGTCAAATTTCAACTATTTTTATTGGACTTGTCCATACTGTTTTTGAAGTGCAGTCTCTCGTTCAGTATGAAGCTATAACGCCTTAATTTATCATTTTCAGTTGATGATGACGCTACTGCTCGTAGGGTCAACATCGTGTCACGATGTCTTCACGGGAAATATGCAAGAAAATGAGATTTCTGTAGACGACGATTCCGACTTTTGGAATAAAATTGCAAGTAGACGTCAGATGCTTCTCGGAGTAAAGACGGCATTTGAAAACTTTAAACAGAGACGGGAACTGGCAAATGAGAATGGATTAGGTGGCACAATTGGAGCGATCGCTGAGACATCAAGAAAATTCTCCCCTAATCCGAATGTGATGAACGATTCAGAATCAGATACCATCAAACTTGAATTGATCAGCCAAGCGGACGAGGACCCGATGAATCCGTCTGAGACAAGTCCGTTCGACAGGTCCATGGTCAAGATGGGAGGGGTCCACTTCGTTCAACCCACTTCAGAGAATAACAGGAATAGACCAAACCAAGCTAGTTTGGAAACCGCCGGGAAATTCCTGGATGAACCTGCCCTAATTCTCAAATCACATGCCTCAGACACCGACGAGAAAAAATATGAACCTGTCAGCAAAAATGCACAAAAATTCCGACAATACGTGCAGGAAGCTATGGCCAATGCTGGACACGAAAGAGAGGTTTTCGATTTTGATAACTCTACTGCAAGAAGACCACCGAAGGAATCCAGTCAGCTAGAAAGAGAGAATGCCCAAACATATGTACCTGATACAAGTCAGATGTCAGGTTTCGTCCCTGATGAACCAATCAGAAATGATCAAAACGAATACGACCATTCTGAGGCTGAGGCTGCTCGAATGATTTTTCCAGGAATCGGACCGGACCCATACATTAGGATTCGGGGGGGCTTTATTCCAGAACAATATCCAGAACAATATTCACCGCAGGGAAATGTACAAATGAGCAGAGAGAAACGTTCTCCTGCGGATGTAGTGAACGTATTTGATCAGTGGTCTATTCCTTCGTCCACGGACCAATTTTCCAACGTATTTAATCCACACGACCTGCTGGTGTCAAACGTACGTGATAACTTATTTCTGGAATTTTGGAAAAACCACAGTAGGGTTCGAGTCGACGACCTAGATGACCTTGACAGTGGGGAATATATGGTCGCAAGAAAGGAACGATCAATCAACGATGATTTTGCTCTCCCCTGGAGAGATGATGTAAACCAACCTGTTGCGCGAGATTACACACCTGGTGACACTGGAGCAGCTGAGTCGAGGCAGAAGAGATCTCCACAGCCATGGTGGTTCGATGACCCTCCAAAAATAGTTACCAAACAAAAGGACCTGCCAGTAAAAATTAAAGACGATTTTTCCAAAACAGTTGATGAAGTTGGTGGTTGGTTCAAAGATAAACTTAACTTGTAGACCTTGAAAGTATATAATTTGCTTCATTAATAGTCTAGTTCTAGTAGCTAGTAGGTGGAAATAGGTATATTATATAATGTCGAATACGTGCACATCCTCGGGTGACTTACTTTTTAGGCATATTACCCGAGTAGATATAGGTGTAGTACTGTCTCTGTGGTACATCGAACACTAGTATTACGAGTAAACATCCAATCGTAGTAAACCAGGAAGATGTATTTCCATGTTTTACAATCATATTGGCATTACGTAATTTATTTATACGTTCAATAAAACAGCTTTTGTCAGGAACGTCGATTTTTCAGCTATTCATGAAAATAGAACATATTCGTGCAGTCGAACCGACTTCTCGTTTGATCATGAACCCCTCATGCGAATCAGAAGCTACTTGCTGGGTATATCTAAACAGTCGAGGATAAAGTTACTGTGACGAACTCCTATGGTTTCTACTACGCGACATGTGAGGAAACCTGATTCTTAATCAACTAGGTAAGTGTTACTACGGTATATGGTCCTCATTACCAGCCAACTGATGTCTGTTGAAATTTAGCAATTTCTCTATCGCATGATGAACATCTGCTTTATGCAATATTATACTGCGCGTAACGTCTCTTTTCATTAATTTAATTTCATTACTTGATCGCTTCCATTAGTAAAATATGTCTTTATAGAGAGCACACGCCAACTGGTGGAGGGGGAGGGGTAATGAAGTGTTTCCATGAGTGATTGTATCAGATAATTAGTAGCATTTCCTTATGAAAAAAATCTGGAAATTCATTCACTGGGCTTCCTTATTCCTCAGACCAAGAGCATGGAGAGAATGGGGGGAAACAGTGAGAGTGGAGTGTACCGGACTCATTCCAATCGATTCAGCGTCCAATATTTAGTGGAAAACGACACCCCCACACGCGTAGGTGCCCAAAAGATTCGAAAATTAATTATTCAAAAAACATATTTTGACCCCTACCCCTTGGCAGGTAAATTTAGACCGATCGGGCTGAAAAGTTTCCAGGAGCAGCTAGAGGTACCAGGTTCTCAGGTACGGGAAATCTGGAAAACTCACTTTTGAAATAGGTAGATATATACCCATTATGACTTTTAACCTCTTCCGGCGGGCGCCAACCGTTCTGGGACGATACCCCACACGCCTAAATTGCCGAAAATATCGAAAATACATTCCCCCTCATAGTTTGGTCCGATCGTACTGAAATGTTTCGAGGAGCAACTAGAGCCGGAAACGGAACGGAAATGTTCAAGTTTTACCTCAAATTCTCTCATGTGTCTCGTAAAGTTTTTGTCTGCTTCTTACATTAGTTGAGCTATTCTAAATGGAAGCGTTTTTCATTATTCTCTCATAGAGACGGCTTATCGATACAACCAACGGCTGCTCTCAAACGTCTGACAGCTGGCACATGTTGCATATCATGAATTATCAGGTTCATCAAGCCGACATGAAAGACGACTTCTATTTGGCTGAAACTACAACAACAAGTTGCCTCATCGAGGAAACCAAAACTTTTGACCTGAAACCGCCGGCGATTTCTCAATAGGTTGAACGTCAGCTGGGAATGTCTGGAACTCAAGTTCAACACCATTGTTCTTTCAAGTAAATATTGTCCTTTCGTAGTCAACGCTGAGTCGACTCTGGTGCGTTCGCTTAATAAGCGGAAATAAGCGATTATGAACTTTTACAGGTTTTCGGAAGTGGTGCCCTACAAATTCCAAGGAATCGTTCAGCCTAGGTCGTCCATGCCCCTACATCCTGATATGTAGTAAGCCCTGAAATATTCTAAACATGGAACAGTCTCATTTTTGAACACATTCATATTACATATTGCTTTGAATCTGGAATAAGAGTTGCATGATGGTGGACTTGAATTTTTTATAATAAAAAATAAAAATAAAACTAGTATGTAACACAGTATGCTCTCCAAAATATTAGTTAATGGGGAAGGAAATATTGTGTTATAAAATATACCATATTTCGGCGTAATACGAGTAACGCGGGTGAAATCTCGACGAAAACGAAACAAAAATACACGGGGAAAGGGCGAAAGTATCAAAACAACGTGATGCGTCCATAACAAGCCCAATTAACCTGAGCTCACATACTTCAGGATGTTGTGCACAAATCATATCGTTATACTCGTTGGGCGATTTTCCCATCTCAATCTGCTATGTTGAAATAGAGAATCGAATGATTTTCGTTGTCACAGACTGTCAATGAGCAGATCTATTTGTATAAGAGGATATCATCAAGTCTTTTGTCCACTTTTGAGGTCAAGGATTCGTTACTTACACAATCCGAGCTGAACTTAAGTATCTCCATAGACACCGTGTAATTTTGTTTCGAAAGAAATGCATGCATACAACCAACGTGTATTCAAATTATTCCAAGAGCGTTGCCATGAGGCGTGATAGGTTCACGCTCCCCTCGTCTGCTCACGAAATCCTCTTCCATGGAAATGTAATCATCGAAAGAGTAGCTCTTTCCACCGGATTGTTATTTGAGAAAGCCTGAAATTGTAGGAACAACTATTACAAGTTACTCCTTCAAAATGCACAGCTCTCGGACTTTATCGTCCAACGTCTAAATTTTTCCTCAACTGTTAGTTTCATATTACTTCATTTCCAGTTTAAGTCTCACGACTAAATAATGCATGAAATAAGATAGAAGTCACTCCTTCAGGACGGAAGCGCTTCACTTCATCTTTATCATTACGTTTTTTAGATGAAAATGGTGTACAACTCCGTCCCTACACACCCACGTTCCTAACTGTCCTGGTTAGAGATTGACCTGGGGATAGGCTATTTTGGGCCAGTGTGCGAAAGAAACGTGGGCATATTAAAATTTTCCTGTGCGTGAGCTTACCATTTGAAAACAGGCACAAAGTGAACGCTTGAGCTTTTGCCTCTGACGTAAAAAGGTTTACTTATGAGTTCCTACCATGCGGATGAGGTTGGAAAAACTCCTGTCAAACAGCGGTTTGCTCAACCTTCAACACAGCTCAGAGTAGATGGCTTGTCTGAACTTGGTTGTCAGGAGAAGGCTCCGGCCGCCGCAATCTCTTCTCTGTTGGATGCCTGAAGCCATTCAATGACATCGTTCACTGGAGTGCACGATGTGTTGGCTCCGCTATCATGACCTTTTGATCTTACGTCCTTTTTAGATAGGTGGGAGATCATCAGCCATGTTGGTACAGCTTCCGTGATTCATAATTGGTGTAAGTCACATACTAATGAACAATTTAACAGAAAGATAAATAAATGTTCCCATGAAGTCATTAGTTGAGTCTCTGAGTATCTCAATTTTAGAATTCACTTTTACAGGTGAATTGGTTCCGTCCGAACGAGAAGTTGGCCTTCAGAGAGACTCTAACTGAGTAGGTACGTACAATATTGTGTTATTTATAGTAAAAGAGAAGATGTCAGGGAAACATTGAAAGTTATAGAAGTAAGTGAAGCAATCGCTGGCTCAAGTACTTTATAATAAACGAGGCTAACTGATCTCTAAAACTAGAACAGGAGCATTAACACGGTACAAGTACAGCTTAGACTTTTATGACTCAGATATTACAGACGATAACGCGTTTCGGGGGTTGATATGCAGTTCGTGCTCACATTTAGTTCAATCAGCCCTCTAGTTAGAGGTTTTATTTTCAACTCTCAGACAAAGATGATGAGGATGATGCGCTGACAAAATCCGAGCAGAATGGTCTGATCTGTTTTCCATCCTGCACGCAGGAGGATTCACGTGCTTCTGTAAGAAAGAAAGTTTATTCGAGTATAATTTATATATTTAAACAACAAAATTATATATTTAATTTTAGAACTAATCACAAGGATATCATACCCCAATTTTCGTCAGTCGACACTTAATTCTAGTGACAGTTTTTTTAAGAATCTTCGGTCCCTATATCCTCACTTCAAAATGATCTTTCAGTTATCAATCTGTTCTGGGTAATTCAAGGGGTCGTGAAACGTGTGGGTGATAGAATTTTACTGAACGTTCGCAGGTATTGAGTTTGTTCGAGAATGAGCTTCATTTCAATATTCAGGATTTTCATCCAACGCTCTGTAGATGATTTCTTTATGCGTTTCCCAAAATAATCTGACCATAAAATGATTTGAGTTAATGCCAATGATTGGTATTTCTGCAACTGTATTCTACGTGGACCACCAGGAGGCGGGTCTGAAAAAAGCTCACATCGCAACGTCTAAAAACTCCCCTTACGCCAATGGTCTTGCATATCACTAACATGATTTCTATTTCAATCAACTAATTATTTTCAACGCTTCTACTTGTAACTAGGTACAGCAACAGCTCCGTTCCCCGTCCCATCGTAAACGAATGCCCGCAGTCACATTTTCCAAAATTCTGGTGATCCTGGTCTATTGGATCATCCTCCTTTACTAATCATTAGACCACCTTATAACCGAGATTATTGGTGCCAAATTCTACGGTAATAATACCCAGCCACCCTAGTCTTACCGTAAGAATGTGATAAGTTCAAGGTTCAAGGACCTCATTCGAGAGATAAACAAACACACACTTGCTCATAACATATAAATCAGTTCATCCGCTGAGAGAAAACTAAAAACATTCTCGCTAACAAGAAATACCAACTGTTCTTGAGTTCACCATTTGTTATAAACAGAGGTATTTCAACTTAATGAGTCGTTTCCATGAAATAATGAGATGTGCGAAAGAGAAAACGTCTGCGAAAGGACAAAACAGGCGTAATTAGTCTTGTTATTGACGTAATCTTATGAAAGAACCCACGGTAGGTACATCGGGAGGGGCTTTTCTTCTCATAATTAAGATCGCGGGGAGCTTGGAACTCTTTCAGAGAGTTTCCTCGAAAAGATTTTCCTCTTCACAATTGTTTTCTGCTGTTACCAGTTTTACCCCCATGATTGATTGCCCTGATGGGGAAGGGGATGGTAAACCGTTCATTATAATACACGCAGTATAAAGTATGCTTAATTATTCCACTGTTTTCTCACTTCGGCCAGCTTTTCACACAGAACGAAGAGCAAGTCAAATTCTACTTTAGCTTGGAAATCAGCATCTCCCGTGTACTGTAAAAATTACAAGAAGAACACCAATTATCATTTAAACGTATAATGTTACTTTATAACAAACTATCTAGAATAGTCTTGTTCATAGAGAACTAACTTTGTCAACTGCCATGTAAGGAACGTACGGGTGGGGGAGAGTAACGTTGCCCATGTGGTCTTTCAAGCGAGTGCCTTCGGGGCCTTTGGCGCAAGCCAAAATAGTGGTCCAGTCGAGGCCGTACACGGAAGTGCACTGAAGGAACATATACGGTTAAAAAACAGTTTTTTTTTCTGTAGTAGGGCTGCCTTGGAAAAATGATTATCAGAAACCCACACTTGCGCCAGCATTCAGGGGGTTGTTGTAGTCGTCGAAGAGGCAGCTGGCGAAAAGTACCCTCTTGAGTTTGGAGTTTAACCTTGTGAACCCGCATGCGTGGATTTTGTTCAGCAGACACTCGGAAGGCCCATGTTGGCATTCGAATGTCACTTCGCCTCCCTCCCTGAAAGTCTAAACAGTAGTCTTTATGTAAAGCCTTAATCTTTGTCTCACTGCCTGGTTGAATCCAAGAATAACGATATTATGAGTGAACATAGGAATCATTTGGCACACATTCGGTACCCTTTTAGCGGAATCAATGAAATCTTGGCTTTGCTAACTGCAAGATGAACTAGCATCCAGGAATCAAATAGCTATTATTCTCGTGCCAGGAAGACTGTAGTTGAATATTATGACGCATTTTACAACAGCAATGATTAGACTCACCTCTGCGTTGCCATAAGGGTACAAGAAGACATTCAGGTGGCGGTTCAGCCGGATTGCTGCTGGTCTCAGCTTCAAGAAAAATCTGTGAGAATCGGGGCACTTGCTTTCGTAATAAACATCTAACCGAACTTTAGGATTACCTAGAACCTGAAACCACCAAATAGGGGGGATATCGATACGTTAAATAAATTGGTGTTGAGACACGTGGCTCGACATTGTGAGGAGCTCCCCTTGTTGGACGCAAGAACCCTCATTTTTTAATAATTATTATATTGAATAATATAATTATTCGGGTTTGGCAGTCTTCTATATGAGAGTTTGTTGCAAAAGGAAAATCCTAGCTTTTCCCTCTGAATTATGTGAAAAATCATTAATTGATATACGTGCGATTACAGTTGTTTGATGTGTGTATCGTCTGGCCACAGCCTCGAGGGCATTGTATGCATGTATGATACTCACTTTCATGACAGAAAAATGGGATTTACTTCTTCTTTGGAGTGCTCAATTCGTGTTGCAAAAATTATGTGATGTGGAATGCAAAACAGACATATTGTCTTGTACAATCTCAGGCTGGGAACAGTGACATTTGACACGGGACTTATTAATCATGTGCATGAGAATTTCGCAAAGGACATTCGCGTTCTTACCTGCAGAAAGAACATAGCAGCAGCCGTGGCAACTAATTTAATCCAGTTCTTCATGGTAAAAGGTTTTCTTTGGCAAGTGATAAATAGGCAAACGGATAGCACTCCCATTCCTTTCCGCCAGATCACCTGTCAACAGTGCAATATTGTTATTCCGAGCCATCATTCGTTGTCGAAGATTTGATATAGGAGCGCTCGTACGGCCCTTTAGCCGTGATGAATAACAAAGAGAAGTTGCTGCGAGAAATTACGTTCTTTTCGCAGTGTAACAATTCATACTTGTTTTTACAATAGGAATGCTCGCTGTTACCAGCATGTCTAATCTACAGTGATTTGTTGTCGACACATTCAGGCAATTGACGAAGCAAATAAAGTTGTGAGAGTTAGGGGTTTTATTATTCTGTAAACTAGAACCTTTGACATTGCATAAGATTCCCCCTTGGTCAGGTTGTTACTGTAGAAAAATGCAGTCAGCTTCAAGGGTTTCAACTACTGCCAGAACAAGAATAATGAGGAACATCCTTCTTAACTTCCAACACCATTTCAGTAAATAGTCAAGGGAGTTAAGTAGAAGAAACATGAAAGTTCAGTATTTTCTTCAACATTAATCAGTAGAACCGTTATTTTCACTAGAATAACTTGTAAAGTCATGGCGATCGGTGAAAGGCCCTTGTGGCGGCTGAATGTTTGAATTACTTTAGACACATTTGCGTTTCTTGCTGTAAGGGAGTTAGATCGTCAGTGCCGGAGTTTGTGGATAAACTTCAAGTTTTCAAATAATACCAAGCAGTTTTTTTCTTCAAATAAATTGCTTAATATATCCTATCGGCAATTCCTACTTGTGCAGTTTTCTTCAAGCGCTCGAATGATTTGCATACAAACGGCCGAAGGTGTTTCATTCAGCTTTCTGGTCAAGTCAAGCCATGAGGGAACATCATCGCCAGGAATGAACTGAATACGAACATATGAACGAAAATTCATTGCGTTGTTTGTTGACGGACAATAACATTTTTACGAAGGAAAATGCGCACCTTGCGGAGTCAAGTGACTAGTCAATAAAATTACGAACGATTTGACAAGAAACGTCGAAAACACCTGCGGGGAATATTTATGTAATACGCAATATATTATAATTGTTAACGCATGAAATGTTCGTGCTGTTAACCTAAATCTTCATTGCATGCAAGAGGAGACTGGAAGTATTTTTAAGAAAAGGGTAATAACTGTGAGACAATCTATCCAGCGGACCGTGCGTCGAATGAAAATCCGAGAGGCTGAAAAAGGACATTGAAGCAGCAATAATTCTGCTGCTGGAAGAATTGAATTAGCATCCTCGTGAGAATAGGGGAGGATTAAGTGGGTATTTATAGAATAAGCGGGCAAGGAGAAGTATAAGACTCCCTAAAGTGGTGGGGGGGGGGCTAATAGTTAACAATAGATCTTTCACCAAACAACGCTCTTTCTTCAACTACCCGTATATGGTGTACCAGTTAAAACCGGTGATCAGAAGACAAAGCAGAGTATAATTTAGTTTATAAATGAAAAATTATGAGAATAGGAGGCTATTTGTTCCTACAATAGCATATTTTCATAATTTCAAACAAACATCTAGCCAATAGATCACTGTGGGGACGCATCTATTTTTAAAAATAGGTACCCTAAAAGCTTTCTAAAAATTCAGAGCTGATGTCAATAATGCTGAATCTGTCTTATCTAATGTTTTTGAGTGAATAGGTCATTACCATGCCATGATATTTTGTCCAGTGTATTCACGTTATCTAAACATAATGGAACGAACACCATACATATAAATTTACAACAAAATTTTGAAAATTTCAGTTGTTTGGGCTTTGTTGTCCAAAGCATGGTAAACCACAAATGAGAACGATTATCCTACCCATTCCACTGCCTATTGAATCTGTCCGATTTTCTCAAAGAAACGCTTAAACTGTGAGAGATATTTATGTGATATAATTTTATGGTCGAGAAGTATTTCCCGATGTCTCAAACAACTACAAGGTACAAAATTGTCGTAGTGACCTACATATTGTATTTCCCTCTCGGCGTTATTCCTAATAAATTGCAACATATCGGTAATTTGTGAAACGTGGACTTGATAAATCGTTTGCTATAAATGGAGTACCAATCTACAAGAAAACAGGAAATACAGATAACTTTTACGTCTCAAGCCTGAAGTGTTGAAACTAGGCGAGCATTTGCAGCTCCTATTGGTTTTGAGAGCACGGTTTGCTGAAATTGTTCAAAATTAGACGGACTATAATGCTTTATAATACATGGATTATCTTGTTTAGTTTGGGGCTAATCGAGAATAATGTGTAAATAAATTGTCGTCCTTTCAGTTGATCATATCGATCATTACTAGGAAAATGGTTGTGTTTATTATCGCTCTGGAGGGTCAAATGTTCTGTTCGGTTTACCAGTGTAGGAGTTTTCACCACCAGGGGACGTTCAACGGAGCGTGGTTACTCAGGGATATGAATGCTCAGAGGAGTGCGAAGAACACTTTGAAACATGCTGTGCAGAAGGCCTGGACTGAATCCGAACGCGATTATGTGGAGCTTAGCGTGGCCATTACCTGTCCCAGCGAGTGTGGGCTTATCGAGCAGATTTCACTAGTAAGTACAGCGTAAATAATTGCGTTCGGAGAGCCTAGTTGAGTAATTAGGTAAGAGACGAACTAATTAAATGAGAGGGCGTAAGAAGGTTTTACTTTTTCCATCACCGCTCAACAAATTTATCGCGGTAATTAAGAGAAAGTCGGATTTCACCCGTTTAATAAGTACGGGTTTTCCACCGAGGGACTGCAAAAACAAAATAAAAACTTCCGATGGAAATTGTTTTATTTTTAAAGAGCAATAACCTCCTGGAGAATGTTCAGAAGAAAGGATAGCCCCAACAGGTAAATTTGCCATAAAATATATGAGAAATGAGGGTACGTCATGAACTCTCAACACATTAAATGTGTGGGTTGCAATGGGTCCCTCGAGAACATGCTCACACCTACTCGTGAGAGGCTGATAGTCATCTTTATACAGACTGTATTGGTTTCAGTTCAAACTTGTTAAATGTCGCGTATTGCGTGTGTCGTCACACGGTAGACTGCTTCACCGCTACTAACAACGCCAATGTTGTTAACCCAGACCAGCAATTCTCGCTCCTGTGCGTCGCTACTTACTGCAACAGAAACTAAACAACCTCCTCCCCCCCCCTCATAATAGAAACCAACTACCACCAGTGACCCGGGTTTCATCAGTAGAATTAACTTTTCTTCTTCACAACGCCACATCTTTGCTTGTCTGCTTCCAAAACTCAACGGAAATACTTTTCCAGACATCGTAGCGAAAAGACTGGATGGTTCCAGGCTATTGGGCGGGCGTTACTTATGAATTAATGTATATTATGCTGTTGACTGGTTTAAAATATGTTCATGGAATGAAAACGAAGCGGGATGAAGAGCGAACAGGGATTTCGTTTATTGATTCTACCGAAAAACTCATGAAAGCGGAGATGTGCAGTTTTGATAAACCCCTCCACCGATGTTTGAAAAACAACTTTTTTACAATTATAACAGTTTGTTATACAAGTTTAATTTTGCTAAACTCGTGAACTTCGAGAGGAGCCCTTGACAGGTAGGTACGATGGTTAACATTCAGCCGGTTTCATTCCTTTCTGTAACATCCAGATCAAATAACAAATCTCGTTAGTATTGTTTTACACGCTGTCAAAAGTTTCGAGGGAAACATTGCGGCTTGAAAAAACTCCCAAACCTCAGGGTATGAATATAAACATACGATACAAACAGGGACAACGCGATAGAACGCAGATAATAAAAAGGTTCACAACTCCATTGAAAATTGTAAGTTTTTAGATTACCTTAGTTAAATAATTGCAGACGACACCGAGCAAGTTACTGTCGAGTTCATTTTGGAAATCATCGTCACCCACAAACTGAGAACAAAAACGAGAGCAGCATTACATTTTATACGCTTCTACACCTTGCAAGTGGCATCCGTGGTGTTATCTATCATGGTTGTCATCAAACAACAAAGACATCTTCAAACAAGATTTAGCCTTTTTTCTAAATCATTCAAACATCATGATGATGTGTTCATTTCATCATCAAACTGGGGCTAATGGGAGCGAAAAATTGATGGAAGTCTGTACGTGCCATCAGGCTGAATAAT
The DNA here is from genome assembly GCA_019603395.1 of Cyrtorhinus lividipennis. Taxonomy (NCBI): domain Eukaryota; kingdom Metazoa; phylum Arthropoda; class Insecta; order Hemiptera; family Miridae; genus Cyrtorhinus; species Cyrtorhinus lividipennis. Next base: position 10,511,339 of record CM034007.1, read on the forward strand.
GGTTTGGCCCCTCCAGGTGATCAAATGAGAGTTTCACTCTCTCATCGAGCGGTTTTCCTAACCGAGAACCATGAGATGACTCCTGGGAAGGGAAGTAAGTGATGGTCCAAACGTGAAACAGACAAACCTTGTCGACCGCGACGTAGGGAACTCCTGGATGAGGGATAGTGGCGTTGCCGTAGCGGTCCTCCAACTGAGTTCCTTCTGCTCCTTGGGCGCATGCTAAAACGACGTCCCACTTAAGGTTGAACTTGTTGGTGCACTGCAACACGATAAACATGGTCGTGGTCATATAATTTCGACACTAGAGACAAGTCCTTGGTGAACGAGAAAACAGTAAAAGGATGATGGGATCTGGGGCGACAATCAAATACGTTAGGTTGAGCGATCGTTCCCAGAAACGTTTTCCTTGATTGATATCCAGGAGCCAAGTGTGTTCGTCCCAGAATTTCACATGTGCCTACACTAGAGGTCTGAGCTTTTCCCGGAAAAACCTACGAATAGTCTTTTTAAAAGCTTAAAACACCAAGGCATTTGTGTCGAGAGTTTTTATTCCCACATTCGCTCGCCCACTTCGCGAGGAGTCGACTTCTCGTTGTGTACCATTTTGTAAAGGATTTTTTTTCTCTTCCTTGTCACAGCTTCCTCTTTTCGTGGTTACATGGCTACAATAACAACCGTTCCTGTTTCAGCACCGTTTTTCTTAAAAAGTTGGCGAAAAAATATTCCTCATATCAACGTTTGCTTTTTTTGAAAACTCACGCTCGTTTTTTAATACATTAAAATCTAACCTATTCGCCTTTGTTCTGAACTCCTGTGATGGAAATGTTTGTATTGGAATAAGTCTTACAGTCTTTCCGGCGGTCAGTGGGTTCTGGTAATAATTGAACAGGCAGCTGGTGAAGAGAACACTCGTCAGATCTGTGTTTTCGGCCAATCGCTCCAACCCACAGGCGTGTATTTTGTTCAGAAGACATTCAGAAGCTCCATGTTGGCACTTGAAGGTCACTGTTTCACCGTCTCTAAAAGTCTGAGAAGAGGGGAAATGTGCGTGTTAAGAAAACATTGAAGGAAAATTCGGTGCTCCCCACTTCGCGATTCAATTTAAAGGCTGTTACCTGGGCGTTTCCATATGGGTATAAGTTGACAGTCAAGTATTTCTCAAGCTTTATCACCACAGGTTTCAGCTGCTCGAGGAAGAAATGGTAACAGTCGGGACACTTGCTTTCATAGTAGACATCCAATTGAACGCCCGAATTACTGGAAACCTGGAGGGACCATTCTCATTAGCTGACGTTAGTTTAACCTCCGTTTACAAATAGTTGCATGTTATCATATACAGTATTATACTCGTATGCATAGGAAGACCTCCTTGTGACCTCCAGTCACAAGTAAAATTTCGATTCTCTTTTCCGAGTTCCTAATTCGCATATCTCAATACCTTTGCCATACAGATTGTAGATGAAAAGTTTTTGAATTTTCAACTAAGCCGAAAAAGACAGGCACCAAATGTTGAAATACGTGGAGGATACTGGCGATCACGGCCCGTTAATTAGAACAACGTTTTTTTTTCTCAAAAATTATGCAGTATTGGTTAATTACTTGATCGGTAAATGGTTACAAAATTCGAGTATAACGAACTGGAGGAAGAGGAATGGATGAATGGTGTTTACAGTACACACTAATTCGCGCCAGAGTCCGATTACCCCAGAAAATTATCTATGATAAATAAAATGTATGGTTACTTATTCCGAAAGATACGTTTTATGGATAGCTCACCAGAGATGAAAGAGCAGCTACTATGAGCAGAGAGAGCGACATCTTCATCTTGAATGATACTACTTGGAAGACTCAAACGGCGTTCAATGACATGACAATAGAAACTATTTGAACAGATATGTCTCCGTTATACGAGAACGAACAATATGACGACATTATCATCGGTTTCACTTTTCTGAAGATGAAATTTATATTGGTTTTGTCATAGATAAGAGTCGAGTGACCGTCGATATTTATTCAAGATTGAGGCTAGTCGAAGATAACGTCCGGATACGTTAAATGAACATAAAAATGATTAAAAAGAAACGCTACGGTTTTTGCCGAAATGATTTATTATTCGTAGATAGGAAATCGTTGGGATATTGTGATTTTGAGGTCACCGGAAAATCGGTAAAAACCACGACTACTGCGCCAATACGTCCGGGCACTAAACAGTTCAGATATTCAATCAGTCAGTTCAGCGATCTCAATCATCATCAATCGCGACATTTTTTCACCATAAAAAAAAAATAATAATAAAAATAAAAAAGCCGGAGGTACCTTGTCTGTAGTTTTTAACTGCCTTCAGGGTTAACTTGCAGGTGCAGACATAAACGACCCTTCCGTCATTCAAATCTTCAATAGAAGGAGACTAAGTAACGTTAATTGCGTTTTTCTTTTTCTATTATTCATTTATACAGTTCTGAAGTACATATTTTACAATGCGGAGGGAGGGATCGTTATTTATGCTGCTGTATGAAGAGAAAAAGCTCAGAGTTAAGTACAATATTTTGCAAAAAGGCACATGCGACATTTTGAAACGATCCACGCCTAACCTTGAAATGATTAAATTTTTTCCAAATAACTCCATGATTTTTATTGAGGAGAGTGGGGAATTGACGTGAATCTGCAAACATTTGAAATGTTTTCTCATTCTCGGAAATTATGAAACTTTATAAATGGCACAACTTTCCGAGGAAAGCGTAGTTTGGAGACCTTTTACAAATGGTTTGATTGATTTTTCGTGATTCTAATTTCCCGATCACTTTTTTGTGAGCATTGCTGGCGTTCGGCGATGGAACAGCGGATCCTGTTGGACGCGCGCCCCGGGCTCAGGTTGTGGTAGCGGGAAAGGGAGTGCGCGTGTGCAGCGACGGGGTGCGCATTCACCCCCTCCCCCCACGACGGTACTTTAACCCCCCAGTTGGTAAGAGACCCTCACTCCGGGCGAATATACTGCGCCTCTCGCCTACCCAAAGAACAACGTAAGGTATTTTCATAGTTATACCATCTTCTAGCCTTCTTCCTCGTCTTCACCGCTGTGCCCCCAAGCCACTGGCTCTTCAGCTTTCAATAAAAGATTTTACAACACCTGACCTTCACTATTTCCGACTTAACTACTTCAACCCTTGTTTTTCACACAACGAATTAAGATAAGGAAGTATCAAAGGGTAAACACGTCAAAACACAGATAAGAAAAGATAAGATCACCTAACATCGAAAATGGACCTAAAGAACGTCGAAAATCCAGGAATGTAAGTTAAAATCTGAAATTTTGGAAATTTGGACCGACTGGCCTGAAGATTCACTACTCAGGCACAGGCCTCTGTCGGCAAAGGACGAATTTGTCGATCACCTCACACAGAGAGAGCACCTCGAGTCTCACAGTGAGCTTTTAGTATCGAGCGCTCAACTTGTTGGAGTTCGACTACCTGTTGTTTGTGGCTCCCCCATCGCACAAAATCCGTTTCTCTTTCCTTTTTCCACACTCTCCTTTGACCCCCTTTCTGTCCTTCTGAGGACTCTTCTCACCCTTTTCCAACCCGCGCGTGATTCTTGGCATCTATCTGTGCTTGGCATCTTCCAAACATTTTTTGATAAAACGCCCTTTACTCACATTCGGACCACATAATTTGTCTGCCTGCTTCTCCTGCTGATCGCAAATTAAATGATATATCAAGAGAAAATCTTGCTTAGGATAAATGGTGAACGCCGCTTTCGGAAACCTAGCGCTTTAAATGGGGTATCCAGTGTTACATATATTGATGAATTTCTCATTCCTTCCTTCCTTAATGGACACTGTGAAGAAATTTCTTCCAGCAAACCCAACAGCACCAGACCATTTGGTAACTACGTACAAAAAAAATCAGACGATTACGATTAGGACGCAAGAGTCATTTTCGGGGGCGCACAGCCCATTGAAAATATTACCTTTGCAGTTTTTTACTCCGAGTAAATTTCAAAAAAAAATTTTTTTTCACCTCGCCATCACATGGGATTGGCCAAGTTGTGAAAGTCATAAAACCAACACGATCGTCTTTTTTAGGGAACCTGTCTCAAAGTTTTGCGAATTTCGTTTACTTGTTCATGACCAAGAAACAAATTTGATACTATTAATGCCCTCTGCATTATTGCCTAACATGCATTGAACCATGGATTGACATTCCGTGCAATTGGCGAAGGGTGGCGTTGAGTTGTAGTCTGGGTCGGCTAATGCAATTTTTTCCCATAAATCTAGTCCCCTACCCCAATAGCCGAAAATCCATAACCAGCGGTACAATTTAGGACCTGTAATACAACGTACCCAAAACCTAAACATTAGATTAAAGGAAGGTAACCGAATAGAAGGTACGTATTTCACGTGCGCCCTCTGGAAGATATTATGGAAGTGGAGACTTATTTATGATGACGTTTACTTTTGCTCAACAAGGCCCCAAATTTTTAAGACAATCCATCGAGTTTCTGACTACAACGAAGAATGGTGCGGGAAAGAAGGTTTCCTACCCACCGCAGATGACAGATGAGCACTCCCTCTTGTCAGATCCTCTTTCACAATAGAGTTTGGAAAACCCCAGTCTTGTCCTTCTTTTACTCGACTCGTATAAATATCAATAAGAAATCGACGACGCTAAACGCGTGTATGCTTTCCAATTGATTGCTGAATGAATTTATGTACGAGATCAACGATCAATCTATTCAAAACCCACTGCTTGTCAACGCTAGGAAAAAAGGAAGGGGGGGGGGGTCAAATTGCGAGGTCTGCAGATTTTTTTAATGCAAAATTTAGTTTCCAAGGAATATCGCTAGTTTTAGTGTTTTGAGATCATATTTACATACACGGAATTTCCTTTTCATTCCAACGCTACTACGAACAAGTAGTTGTATAACGGAAAGAACAAATGTCCAATGGTTACGCCACGTGTGATTGATAAAAACACAGGACATACTACACGCTATGCGCTACTACTTCAATACTTAGGTAAGTTATTCTCTGTTGACTGGTAATATGCAGAGTTCTGGTATTCTCTATGTAGACAACTTGTTGCGCAATCACCTAGTTTAAATCAAACAGATAGTAGATAGATGGGAGCAGGTTGAGTCGGCAGACGATTAGGAACTGATCAAAATAAGGTCCGGGCCTGTAGTAAATTCACTATTTTCAAACAGTCTTGTCAGGGTTTGTACGAAACAAAAAGGATTGTCTGAAACTTCAAAAACTGCTAACAGTTGATAATCTCGAAGCCCAGCGTCAAAATCTCGATATTACTATCTCGATACAAAACCAAATTTTATCCTCGTTTTACCAAATAACCCCTCGCTTTGAGATGATTAATGCCGGTCACTTAATTTTTAGCCACTGATTTATTGATCATCATGGTTGTTATTTTGGTGAGCGTTCGGAGAGAACAATTCAAGTCATGAGTGAGAGCTAATAATAAATCAAAATTGATTTACATAATTAAGTAATATACACCAGCTAACAAGTGTTCACCACATTTCTCGAACTCTGGACAATAGAGGAGTCAATTTCGTTCGTCTTTACTTGATTATTATTGTTTACACATTACTGTTCGTTTTTAGTACGTCTGGCCTGAACTGCTATGTTGATTTCCTGGCTTTTGAGTTCGGTTTCGTTATAATTTTATACCTCTACTCTGGTGTATTTTCTTCCCGGTGCTGACTAATATGAATAGGTGAGCCATCAATGCAGTTTTGTCAAACCTCGAGATAAAACCCCTTCTAGGTTTTATAGTAAATTTGTTCAACATTCCGTTCAAAATTATCACCCCTCGTGTTCAAGTCCTCCAAGAATCTTGCATTATATTTCCAAAATATTGATTCCAGACCATTTCCTCTCCTGATATGTGCAACTCGCTACGATGCTAATATTTCAGAGAGAGGGATCACTTTCGATATTCCTAAAACCTAGCAAGCTTCCTAAGTGTCACAGCTACTCTCAGGTTTTCCCAATGAATCACGTGCACGTCAATGGGAAACCTTAGACGAGACGCATCCATCAATTCGTAGATGCAGGGCGGTGGTGTATTACGTTCCGTTCTATTGAGCGATGCCTGTCAGTGCCCCTAGAAATCCATTCTGCTCTTGAAGCTGTTAATCGTGTCACTTTCGTCTATCTCTGCCCTCATCCACATCCCTCCATCAACCGGCTGTAATCGAGACTGTATCAACTACAAACTACACCAAGAATTATTATCCTCCGTTCTTATACGTTGGGTGTGAAATAATCATTAAATCTGTATTATTCACTTCGGGTTCACGTTCACTACCAAAAACGTATCAGTTCGCTTCATTTGCTCACCAAAGTAGTCCATGGAATATGGTGATTTTAACGTTTTTTTGAAAACCTTGTTCTACCTTTTAGTCGAAGATCACTTTGAAAACTCTCTGGAACAGACTTGTGAAGGACTCTGAAATGTTTAGAACCTAATAAATTACTCGTTGAATTTGATCCAATTCATTCAAATCCCGGGCCTTCTCATGCCTTCAAAAGGCGACGTGGCGACATTTCAATCTCATCATCAGGGGCGTAATTAGGTTGTTAACCTCTCCTGGAATGGGAACCAACTTGAGTGTTTCCCATATTCAAATGAGTTCGCCTGCCAGAACTCTCATAATTATAATGGCATAGATAACCAAACCGTCTTCTTTATGGAGTGGTTTTTCATGAGACCTGGAAAAAATGATTCATTTCTGTGGAAAATCGAAATCGGAGTGGAACATGATTACTGTATGAAGGGCAAAACGAATCAATATATCCCACGGAACTTCAAGGCTGACGGTGAACTCCTCGAAATGACATGTTTCAACTGTGTAGAAAGCGCGAAGTAGAAGAGAACAGGTATAGGCTGGAGTGTCAAAGGCCGGTTCTCAAGCCTTTCAAGGGATTAGCTAATATTTAACCCGTTTCGTAGGAGTGATGTTGAATTCAACGGAATTTAATTAAATTAGAACCGCCGCATGTTTGCTTCAAAAAACGTAAAAAAAAAACTTTGCTGTAGAAAAGAAAGGTCTTCGTGTTTCCTTTGGGCCATTAGAACAGGGTTCAACTAAGTAGTCGCACAGCTCATTAAATGGGTTTCCGGTGGTAATGAAAACCGCGTTTGCACACTGTTTAGCAATGTCACACTTCGAGGCCATGTTAATCTTGGATAGAGCTTGAGCGCAAGCTCTTGACCTCCGTTCATCATATATCCACTTGAATGTATACACTTGATCGTTTAAATACGATAGTTTTCTGTGGTCGGGGTCATTAATCGATTCTGATCTGCAGTTTTTATTGTACTTGCCATTCCCTGTTTTGATTACGTTCCGAGTGCGCAGAGCATGGTTGTTAAATCTTCCTCGTTTCGATAAGTTCACCGTTGTATCCTCCTAAGCATGCCATTCCCTCGGGCCTCGTCTTATGTGCATGACACTCAACAGTCCTCACCTGGGGACAGCAGTCATAACTTACTAATCATTTTAGCAGCCCCTCAAAGTTGTACTTCCTACTGACATCCGCACATTACCAGAACAAAATATTGCCGTTCTTCCATTCACTGAATGCAATTCAAGCTCTGAATAAATTAATCGGTTGGCGATCTGATTGGTCATAAATGAGAAATCTACCCCTCCCCCTCCACATAAACCAAAGTAGCTACGTCGAAACTATAGTTCAAAAGGTCAGGAAACCTAGGCTGCAAGTATCGTTTTCCTTCTTTCATACTTCGGATCAATTTTGGGATAACAAGATTTTTGAAAGTCAAATAACAGTTACGTCGAGCAGTACATCAATTTGAATAAAACTCACGGGATCTCTTCTGTCCCAGGCTTCGACGAGGGGAGGGATCGATGTGATATCACGGAACTAGCCTCCTCTTAATCAACTGTACTTACAAAAGGGAAAAACTAGATCAGAATTATTAATTGAACCGACTGATGCTATCGACTCATTCTTGGCTGATTGGAATATTAAAAAAAAAGTTGTTCATTTATACTGTGATCTGAAATAAGAGATTTGGTCCATCAAAAATTACCTAATAATAAATAGGTGGCGATGAAAAGAGAATTTGTTGCGTGTGGTTGTAGGTATAGGTTTCTCCTCAAACTCCACCATTGACCTCGTTTGGGCTGACGTGAGTTGACATCGAAACGTTGGGATTGACGGACCGGAGTTATAACATGCAATGTTGATTGAACCAATATCGATTCAAACCGCTTACTGGTCAACTAAATTATTGACGAGTTAATATTTCAGCCGCTGTAATGTGACACAAAGGAGCAACAAGTCGCGAAGCCCAGGCGGATATGCTCCCACTTCCCTAGTAAATAATGTCAGTAACTGGTTGGCGGGACGAGCAATCATAATTATAACAGACTTTGATGGGACTGCTTCGGTCCTAGGCTGCGATACCCGCTGATCGGAGCTAGCCACTGTGTACACGACTCTGACTCGCTACAGCATTGATCCGGGTTTTCGGTCCGCTTAGCAATCACTCATTGTAAATAGATTTGATTGACCAACTTTCTTCACGTAAGGAAAAAAAAAAAAGATTTGGCAAACGTGCTTATTTGTTAGCAAATATTTATCGCGGTTGATCATGTTTCATCGTCTCATTTTGGTTGGTTATTTCTTGAATAATAAACCTATGTTTTCATGCGAAAATTCTCTCCGATTTGGCCCAAAATTTTTTGTTTCTGGGCGTTTCAAGGTGTTTACATCAAAATAAGCAAATGTCCGTCCACCGACCGCCGTACACTTAGGGAAAACCTAAAAATTTCCGTTCCGTTTCCGGATTTTGTTGTTCCTCGAAACCTTTCAGCCCGATCAGATCGAATTTTGGCGGAGGGAGGGAATATTGCCATATGTGTTTTCAAAAAAAAAAAAAAAATTTCACGATTTTCATCACGAATGGGTCTTTAACTACCTATTTCGAAAAAAGGGTTTATGAGATATGAGATATCCGGTACCTGAAGGAGTCTTCACGAAAAGGGTGGTCCACTTTGGTCCACGAAATAACCAACCCCTGTGAATGAATTTGCAGCGTTTTTACGTTTTTATTTGTACACAGGAGCTGGTAAAAACTTCTTCGTGATTATAATTCGCATTTATTTTGAAAGCTACCTTGATGTATTCCTACTCATACATGAAATTCATCATCAAACGGTACAAGATGGCTAATTTTTTTTTTTTTTTTTTTTTTTTTTTTTTTTTTTTTTTTTTTTTTTTTTAGGAGTTAGGCCATAATTTTGTTAAAATGTTCACACTTGACGTTTCAAAGTGTGCAGATTCTAGATCCAAAATGGCTGTCTACCGTCCGGGCCCCAGAAAGTCCTTTAAAATGCTTCGCAAATCCAGAAAGTTTTGTATGCGGACACCGTTTTCTTACTCATTTTTGGTTCGATCGAAACGGATGGAGGCAGCGTATGAGTGGAAATGGGCATATCGAAAATGGCTTCCCCGAGGTATTAACCTACGCACGTGAGGTATCATTTTCCTCTAAATCCTGGATGCTGAATCGATAGAGGCAGGTCTCAGACCAATGGCCGCTCCCTGGGATGGGGTTCCTTTAGCTCCCTTTGGGTAAAGAAGGAGAAAGAGAACATCAAAATAATATAATAAGTAAAACTTTCCTTCTCGTTGGGTTCAAAAGCGAGTATACTATAAGATTGAAGCTCAATTTTGTGAGAGAAGACACAGAAGACATGATCGAACTTGATCGACGATATAATCCGTAATCCGGTCACATTGTACGGCTTTATCAAATCATAATTACCTCCCGATCTGACATTTTAGTTCTTAGGAGTATAAAAGCCGTGAAAACTTGTAAGCTGTAGGATGTTTATCTTTTCCAAACAAACATGGGGAACAACTTATCCGTGCGTTCATAATCAATCAATCCAGCACCAATACTGCTCATTTTCATTTTCAAGCTTAATCGTTCAACAATTTATCTCACCACGAAGCTTTGGAAGCTTTTATCTCAGAAGTGCGAAATTCCAGTGTATCACATTACCCTCGTAATATCTCGCGGTTACGACAACATGAGTGGCAGGGAAATTCCTTAACGAAAATACCTCGGGGGGTGCTGCGAACGAGGAAAATAAGGATTTATCGTCGTAACTGGGAAAGGAAATCCCTCAACACCTCAACAATGTTGTCAAATTAACTCTTCAAGATATATATCATTGTGAAACTGTGAAGTGGTTCTATCCTTTAATAATAAATCATCTGAAAACGGAGAATTGAGTTAATCGGGTATATCTTAGTTGAGAACTTTGTTGTAGGTATTTTACGTGATTCTAGTACGCAGTGAGGTTCATAGTAGTTTTCATTAAAGAGAGAAGGTAGCGAAGTAAACGTCTCATCACAAGCCAATTTCAAACATCACGATGTTTTATTATGGTATCAATTGTTATCATTCTGCTTAGGTGAAGCGAAGCGGCATTTTATTCGTTTAGTTTTGTCACTAGAGTCAAACTGAATGTACCTCTAGGTCATTTGAGCTCGTGACAAGCGTGACAGATCCAACTCTTTGCAATGGAACCTCGGATCCGACTGTTGGGCAATAAAAGAAGAGAGCGTGTATCGCTCTCACTCGATTGATGGGAATATTCGAGCTGTCTAGCCACTGGCCAATCAATGACATCAAACGTAAACTTCATTACCATACCAGATTGCATTATGACGAATTCATATTGGTCCCCTGGGCAGATAATGCCACCATTGACAATTAGATGAAGGATGAAGGTCAACGATTGTTTTCCTGTCGGTTATTGTATCACCTCTTCTGATTCCGAGACGGGATACAAACTCAATAATGGAGATAATATTATCCTAACGCCATTTTTTTCAGCAACATTGGTTTATTATCCTTACGGGGTTACCATTGTGCATACATTCTTCGTTAATAAACACCAGTCGTTCAAGAGATTGTATTTTGGTTTTCATTCTTTTTTTTAATTTTTATTATTATCAAATTTTTCCCAGAGACTCTAAGCCAACTCCCCCAACAAGTACATAAGTACATAATATGTGACACTTACAATCATGAGATCACGGGAGAATGATCGCAAGACCTCTCAACCGGGTCTACTCAAACAATGAAATCCCAGTCGTACCCAATATATACATTTCATAACAGGACATACGCTGGTTTGAATCGATTTAGCTCCCAAAAAAATTCAATTAGAAAAGTAAGCTCTACTCACCTAGGGTCCTGAAAATCACTGATGATCTTTTTGGGTCCCGATGCGAAATAGAAAATATGCAGAAGCGAATTAAAACAAAATTAACCAAGATATTAAAAAAAAATACAAAGGGAGTATCCAATAAATTTCCATAACTTATATCAAAACTGATAGGCCCGAGTGAATATGAGGGCCTGATTTTAGCATACCTGTCTCCCCATCAATATATCGAGAAATCGTTGGTCAGAGTAGGAATGAATGGAAAATCTCTCAGTGCGGTTCGTTGTGCAGTGCCAAACGCAAACGTATACGATATCAGGCTGAAAATGAAGGGTTATGTCAAAAGATTCAGGGGAAAAAGCAGAACAATAACGTTCCGGGAAATGAGAGAAGAATCATAATAAAACACGATATCAATTAGAGGAAAAAGTAATGGAGGTACGTCAAAAGCGGGAAATGTTGGATTTTTATCCGGACGTTGGAGCTAGGCAGTTCTCTCGTTTTTCGAGTGTGAATGACTGTTTCTGGTAATACAGTTTATCAGTTTGAGAGTTGTCAGGTATACAAAATACGAGCCAAATACAAGTACTATTCTCCGTACGTTTGCTTGAAAGGGGAAAACGTTTCGTGTATTTCAATGAATGAAATGGCTGGGAGAAATGAGATAAAATGGACGGACGCTGAAAACAACGATATGCTTCTTCGGGTAGCTTTCTAACTCAGTTTCTAACTACGGACCTATTTATCATAGTTTCAGTTTAATCCATTAAGTTTTTGTCAGTCAGAAAGTGAGTTGAGTATTATATACTGCGTGTGTAAATCTCTCAGTTATTACGGGATAGTCCGAAGAAACAGTGTTCGTTAAGATGGAATTCCCGTCCCCTCCTATTGAACAACCATCCATTTCCTGATCGATACCTGGGAGCATAGTTAAACAACTCCTCAGAACTAGATAACGACGAGCTTCGAAGATGAGTGGCATGATATACTGGGTCTTGACCTGTCAGGCTAAGTGTAGCAGGAGCGCTGGGCAAGTAGATCGATGTCCTCCCCAATCGGTGGTTAACTCCCTAATTCACGTGCTGTCTCCAGGCTCCTATTAGGTATTCAACAGGAGAGCGCAAGAAGGTGCGTTAATAGTTCAAGCTTAATTGAATGAGAGTATTTTTGACGTCGTCAGAGAAAGATCATTAGTATATACCGATGTCAATATCAACGCACAGGTGAATTATTCCAACAAGAATAATAACCAAAGAGTTCCTGATATTTCACCTCGAAACTACGGATCACGTCCCGGACTGGTTAGTAAATCCCTTCAACAACGAGATATTTTTTACTTAAATACGATTCCTTGAATAAAGAATTCCACTATAGTAATTGTTTATCTTCCGACTTGAACGATTACGGAAGAACAAACCCTGGAATAGATGGAGCAAGAGTTTATTTTGCCAGACTTCGGAGACTCATAAAACGGTTTACTTGACGCTATCTGTTTCTCCAACTGTCGACTTAATTTGTCTGGAAAAATGAAAGAGAGATAAGAAAACCACTGAGAGGATTTTCGCGAGCCGTAAGAAAGCGTGAGTCAACAGACGGGCTCCCATCTGCCGCAAAATGGGATCAAACGATTTAATCGAAATGTCATTGTAAGGATATTGGTTCATTCTCTCCGAAAACTGAAGCGGTATCAAAACCGCTCGGGGCTAGAAAAGTAAATCATCATTGCTATATTTAAAAAGGTGAGGGAATCAAATAGAATTTGGAGGGGTGATCCAATACATCATTAAGGAGTCACCCAGTACAATGTACGGACCTGTCAGGACGCCGATATGTTGTTTATTCAGCTTTTTTTTCAAAAGGCAGTAACGGTGTAACGGTGCAACGGAATGTTTGATCAAAATACCCTCAATCTTTTTTTTTTTTTTTTTTTTTTTTTTTTTTTTTTACCGTGACAGCCTAGGCGTAATGGAATGGATTTATTCTTCAAGGGAAACGGTCGATTAATTGGCTGGTTACCTTCATCAGGAGTTTGTATATCGAGCGCAGTATTTCAATATTCGCAAAGGCACCCAACGATTGAGGTGAACATATTGACACCCCTGTCATATTTGCTTCAGCACTTGTACCAAGGAGACCACTTTCCTGTCGATAACACCCGGTTTCCCCGTAAGCATGAACTGCGTGTTTGAACGGGTGAGACACGGATCCTCAAGTCCCATCATGGTCGTATTTCAAATAATTGCCCTCTTGAGAATCTGAACTAGGTTGCAATACTGGAACGAGAACTCGCTATCTCTGCCAAATCATTACAAATCCTAGTACGAGGCCATCGAGTTTTGCTTGGCCTTTTTTAGATGGACACGTGGAATTGCATAGGATGTGACGGTTTTCGTTCACTGCAGAGTTTACGTTGCCACGGGTCACAGAGGGAATTGTTTGAATAGGATAAATTGGTGAAGTGCGCCAGAACCTTTCGCCTCCGTCCTAAACACATTCATACACCGTCATCGGGCCAGTGTCCACTTTGTTCAGTAAACACCGGTTTATTTGATGTTGATAACTGAAGAGGACGAGTTTTTTCCTGGTTACAGATGAAAAATCGTTCCTTCGTCCTTGTCCACATTCATATTTCATCGTTCGTGGGCTTTTAGATACGCGTTTGAGCTGATATAAGTCCTGATGTGGCTAGTTCCGATTGAAACAATCCAGTTCTAATATTTCAATTTTTTTTTTTTTTTTTTTGCTAGTAATGTTAACTGAGTTTTTAAATCTAGTGCTAGATCTGAGACCTGTAGAGCAGCTTTTAATCAGTTCATCGACGGATCCACTAAACATTTTAATACATCACAACTTTCCGGTTCAAGGAGAAGGGGTGTATACGTACAAAAAATGGACAAATAGAAAATGCCGTGGTCACACATTTGTTTTATCTGCCAAACATTAATCTGATGTTTGGCTTGAACATTTTTATCTTTTAAGGAACGCAATACAATAGAGATCGTACCGTTATTTTCGAAAAGTCTTTTGAACGACGCGTGTTCCTCACATTATATTCTATATACGGAAAGTCGTATTGTCCAATTAACCTCCGACCCTTAGAAGTATATAATAAAATGCGCCAAATCATGCATATTTTGTGTTCACTCAACTTCTGTCGTTGAAAAAGTTGACCTGTTGGAGTCAGCATCGTGACGAGCTTCTTCGAATTATGATCAGTCTTTTTCCTACTGGGCACTCATAGCAACGGTCCGCTATCAGCCAAATCAGCCACAGGTTTATTTTAAAAATATAAGGGGGAGGAACATTGGTTATAGGCAACAGAATGCTAATCCAATAAATGTGTTCAAACGTTGGAAAAAGTTGGTTTATGATGAAAACAACCTCCTTTCTATTAAAAAATACACTCTGAGGAATTTCATATTGAGGCATAACTATATTTCTCCTGAAGTGACTGGAGTAATAATTAAATGAGGTTTTTTGTGGGTTAAGGAGCACCTAGGCTTGGGGCCTCTCTCGCTGTCATGCGTCAAGTTTCTTCCGGGTTTTACACGTCGCATGGGTTGATCTGTAGGGACCTATTTTTAATTGGACAAGGAACTCGTGGTTGATAAAGTCCGAAGTTGATTTAGCTAACGCTTTAGACTTATAAATAATAATCAAAGTGAAGTTATAATGTAATATTTGGTAAACAGTATAATATTGAGGTGTTGTACGACGGAGTTTCTGCTGACCACCACCGGACCAAAGCGGATGATGTTTAGTTAATAACAATATTATTTTTGTAGATAAACGTGTATTCCATTCATTCATGGGGTAAGGTGCTAAATCTTGAAGAAAACTTCCGATGTCTCTCATTCATTGGTTTCATGGGTCTGAAGGTACTGACTGGAGATCATAAGAATATTTGTTTACTCGGTGACCAAATTGGAGTCGTCCTTTGGAGTCGTGTAATAATTCGATACACTGCTGACTGATACGTTTTTCTCTGATTCGGAATCGGCGCAAACATTTGCATTGGAAGGCGTATTGACATGGCGAGGGAAATGGGATCTCTCTATCTCAAATCATAAAAGTAGGAAGACGAGAACTCAGAAGACGAAATCAATATGGATAGTTTCCACCCTCGGCTGGTCACCATGTCTTTCGAGGAACGCGAAAAAAGTGAATTTGTCAAAAATGCTGTAAAGACTTTCATAATGGTTTTTAAATACCCATTTTGATTCATGTAACACTCGGTGCAATTTTGAATCGATTCAGCGTCCAAAGTGTGCCCTGTCTACCATACTTGCTCAAGTCTTAGAAAAGCTTCAAACCCCAATTTCCCGATTAAGTTTACTCAAAATTCATCGTTTGAAACGTATACCTAATGTAAAGGTATCATATGTACCATATCATTCCAGTATGAGATGTATTTCATTGATATTTATTATCGAGCAACTGATACATCGATTTCATTTGACATTTTCACTGCGTCCATTTTTACCTCAAAATTATCGAAAATAAAAGTTGGACCGAATAACGCTGCTACAAAATGTCTCCTAATGGAAGGTTCTAGATGGTTCTCTAACCCAATACGGGGGTAGAATTTGAGCGGGTTGTTACTTTTCAGAAGGTATCTGAAGAGTGAGAGTGCGGGTTTGAATGTCAGTTGCGCATCTACCATGGACCCGATAAAAACCTCCCGCATCCTACCACCGGGGACGATGCTTTATACGAACGATCTATACAGTTCACAAAACGAAAGAAAGGGTTGATAAAATGAGGGGTGGATGGGAATTGCCTTCCCGATAGACGATGGGCTCATGTCCGCGAAAGCTCAGATCTTTTTGTGTCAATCGTCATCTTTAAAGTGAAGGTATACACGATTCAGCGTCCACAGTTATCGAAGACTCCATTCAATCGGAATCTTCCGGTAACACTCCGTTTGCATTATTGAAAACCGCTTGCTCTTCAACTTCACAAAAGCTGCAAACTTCCGCGAACGGAAACTCAAATGACACATTGATGAGGAACTTGCTGTTCAAGTTGTAAATATCAGAAGTTCAGAGAACACAGTATTTTTTAATTGAGCCCTCTCTCAAGAAACCATTTTACTTATTCAAAGCGCAGTAAATGAAACTTTGTCAGCTATGGCCAAGTTCACATGCGTATCTCTTACACCCCTTCCTCCCTTAGACGGCTCGGTGACTCATTGATCTTTCAGTTATGTCAGTTCGAAAGCTCTTTACATCAGGCCGCGTACGTGGAGGAGAACGAAGGTTTTTGTTGGTAGAGATTTGAATATTGTAGGTATTGCATATTCATCAACAAGCCGTGGGAGTACAAAACGTGCGAAATGAGAGAGTCGTTGGCTCTAAAAAAAACCTCCATCGTTTACAACACCATGTTAGTTGGTGC
Source organism: Cyrtorhinus lividipennis (assembly GCA_019603395.1). Taxonomy (NCBI): domain Eukaryota; kingdom Metazoa; phylum Arthropoda; class Insecta; order Hemiptera; family Miridae; genus Cyrtorhinus; species Cyrtorhinus lividipennis. The sequence continues at coordinate 10,527,965 of CM034007.1, forward strand.
CATAGATCGAAGGCTGCCACGCTCGAAACAATGAAAATAGGTTCGGACTAATAACTGTTGGCTCCAGTGGGCAGGAATTTCACACGGCGTGCTTTCCAGTTCAAGAATGATCACGCTTCATAGCTAGACACTAATCAAAAATGTTGGCAATAGTTTACTTTGTCTTCATCGTTTCTCCATTTCATTCCTCTCTCAAGTGAATTTGAATGAGAAAATTAAAGTAAAGTACAGAGGCGTTCCAGCCTGTGGTCTTACGTCCAGTGTCCACTATAATTTTGTGTCAGGGACGTGGTCAGCCGCATCCTCCAACAGGACGGCCGGGACACCATCTGACCATTCCGCTCATGGCTCATCGCCTCACCGCCTTAATTTGAAACGGGTTCGGGCCTTGCCTGCGTGAAAACTTTTTTAAACGGCAGGCCCACATCCCAAGCAGTAACCACGACCGATGCAGCATAACTTCGGAGATCGAACGGGATCCGGTTGATTCACCATCGTACCGCCGTAGGCTGAGGAAATGGAACGAGGAAAAATGAATTCAGTAATTGATAAAGTTCTGCGATAGATCCTGTGAGACACCATACAATGATTGATCTATTTGAAATGGAGAGCGAATTCCCTCAGAAATACGTACTCCTGGTCTATTTCTCATTTCGTTCCTACAAAATGGCCTGACCCAAACCAATCGTTGTCTCTACCAGAGACTCTCTAGCCTGACTTGAACTGTAGTCCGTCTGTGCGAAATGCTAAGGACCTGTCTGTATTAATCCCAATCTGAGAGAACCAAGACAAACAAAGTACAATCCAGCAGGTAGATCCCGATCCTCAACGTCGTTACGGTTCTAATTTCAGCCAATTTTCACTCATTCTCAGCCCACAATACCCACAAACGGAGGCAAAACCGACCTAGGCGTGCGGGGTATAATTTTAGCCTAAACTTTGTACGCTAAACTATTAAGAGATTAGTCATGGGCCATGGCCGTACCGGAAAAGGCCAAATGCCGCCAGATGGATTGTTTGTAGATAAATGGTTGAAAAAGAGCATCGTCCACTTTGAAGCTGTTTTCCGTTCTTGAGTATACTTTGAAGGGGTCGAAGACACATTTTTGGAGTAATAAACCAATAATAATTGCAGGAATAAATAATTGCATGTTGGCGTGTAGTGTAAATGTTTAACTAAACAATTGGGCAGCTGGAGTTATTGTTTTAAAAGCAACATAAGACCTTCTAACCAACTGATAAGAGCAATAATTTAAAGAATGTAAAAAAAACAATCTTTTCCTGAGCAAGATCTATCCAAAAAATGGACATTCGCAATAATTGCATTTTTTTCCGAATAGTAATCAGCGCTTAACAGCTCTTTGTCACCTGAAATCATTCAATGAATAAGTAGCATGAACAATAATCACTACGACGTCCAATCTACTCACAAAACGCGGTCGACGATTATTCCAGACCTATTATTCCTGTGCGTGCTAAACGACCGAACAACCAACACGGCGCATACACCGCATTAAATATTCGCAAACGAATTTGATTGTCCTGGAAACTAAAAGGACATTATAGAGAAAAGGAGAGGTGAGGCTCGGCTAGTGAACAAATCAATTATCCCATCGACGTAACATTCAGTGGGGGAGGCCAATCAACGGTTTCAAATGAAATAATTATGGAGGGGATTGGAAGTGCCTCGGGTCATCTGGATTGGTGGGACCTACTCTCTTCTGTTGGATCTATTATTGAACGGGTTGCTTATGATATCTAATGGAAAGGCAGATGACTTCTGAACCATGCCATTCTAGGGGACCCATTCCTTGAAAGTGATCCCAGTTCCGTTACTGTTTAAATAATTTATATCGTTTAAAACTCATTAATTAATCAATTATTCTCAACCAAGGGAAATTATTCCCAACTTTGGCTTCTGAACTCTGCTCTTTTATTCGGTTTTTCTCGTTAAATCAGAATAGGAGCTCAATCTCGGTGAAACACAGGCCAGCGTAAAAAATACAGTCGAAAATGAGGAGAATGCTTCTGCAGGCACACCACCGTACGGTTGATTCATCGGGTTGGATGTATCCCGAATTGGCTCAGACATTGGTTATTCATGACCATTTTTCTTTTCACATTTTTGAAAGGATACTGTGAATTTGAATGTGATGCACACGTGTGCCAAAGTGCTACTCCTCGATAATGAAAAACGTGAGAGATTTACTTCGCTCTTTCAAACGTATTGTTTTACTGGGATTCACTCGTTATTGATGTTCTATTCACTCAAAACAATTCACAGGTGGCAAGTGCGATTTTTAGCACATTGTCTGTTCAATATCTCTCGTTATTATTGTTGATTTATTCTGTGAAGGTACAAGCAGTGCCCAGAATGTTTCTCCGACAAATTGAAAAACATCACTGCTGACACTGCATTCCATTCATACTCATTGATGCAAGGGGAATCCTTCATTTCGTGGTCCTGGAAAAGAGAAAACAAGCACGCTCGATCGTTCGGTCATTTTTGTTCCCCTTTTTAGGATGGTGTTTTCCGTTTTGAGGGCCCACGCGATAGATTGGTTTAGCGATGAGAGAATGACGCATTTATTATAAAAACAATTTTTTTTCTAGATTTTGTGAACCCCAAACAGTCTCCAATGCGGGGGCATTACACAATTCCGTTTGCTAGTTATGTTGTGATGCTCTCCACTATCGTGCATGACAATTCTAGTTGGCGCCTCATTTTCCCTTTATCAAACCCGGTTTGCTGATTTCCCTTTGCGTTCAGCAACTAGATATATCCCTTTGACGCCACCTGATGAAATACGTGATAGACCCTGTCAATATATGTGCAGATCGGAAAGCTCGTGTATTCATATTTGGATCGATTGATTATCATCGGCTTATGAATGAGCTGTAGTGTGGATATTACCAAACGTTTTTAGACCTCAAATGCGTTAGATCATTATAGGGGGTGGGGTTTAACGGCCAGAGATAGCAGCCGTTAACTCGATTTATCAGCTACGGTCATCGTACATCACCACGCAAAAGAAAAAAAAACTGTAGAAGGCGTTTTTTAATTGTCTAAACTCACAGTTTTCCGGATTTACTGCTGGGGTGGGTTACCAATATAACTGTTGGCATCGTTTCATTCTCTCAGCTGGATGAAGGTTTTTCGCGTCTGAAGGAGACTTGTTCACTGTTACAGAAATTTATGACTGGGAGGTACACAACTATGATGACGAGAATCTGAGCCCAGTAAGTACCCATGAACAAATAGTTTACATCCAGCCATTCGTTTTTACAACTAGAAAAATTCATGCTCTCTAACACATTTCTAGTTTCACTTTAATAAGTTTTAAATATTGCGCACTCAGCACATGAAGCGGAATATGACACTGAAAATGGGTAAATCATGAATGTAGTTTATACGGCAACCTCAAAAACTTTATTTCAAAATCCGCTACTAACAATAGAAACGGGTGTCGAGAGTGTTAGTTGCTGATCCTCCATTAGAAGAAGCTCTTCCCGCAGGAAAGCCACTGAAAATAACAAAAATAATTCATATATTTTGATGAATTTCCTGGCTGAATAGTGATTTATTTATGTAGAAACAAATCTTACCCACATCTGGAAGAACAAGGATAAAATCCGAGGCTGACTCCATTTTCTTTATTTTGGAGCTGGATCTATATTCAGTTTTGAATTCATGATCAATGCGCTGGAAAACAGGAGAGCAACTCCCAAACCGGCTAATTTATTGGGTTGTTTACATTGAAAAGCGACGGTTTACTCAACATGAATGAAAGACGTCTGAAGAGAGAAAAAAATCCATCAGGATCGGCTGTCCTGATCGAGGTCACGCCCCCACGCTTCACCGCCTCGACGTCAGCGAGTCAAGACTTTTGCTAATTAAGAATTTAATTAATGCTCCAGAGAAGTTGACCGTCGGGAAAAAGGGGAAAGTTTCCCCAAACCCAAAAAGACAAAAATCTTGATGATCTTCCGGTAAATGGTGGAGTTTTTCTCCCTTTTAGCATTTGGAAACGGGAAAATGGACTTCAGGGTGGGAGGTTTCGTCAGACAAAATGGTGCTGCTTTTGAATTACCTTTCCTCAATTAAATCTGCTGCATTCTATAGAATGAGCAAACGACGGAAGTCCGTGACTCACTAAAAAAAGAAAGCTCTATATCCAGGTGGGTATAAACACCGCGTTATGGGTTTTGAAATGAGAGGATTCTCACGGGACTTCTCGTAGTGCTGAGGGTGGATGACACCTTGAGGAAAGGACTTGGATTCAGTAAATTTATGTCGTTCCCGACCCCGGTTGTTTGAGAGGTTAACCTGACTCCCTGATTCGTCACTTTTGTGGTGGTTTAACGCGTAACAGGTTAGCTTGTATTCTCAATCAGCCTTCGTGCAACGGGTCGTAATACCGCGCAGGGATCGTCAGGAGAGGAGTGGAGGTAATCGACTAGGTATCGACGGTATTGCACCGGAAAGATCGGGAAAATGGAGCTCTGTAACACAGTGAGAGGGGGGGGGGGGGTGAGGAGCTTCACGGAATAGTAATTGGTGCTCACGTTCAGGTGAGTCGAAGTTCAACTGTCGGCAAGCTAGGCGAGCTCACGGGGACATAAAGCCTTTGCTATCACCAACAGGCTTTCGAAATTCAAATGCTCTTCATGCTGCTTCGGATAAAGTTTAACATCAGGTGGAATGGTTCTCTCCTCAGTTCGAACTCATTCGACTCGGGCCATGGTTTTACGTAAGTTTTAAGTTGTTCGAAACGACCTACGCAATATCTATAATGATATATTGTATCTGTGTTATAACGGTTTATTATTTTAAAAAATTATCAGTTTTCGAAATTACCCATTACCTTCATTACTTCATTAACCCATTCTTACCAATTAGCCTTCCTCGGTCTGAAAATCAGCAAATTTAGATGTTTTTGGTCAATTTTGTCCTCGCGTATGAGTAAAAAACGTTCTCAGGATAGCATCTGTTCAGTGATCCGTATATTGCCATTATGGAACATGTGTTTGTTGTACGGTGAAATTGTTTGAACAGTTAAGCGATCCCGCTTGTAGTATTAAGGTACATTTCTTGCAAGAAAAATGAGCCATACCGTTACTCTTTTCACTCAAGTACACTTTCGACCGACAAGAGAATGTCAGATCGATAAGGAGATTAATAATTTAGCAGGCAACTCTCATTCTCACGCTAATGCGCCCGAGGCCAAACGTTGTACAGCTATTGAAAATTCGACCTATAAAGTACGTGAACGGTTCGATTCATAATGAATACGCTGAACTAACCATGCGAATGCAGGAGAGGTACCTCTCATGATGGAGGTAGTGTTGTTGTGTTTTGACAAAGAGGATCGCACGATTGGAGTAAATGTAGAAAAAAAAGGCAAATTTCGAAGGTCTGAATTTTAAAAGGCACGAGAACGAAGGGATCATCGTCATCCCTCCGGGCATTTTGTGAATCGCGGTCCAGTGAGTCTGAATAAGAAAAAGATAAGAAATCCGAGGAAGCTTGAGCTGGTCTCTCATTTTGTAAAGAAAAGCAAAGACCTCTCGGCTTTGTCTCTTTTCCCCCCGACATTCTTAAGTAGCTCCACCCGTTGGTAAACTTTGATTCTGGCGTATCACGACTTCTTACTCAGACGCAAGGCGGCCGCACTGTTCTCATGCTTAGGATGCCTTACGAGCGAACAGAAATTTAAAGCCCATCGTTGTACCCTCCAGGAGAGCACTTAACCACAACGAGTGTAGGGGCGATGCGACTTAGTGCATTAATAGAACAAATCATGACAAACAATATAAAAATCACAAAAAAATTTAGTTACAAATTACAATCTGGAGTTGAAATTAGGGATCAAATGGAGAGACTAGAGAGCGAATAACTGACCAAAATTTGAAAAAATTCTCACTGCCCGTGCAGGTCTATGTTTTGGTCACATCGGAGAGTCCGACTATAAGCATAAAAGCGTAGCGTTAATATTCAAAAAAGGATGAACTGAAATGAGTTACCAAGTCATGTGACGTTTCCGTTCTGCATCAACTTTACAAATTTTTGTACTGAATATTCACGAATAGTCCAAATCACGTTCACATGTCGGGAGTCAAGGGTTTGTTGTTTGGAATAAAACGGTTCTAATGAATGTAGTGTAATCAGTATTGTGTTCCCTAACCTAAATAACATGCTGATACATGCGTGATACACTGATACCTGAGGCCGTACGGTTGTTCAACTGACATCCCTGTTCGATTTTCCTACGTCTTATAAACTGCTTGCTGGATATCTTTTTTTTTTTAGAGCAATTTGAGAAAAATCAACCATCAAGCATCTTCCCCGAAGAGGAAGTTTTGACCATTGGGATATTTGACTGCCATCTTACTTGTTCGTAATATCATTTCAAGTGAAGTTTGCGGGATTACTATTATAATTATTATATTCGTTATGTTTTGAAAGCTGAATCGACAGAGACCAACGATTAGCAGGGGCAAAAGTAGCCAAATTACGAAGCAGTTCCCCAATGGTATCAATGACGCGACGTTGTGTTTTTCTGTCCTCAGTTTTTGATGAAGTTGTTGGATCAACCACGGTACCCCTTCCCTTTCTGCCAAGAATATTCCATGCAGGGTTGGAATAATCCCAGGATGTTCGGGGGTGTGGGAGTCGCTTGTCATGAATACAAAAGAGCTAAACACCGAATAATTACTGAGGCCTCCGGAACAAAAAATCAGGGTTATCGCTTCCTGGCGGGACAAAGCCGTCAGTTGAAGCTGCAGTTACAGCCGATAAAATGAGAACGACGTCGAGAAAAATACAATTGCGCGGAAGAACCACCGAAGGGGCCATCCTCGATGGATTGGAAGAACATGGGTAAAACTGGGGATGTTCCTACTCGTTTCCATGTCATAATACCTTCTCGATCGGGCTCAGACTACTGCTGACAGAAAACGATGGGAAGTATTCCTCCCCATGAGAACCGTTCTCTTGAGGCAGATACGGGGTTGAGGGAGAGGTTGAAAACTACTACAGATTCTTTTGCCGAGCTTTCGCTGTAATTGCGAAACCCCTCTGAAGTCCCTATTCAGACTCCAGCGAATTTTTCGGTTTGCGCGTTTATCTACTCCACGAAAAACCAACCCCGCGATAATCACATGAATATTAAATGGTCGTATTATTCGTGAAAGGTTTCCCTGAGGAAAAAGCGGGCAAATCTAATTTTTTCTTATTCAACGCTTCTTCCAAAAAGGGATGGCAGCTTATGAGTGGTGGGGTAGATGTATAATAGTATAATAATGTATGAGAGGCATGATTCTATAACAAATACAATTGGTTCAAAAGACACGTAGCGATCTGAAATGTACATCGGGAGGGAACATTAACATGGATTTTTGAAGCAGAGCGCCCACCTACTCCTCGCATGAAGCGCATTATTGCGCAGGAATCCAGTACTTTCCCTTCGACTTTCGTAAGCCACTGGGATTCAGGCTCGTTTTGGGCCCATTTATCCGGAATCCAGGTTCCTATGTCTAGCCATCTTCCTTCGATTGAATGCCATACTACTTCACCCACCCGTTGAACAACAGCTCCCAAATATTTCCCTTCCTATGAATGGAATTTCCTCAATTTCACTGACGCTCATAATTTCCAACATTACAGAGAGGACAGATGAAGATATTCCAAAACTTTTTCCGTGGAGGACAGGGGGCAATTTTTCATTTTTGCTGCTGGGGGAGAATGTTGAGCTACGGTGGTAGTACGGACGTCCCTTATAATACCCCCTTCCTCCCCCACTTATAATCAAGGTAGTGCGTGAGACGTGGCGCTTGAGGGTCAGGGAATTGCTCTTCGCCCACCCTAAAACCATCTTCCACCCACCCCTACAGGCCTCACTCCCTCCTCGTCACCCTCCCCAGGAACCAGCATTGCTTCCATACCTAACTCTTCCCTTCCACAGTTATATTCCGCCTCTTCGCGCCCTTCCTTTCCAGGTATTGTGGGTAGTGTTTCTGCTTCTCCGACCAGCCCTGTAACTCTCTTCACAAGAGCAATCGCAAGTTTCGAAGCAACCTAAAGCCTCCTACGAGTCTATGGCCTTTCGGATGCTCCCCACGATCTCTGCAAACTTGCGAATTGATTGCACACCTTATTACAGGATCAGTCCCTTTCGTCCAAACTCAACTTCCACACCGGCAAAAGATTGCGCGCTTCAAACCTTTCAACTTCCTTTAGTAAGGGGATCACCAAGGAAATTATGATGGATGGAGCAGTCATGATGACTCCCAAATTTAAACCAAATAAAAATACCATTTTATAGTATGATCTCGTGACTACACACGAGTTGAGACCCATATTATAGCCATAGCTCGGGAACTTTCAGGCACTTCATAGTCATCAGCTCGGTAAAATAGGAATACGAACATGATGACCGGGATTAGGTGCATTCACACTAAAAAAAAAAAAAAAAAATGTTATGCTGCATGAGGTACGGAATACCTGTTCAATACTGATGGCTTGCTCTTCGGGTGGTATCGTAATGATTATTATTTTAGAATACGTTCGCGGTCTTATCTCAGTTGCCTAGGTCCCCAAAAACCTCAAAAATCCTATTTCAAAACAGCCATTTTACTCATAACCTGACTCTGATTGTGGCAATCGGGATAAAAATGGGTTAGGTACAATTAGGAAGTGAGAAACATAAAACAGGAATACACTAAAAAATAGTCAAATTTAATTAAAAACAGTATTTATTCATCTGCCGCATGAATTGATCAAGTGGTCAAAGTTGAATGAACGAAGGGAGATTTTCTGTCGAGTGTAGGGAATCCTAGGCGTAAAGTCCCAAACTAATCAATAGATACACAAAGTACAGAAGCAGAGCAAACATAATATTTTAGCGCGAACAAATATTGAGATCGTCAAATTATTTACAAATGCACGATTCTAACGCTGAACTACCAACGGTTTTACGAACGATTCACTCCAGGATGGAATTTAACTAGTTTGTACTTCGTAAATGAATCATCCACCATCGAGCGGCTTATCAAAGGGCCCCTTCGTCAAGTTTTAACAGCTCGGGAATAGAGAAAATACAGACGCGCTATTCATCATTCATCATTTCCATGGAAATGGATCTCCAGTCGAACCGTTGCTCATTTTAATGAGCAGTAGTGGGTACGTAAATGTATCTGTTCTTTGAGGTGGTTCAACCAGCATCGCACCTTGTTTTCGAATAAGGTGACAGCCTCGTGATGATTAGAACAGTCAATCAACCGAACTTGTTTATAAATTATTTTAATACTTCTACAAATGTGCACCATCACAATGAAACAACGATCGCGAGCAGCTCCGGTCACTGAAATGAGCCCATGATATCGTATATGCGCGATTTCTTCCGAAGTACCTAACGAGGACCTGATAACAACATGCTCTACGTTGGAGTAGTTATCTAAAACTGTACAGTTTTTTTTTTTTTTTTTCAATATCATTGAAAAAAAAGACGCCTTCTTTTTCATTTATTTTTTTTTTATCGGAGGGGAGAAAAAGAGCCAGGGTTTCAAGTATGAAGAACAGAATATTTTCCAACTGATCCAATAATGCTCTCCAGAAACAAACGGTCTTTTCAATACTTCATTCAATTTCTTTGGTAGTCCCCAAGTAGTAGTTGTGTAGTTTTCAATGCTCTAGCACTGCTAGCTTGCTAGCTAACTAGCCGGCTGTTACACTGCAGCCTATAATAGTCAAACAAGAAAAATGGGCGAAAATCTATTAATGGCAACGACAGCGGTAAACCTAACTTTAACGGCTGAAGATCGTCAAATGAAATGGCTAACGGGCCGTTAAAATTACATAAATTGCGGAGAGCTCCAGGTGTCCATTCCTGAAGCTCGGCTCATTTTATCGATGCATCTCAAATACCAACGTCATATTCACAAGAGCAATGTGTCGCTTAATCATACGATCATGATACATTGGTTGAACCCTTGGGAAATACATTTTTACGTTCATCGGCTGAGAAATGGCGTGATCCAGTAAGGTTACAAGTTGGGTCGAAATCTGATCTGGCCATACGAGGACCTTCGGACCTCTACATTTTGGTGGTTCACCTCTGCCTCACATTAATCGTTGAGAGGGTCTAATGCCTTAGGTATCACATTCGTTATTGGAGTATTTCGCGCCTTCCAAAGAACCCAAACATGACCCATGTACGTAAAATTGTAGGTTTTGAACCGATCGCCTTAAATCACTTGGCCCACCACCATCCTCTCTGAAAAAGGTCAAGGTAGGTTGGTTTTATAAGGTATTTAAATACATAAATATACATAATTTACTGGCGTGACTGCTTTCTGCTTAGGATGGCACCTTAAAAACCACGCGCCGGACGGGCTATCGCCGGTAGTCTTTGTTCTATTGTTTTGCGGGAATGTTACTTTCATATCAATGTCAAATTTACCTCATAGCGGTTGAATGGTGTTGTGTGTTTCCAACCATATGTTGACAAACCATAATTTATACATATTTTTAAAAAATCGTTCCCTTCAGTAACTTTCCTTCCCCTTAATCTTTATGATTTTCTTCTACTTCACACAACAGCCTATTTACCTTCATTTCCCTACCTGTTATACCCTGCCTATCCAATCTATCCCGTGGGTGATCAGTTCCCTCACTGCTGACATCACAGAGCATTCGGCTTTGGCTTCCACAATTTTTGACGGGAGACTAGTGCGAGGTTTAGGGAAAAAACGGTCCCTCAGAGTGAACTCTGGCTTGCCTTCTTTATATTTTCTTCCGACTCACTAAAAATAAAATTTTCAATTTTGTCAGTGAAATTTCATCTATCTTATGATGATTCAAGATTGGCATAGAACCTTCAAATGAATGTGTCATAAGCCTGTACGAATTTGGGCCGCGTCTATTTATAAAAGTTCGATGCGCTCAAGGTGTGAACTCGACCCCAAACTGTTGGCCTAAAGTAGCGCCGTGGAAATGGCAGGCGAAGGTAGTGTTGTAATCATGATAAAATTTAATCACAAAATGTATTATACAAACTTCCTCCTGCGATGAAACCCTTTTTCTAGTCACGCTCGCAGTTCCGAGTTCAATATAGATGGATAAAGCAGCTACTAAATAATTTTCCAGTCTATTTTCCAACCCTCCATGGTTAACGATTGTCAGTAAATTTATTCGCTAGAAATATCACAGTTGATATTACATTGGAGACAAAAACATACACAGTAACTAAGCTACAAGATGAATAAAAGATCACCTTTCAATGAATTATTACAAACGAACGAGAGCAAATGAATGAATGAATGAATGAAAAGTAGATGGCAATCGCACATCGAACGGTGTGATCAACACGGTCATCGAATATGATAACGTGTTGAGATGATGAATACAAACAGCACACCAACAGCAGCTTTTGTGATTGTTTCCCACCGCCCAGCATAGAAAGTGTTGATTAATCAGTCTATTTACGGCTCATCAAGATCCGGAAATGTGAGCTCCTTTTGCTTCGACGACGACACGCAGATGGGTGCTTCTTTTTCTGTTGAGAGAGAAAATCAGAAGTGTAGAGTGAATTTGATGATAGTAATTACAGTCACAACCTTCGATCGTATCTTCCCACGATCCGAAATAAGGCTACAATAAAAACAACGACTTGAACGAACAAACGATCTTAGTTCTTACTTTTTTAAGTGCTTCACAAACCACGTCCATGAGATTTTGCCTGATCCGGTCTTGGTAAGCGTCGTTCCCACGGTACTGAAATTTCAAATAAAAATATTAACCTAGTCATTACATAATACGGTTTGTTTATGGTAGAAAAAAGAAAAGAAAGTGATCAAAATCATGATGGGTTATGAATAAGGAACAGTGTGGGGGTCAGAACGAGAGTGATGTATATTAAATGGGGACTATTCTCAACACGATACTAGCTGCCATTGAGATGTCGTGATCCTTCTAAATGTTGTAAGGTACTAGGTAATCTTCAGATTGTTTGTTACAATTGAACGTTGGATAAGAATATCAGACTATTATTTTATTTGGTTCGTTCGGTCGTCTGGTAGACGTTCCATAAGCACAGTACTGTCCGGAATTGTTGGTTCAAAACAGGCCCAATCCTGTGATTCGGCATTCAAGGGCAAAGCCGTACTGAAGCTTTTTAGGGCATGTATGTTTTACTTTTGTATGATTGTAATTCGGCCAACAACGTGCGTATGAATGCGGCAAAAACAAGAAGCAAAACAAGGACTGAGAGGGAAGTGCTGCAGTCCAGTAAGCTGCTTGTGCGTTGAGCTCTTTTCAAACATGAATCATTTAGGAGATTATGAGCCACTCTTGATGACCAGACTCAATGCCCGTGGGAGGCTCCGCTTCACGTAAAACATCTCCCAGAGAGGTATGACAGAGGAATATGCTCACCGTGCCTCAACCTTTTGCTCACGTTCTGGGATGTTAACCGCGTAGAACAGTTGTGTCTCGCCGAGGCTGTTGGAGGTTAATTCCAACCACAAAATATGGCTTTGATGTGCCACTGTACTAATAACCCACTCGTCAATAGGGCTGACATGAAATCATTAAAACATTTACTTCACTGGCGTCACACCCTGTACAACACGATCCCTTAAAACATCTGGACTCATCATCTCCAACGTGGCAGCTTACTGATGGGAAATTGATTATCAAGCCGCTTCACGAGTTGAAGGACGTATGGTTTATTATTTTGAAGTATATACCATTATTATATCATCGAACCAGGAGTGTGGAGTCCCTCCAATCGATTCAAATTCCAAAATTTAGTCTAAAATCATATCCCACACGTCTAGGTACCACAAATCTCGAAACCCCACCTTCGAAATTAGTAGATAGATACCCATTTTGACCCATAACCTCTTCTAGTAAGCGCCAATCGTACCAGGACCCGTCTCATTGGATTCATCGTCCGAAATGTAGTAATGATACCTCACACGCCTAGATCGCCGAAATTCCGAAGATACATTTTTCAAAATATACATTTTGACTGATATACCTACCCCCCTAAATTTGGTCGATCGGGCTGAAACGTTTCGAGGACCAACTAGAAACAAGAACGGGTCTGACCAAAATTTAAGGTTTTTAGAAAAAGTTTTACTTCCGAAATCGGGCTCTGCTTATTTTGATCACCGTTGATCATAGTCACCTTGAAACGCCCAGAAAAAAATTGTGGGCCGAATCAGAGAGACTCTCTGCATGAAAACATACGTTGATTATTCAAGGAATAACCAACCAAAAGGATATCGACAATAAAATCATTATTATTACGTAAACCTACATATTACCTAACTGGACCTATGTAAGGGAAACCGTATGTGAGCAGAATAGAACTAGTGATTGAACCGATGCAGTTGTAATCGCCTACGAAGTTCTTCGTATGAGGGGGTGTTATCGGGATGAGGGTGCGCGCTGAGGGCGTTCCAGGGTGCGACTGTCAGTCAAGGTGAAGTGCGAACGTACCACGCGTGGGTTGGGAGAGCCGTGATAAGCCTCGCCGGTTCAGTGGCATTTCACTTCACGCTAAGTTGTCACTCCTCCACGACCAAACTCCATAGCTCCTCAAACACTCAGTCGTTTTGAGGGAGATTTATTGCCTTATGCTCACTATTATAAATGAAATGTACAGTAATAGCAACGAAAATGACAATAGGCATAAACAATTTCCAAGCTAGGGAATGAGATTTTATTCAGTGGTTGTATTCTATTGTATGACTCCTCTACGAACAGTTTAAACTCTTGAACACATAACAACTTTGGGAAAATCACTAAATTTTTTAAAGCATATCAGGGAGTTCTAGTCGCAGATGATCAACGTGTCATAAATACCTACTAACTAGAACATTTTTGTTTAAGAACACCCGATTGGTAAAGAGCAAATGACTCTCAATACTTGAATAGCGAGCGAAGTGAACGGGTGAACGTTCATACTGCTTTGCTCCGAGTCTTAATTTGTTTCGTGAGAGGCGGCACTTTATTCAAACCCCTACACATATATGTTCAACGAAATCGTATGGTCACGTTCCGGCTTAATACGAGTTCTTTGATAGCTTGAAAGAAGAATAAGTTCGTAATAATCACGTTCATTTACTTCCCTTAATTGGGTTACACGTTATTACGTACGTTCGAATGACCGTAGAAAACAAAGTTAAGCATTGGGCATTGACCTCGTCGATTCGTCCTTCAGCTCGACTTTCTAGGTCAAGAGAAATGACAAATAATAACAAACTTTTTCTTCCGTGAATTAGCCACCATTTCGACGATTTCCCATTGAATTCTAAGACGAATGTCGGCTTTAGAAGATCTGAGTGAGAAAGTTTTAACGAGGTTTAAGAGAGTTTTCAAATGATATTCAGGAATGCCTTAATGAAGATTGAAAATAGCAGCCCTGGTGGGTGGGTCGGCCAAAGCTCCACCTTTTTCGTCGTACTCTGTAATAATCTAGAAGGTTGGGGCTCCTGTCATGGCCAAAAAGTCAAAATTGCGAGTCGCGGGAAACTGAAATTATTTATTACGAGCCACCCACCGCTTTTGTAACTGGGCTAGGAGTTATTCCTTTGTTAATAGTTTTGTTGGCCTTGTATTCTGGCCTAACACTATGAGCCAGTTTCAGCAAGGAAACTAAAAATGACATCTCTCGCAGAACACCATTTTTCGGTGAAACAACCTCAATGTTTTATTATTCTAGGTGAGCCTAGATCGTTTGAGGTGTCAATCGATTCAGCGTCCAAAATTGAATAAAAAACTATATACAATACCGTAAAGATTCGGGGTTTTCAAAAACCCTGCCCTTTCCCCATTATCCCCATTTTCAGGGGATCGGGCTGAATAGTTCCGAGAACCAACCAAAGCCTAGATGGAATTACAGATCCAAATTTCAGAATTCTAGGAAATTGTCTAATGCCGAAATCGGGGACGACGACCAACGGCCATTTTGGTTTTAGAATCTAGACATCATTTTGAAACACAATGTCAGGCATGATAGCATGTGTGGTGATATCTATAATTTATCTAAGGATATTGTAGTTTTAGTGGAGTCTTTCATCCACGTTATTACTTATTGTTTTAATTTAATAACGATTTATTATTCATTATGCGGCGAGAAGAGAATACAGTTTTTGTTCAGTGACCCTCCTCATACAAGGTACACCCAAAATACTATGAGTCTGTTTGGGAAAAGGTCTGTTTTGTTTTTCTAAGACAAAAACTGCTCGCAAGAGTCGGCCTAGCTCCAACACGCTCAGATTTCTCAAATGACAAGAGTAATTTTGTAAGTTCCTACTGACCTTGTTGATGCTAGTTGTTGGCACCCCTGCTATCTGAGGGGTGAGCTCTATCGTTCTTTTACCGTGTTGTCGATGAAGTTGCTGACCATCCGAGCCCATTGCACAAGTTCGCACTGCTGCCCAATCCAGACCGTACTTGGGGGAGCACTAAAAGTCGAAGAACAGGTGATTGAGGGAAGAACTCTCTCATTGGAATGGCAATTGGGAGGAGTGAGTTTGGGATGTTCTGGCTCTCTTCCTCATGCAGATTTTCAAGTTATTAGTTCCATTTGTTTGTGGTGGTCTTGATGAAGACACTGAGGAGACCTTGCTTCTGAGACGTAAAGAAAGCAAAGTAGTGAACTAGCGTATCCCAAACTCATCTACCAGTAGGTTTCTGCTTAAAACCTGGTTTTCACACTCAGAACTAAGAACCAAGATGATCAAGATAGAATCATTTACTCACGTTTTCACCACCAGCGATGGGATCGGAGTCTTTCATTATACAGGCAGCGTACTGAACTCTTGTCAGGCTGCGCGTCAACTTTTCAATCCCGCATGCGTGGATTTTGTTGCCGACACATTCGTTGTCCCCATGCTGGCAGATCTCAATTTCCTCGCCTTCTGGCGACCGTTTCAGCTGGAAAGGAATGCCACATTTGCATGTTAACAGGTACGGAAATTTAAGAATTCACAACCTTCTTGAACCACATTCAAGGAAATAAGTTTAATTGCGGGCATGAAGGGTGAAAATAAGTCAGATGATTCCTGTACGAATTGCACCAGTCATGCGGCCTATCTGTTGGTGGTCACATATTTTTAAACCGTGTTTGCTACGGTTCCCTAAACTGGAGGTAGTAGGTCCAGGGATTATCTAATAAATATTCAATGTACGCGGTAACGATTTATTATCCTAATTGGGTGAATTATCCCTTGTAATTGTATGTTCGTGGTACGGGAAGAACGACTCCAGTTTGAGGTGGACAGTGTCGGCAGCCAGCAACCCTAGAAAGGCCGGCAGGGTGATTGATGACAACTGTTTCACCACTCCCTCTAATTTCCCCCATTACTCCACGTAGTGAAGAGTAATACACCTATCTAGCCGTCCACTCAAGCAACCTCCCACCACCTTCCAGATCAAGGTTAACACGCTCTTCTTGTTGTGAGGAAATCTATCTACTCTGCTTATTAACGTATGTCTTCTAAGAACTCCATCGATCTGAGCCGCGTAGCGTGAAGAAGTCAGTGCACGTTGTCATTGAAATATTCCCCCTGTCGTGATTATACACGCTCTCTCAGAAACGCAAATTATTATTTTTCCTCTTTTGTTTGAAACGAGACTTGTCATGATGGATTTTTCACTTGAAATGCCTCTCTTCCACTCTCTCTTTTTTACACTCTTTACGCATTTAAATTCCTCGTCCCATTCGCTGTGACAGGTTCATATGTATACGACCTCACAGAGAGAAATACTTTGACTACATTTGTTACGTTTTCTACCTCTGAATTTATTTGCTCTCCTGTAATTTTACTGTTACAAGCTGTTATCTAAATGAAGTGTGATACCGTTTTTTACGATCACTGTATTCAGGATTATCTACTAAAGAGGATTATGTGGAAAAGAAAGGGTAAAGAATTGAGGATGGGATGAACCGATAACCGATTGTTTCTCCTAGAAAACATAAATACAATTAAGCTCATAATTCGTTTTGGTTGGTTATTCCTTGAATAATCAGCCTATATTGTCATGCAAAAAGTCAACTTCTTTGATTCGTCCCAAAGTTTTTTTCTGGGCGTTTCAAGGTGATCAAATAAGATTTTTAGTCCAGAATAAGCAAATGTCCGTCCGCCGTCCACGACGATTTTGGTAGTAGAACAATTTCAAAAAATCTATTATTTTGGTCAGAGGCCCGTTTCCGGGTCTAGTTGGTTCTCGACATTTTTGAGCCCGATCGGTCCAAATTGGGGGAGGGGGAGGGTTCAAAATGTGTTTCCCAAAATATGAATTTTCAAGATTATCGGCTATCTATGCGTGGAATATCATTTTCCACTAACGTTTGAACGCTGAATCGATTGGAATGTGTCTCCATGCTTCCGGTCCGAGGAATAACCAACCCCTGTAAGAAAAATTACAGCGGTTTTTTTTTTTTTTTTTTTTTTTGGGAAAATTTTGACTCCAGCAGGCTACTCATCCTAATGGGTTTCCATGCAAATGGGGTTTATATAAATTACCCCCTTTCAGTCGTCGGTTGCATCGAGTGAAAAGCTCCATACAGCTCAGTTACGATTGATAATAGAGAACTTACTGCCACTCTTTAGTTTCTTGCTTAGGTGAATGTAGCGTTTTGACAAAAGATCTTTTAAATGTGCCTAATGAAAGCGCTATCCTCCTCCCATTGCCTCCTTCTTGCAATTATTACTTCCGTTTTGGACAAAACATTTCTTTTCGTCTGATATGAATTGCCTTTTATTTAAAAAGAGGATCCACCCTCCATTTGTAACTAGATTCCTCGAGAAGCTGCGCCTGCTGATCCTTTCATAACTGAGTTGCTGGCTTCTGGGAAGGTACAACTTCAGGCCATCGATCCTGTTTCTTCGTCAACTTTTGACGCTTCTCCCTGTTTAACTCAAAGTTACCCGCTCGAATGGTATGGCATCTAAGGCGCCTTTCCCCTGTGAGAGCAACTTTTCTCTTTTACCCCCGCCTTCTTGCTTGCGATCCCCAATGAGAACAACCGATTCGGACGAAACTGTCAGAACCCTCCATTGAACTCAGGCGGATTCTTGGGCGTATTTTAGTTGAGCTGGAACAAGTTTTCTATTGTATCAGACCGAGTTTTTTCGAGAGAAACTTCCATTGGACTGGAGATTTTCAGACACGATTGAGCACATAAATAATGTAACCAGTTTATCGAAGTTCCTGCTATCAACCTCCAGTAGTAGTTCGGGCTGGTTATGAGGCGCGTAAACAAACTAATAGAGTTTTTTGTTCGGGAGGAAGAAAAATGTCCTTCCGCTTTTTCTGGTCGCTATTATACTTAGTGAACATAAGGTATCCACTTATACAAGCTATCTACTTCCCGTTTTTCTTATCTACTACTTCCTGAAATTAAACGGTGACTTTTTAGAAGTAACTTTCTACAGCGGATTAGGTTCCAACAAGTCTCACTTTTTCCAGGTTGATATGATAATAAGAAGTTGAAAAATTACAGGCATCGGTAATTAATGAGGAAGGAACGAGAGGCCTAACTAATTTCGTTAGCGATTACCTCCTGGATGCCCCGCATCAGAAAGTATGTTGGAAAACTTCACAAAGCTACGTAATTTCCCTTTATTATAACTTACGTTTTACTATTATCTAACATTGATTGATAGCACTAAGTAATGAAGGAAAACTAAAAATTTAACGTGGTTGAACTGGCAATGCTGATTGGGTTGCCAGAGTGTTTCAAAGTTTTCCATATGGGTGTTTTGGTTGGTGTTTGGCCAGCACCTCAGTTATGAAAGGATCAGCTCCTCGAGGAATCTAGTTACAAATGGAGGGTGGATCCTCTTTTTAAATAAAAGGCAATTCATAACAGACAAAAAGAAATGTTTTGTCCGAAACGGAAGTAATAATTGCAAGAAGGAGGCAGTGGGAGGAGGGTAACGTATGCTCCTGGTCCGAGGAATAACCAACCCCTGTAAAAGAATTTGCAGCTTTTAAAAAGAGGAGTGTGGGGCAAGGGAGTTACAAGAAGCCTAAGCCCGAGAAACGATTTTACTTGCCTCCGTTGCGTGAGGACGTAATAACACGGCAAGCAGTGTATGATTATTCATAATATCATGCGAGCTTTTACGAAAGAGAAACAATTCAAAAAGTGGAATAGTTTTTCTCTCACTTCCGCATTTCCAAATGGAACGAGTTCGACGTCCATGTACGCCCACAACTTTGCGGCCGCTGGCTCAAGCTGTTGAATGATAAACCTCTTGCTATAAGGGCACAGACTCTCGTAGTATACTTCCAACGTGATTTCGCGCTGAAATGAGAAGGAAACGGGTTAGTGACGACGCAGAGGCTCGTGCTGGCCTGTTCACCTAAAATTGATCTCAGTATTTGCATATTTATGGCTCACCGTTCCCAATCGGATGAATGACGGGTGAGTTGCCTTACGGGGAAATGAGCTTTTTCAAGTTTTCCATTATACTAAGAACGTATTCGAATAACAAAACTCCGTTTTATAGTGCACAGAAATTCAAGAAATAAAATTACAACTATACTCGGAATAATTAATTTTGCATTAATTTTTAAGTTCAAATGTTATAACCATTCTATACAATATCTAGAGAGATCGAGCCTTTAACAAGGATGAAAATTAAAAGGAATTGATTCTTGATTTACTTATAAGTAATTAAAACCTATGAGCTGCCCTGAAACTCCTATCAACTTCTTCTTTAAACCCAATTTCAGATTCATCCCTCAAAACGTCGGAAATTATTCAACGCAATTTTTTACGCAATCGTTTATCATCAATGGTGTACCTACTATTTCATTCTTCGAGGTCTCCTGATCATTTTTTTATATTTTTGTTAATACTTATTCACATGATCATTATTTTAGTCTCTGAAAAATATGATAACCCTGCAAAAGACCTATATAAAACGGTCCTCGAGATTCTAATGGCCGTTTTCTGAATAGGTACTCCCCAGAGTATATTTTATTTGAGTTGCAAATATTTACCGAGGTCGACACTGGGTTTAAAGAGTAAATTGTTAATAACTTCAACATCGAGGTTTTTTTGGCATTTATCAGGTTGAAAAAAGGGATACAAAAGAGCTCCATCGCGAAAAAAGAATGTTAAAAGCCTGTATGTTCAGCGTCAAGAACAATTGTAAAACAAATTAACTATCGCAGTTCCCAAAAATAGGTCAAATCGTGCGGCACCGAAATTACTGTCTACATTGCAGACTTGAAATCCATTCTCATGGTCACAGTACTTCAATGAGAATGCGGCTTGAGTGAAATAACTGTTCAGGGAGAGGAATATTGTTTGAGTGGTCGCTTACCTGAGCGATGGTGTGTTGGGCGAGCAGAGAAATGAGCAATAAGAACGTGAGGGCTTCCATATCTGAAACAACATAAAGTCCCCTGATCGGCTAGGTAGAATTTTTCTATGATCAGTTTAGGCCACTTTCTGATGGCATGGTGGAGAAAATGTTAAAATTGGGGTTTTTGTGAGGATCGCGAGCATTCTATCATGTGTTATGCTTTTGGGTTCATGGGCCATGGTGCCGGTAAACTGTATACTGGTTCCGTGGAGAACCTGATTTGTGGGTATTACGTGAAATACTGAAACGACGTATGGAGTCATGAAAATGATACTGTTGGCATGAAATTCCAATTTTTGTTTGTATCGTTCCGCATTGGAACGCTGGGTGACGAAACTTTTGGAACGAACACCCTACAACTTCACTTGATATTGGTTTTCAATCAGACCGGAAAACATTTACGGAACGACGTTACGGTAGTTTGGTCAACATGTACCCCAAGGCACGAACATGAGTTGCCGATAATATATTTGCACGGAGCAGCTCTGACGACCTCTTTTGTATTCCAACCTGAGATTCCTCACGGAACGACAAAACCCATCTTATCTCCGATCCACAACTCTTGAGAGAAAATTGAGTAGTTTCACGATTTTTCAAAATTTGTTTCCGAAAAATAACCGAACTCTTATCTGACTGACTTGGACGGTCGTGAGCGTTTTAAATTGTTAACAATGAACACCTTACGACGGTGATTGGCGAGTCAAGTGCGCGAGGAGATCGGTACCTAAGAAACAAATACCCTACGAAAAAGATTATTGGCCGTTAGTTAGTCCCTGTTTGTTGTGCTATCAGCATGGAAGTCTTCAGAGTACTAGCCATAAGTGCCTGGATCGTGATGAGTGTTGACAGTATGAAGTATGTACCGTGTGAAGTGGCTCAAGAAGTCGAGAGGTTCCGAAAAATCGGTGGGAAATTCACGAATTTCGATTATAAAAAAACAATCGCTCTGGCGGTCTGCATGGCGGGTTACCATGACTATAATGTTAGGTACAAACTGGTGCACGCCAACAATACGGGGTACTTCGGAGTTTTGAATGTTCGCAACGACGAGTTCCATCAGTGCGCTCCTGCCATCGACGATGAAGTATATCATTTCAGAAAACCTGAGTTCTGGGATAGATATCTATCAGGAACTCCGATCAACGAGGCTCACGTAAGATGTTGGGCAAACGCTATTTCAAGATCTTCGTCCAGATTGAAATCACTTGCTGCGTTGTGTTCACCGCGGTTTGTTCGTAAGATTCACTGCAAAGTCCAAGGCCAAGGAACTGTTGAAGTTTACGACCCAATTTACAAATATGCGCTCGAAAAGGCGTTTTACAGTGGAAAAAACCCTCTTGAGATTTTAAGAGCTATGGCAACGCCAACGAGGAAGCCAACTCTGCCCTGTACCCAAAGACCATCTTCTCCCAAACCGGTCACTTCAGGGACAACAGTGGCTACTTGTGCTATGTACCACCCCTGTCCTATCTGCAAAGATTCGCATCATTCAAGCAACATTCTAAAAGCGATACTCGGGACGCTCATGGTAATTTTTTTGGTTCAGGCCTTGGCATTAGTGGTCGCCTTCTATAGAAGTTCACGAATACGACGTTATCATTCCATATTAGCCTGTGCGAATCCTGAACTGCATCAATACGGGAAGACTAATACTGAGGTAATTTGACCAAACGTCAAATAGTTGCATAATAATCTTATTTGTGACGAGAGTGTTATGGGATTAGAGTCAGTATTGGAATTACAGCGTTAGTCTGATTGACCTGTTCAATATGAATGGATTTCGGCCAGTGATTATTCACAAATAGAGAGCACTCTGACACCCATAGTCAAAGTTTTGCGTTTTCACCAACTTTATTTTTAGATAGATACGTGAGAGTCGCCTTATTTCAAATAAAATTAAATTATTCCTGTGCCCCTACTCTTCATTTATCGACCCTTAACAGATATACGAACAAAACAGCGAAACAAACATTTTCCCTAAAAAATCACAGGAATCGGCTCATGTTTATTGGACGATAGAGGGCAACTATAAAGTACGATATTATCACTCTCGGGCAAACTTAATTGTTACTTTGAGTTTATAAATCAACGTAAGGGGACATTTATCGCAAAATTGTCGAAGCCCTTAGGCGGTAAAACTTTCGTCGTTTCGATTTCCAGAGTGAATTATCTAGAGTTGGAACCGCTCAGTTAAAAGTTTTTCCCTGGTAACTTGTTCCTGGGAGTTATATGATCTTTCTGAAGATGAATAAAAAAAAATTTCATTGAAATCACATTATTCTCGAAAATATTCCAGAAAGAAATCAACATACTTGTTCGTATTTGTTCTCGTTATTTGTACTCGTATTTGTTCCTGTTCTTGTTACTTTTCCCAGTGAACCTGACTTTTCCTTGTTTTAAACTTGATAGCATTCGAGTTTAAATTTCGGGATTTGTACCGAAGAACTCCCCTCGTGCTATGAGGTACTATAGGTAATGAACAGAGAATGCTAAATGTCCGTCCCCATGTTCCCAGGTGTTGGATACCAGTTTTAAGTATAGTGTGCTGAGAGTATACAGTCTTTCAACAGTAACTGTTGTCATGAAGAGGGTGGGTTTACAGGCGAGACTTTAGAGCCACATCACGGGTTTTTAAAAAGATGTTGAAGCTCTTGGTAGGCTTTGGTTCAAATCTGACACACTTTTGTTGATTATGAAATGACTTTTTGCTAGTTACATTCTTCCAATCAAGGTGGTACTGAAACATGGACCCGTACAGTCTTTTTTTCCATGTATTTTTAAATATTAAATTTTTTCCAACATGAGCAAGGATTTAGATGATATTTGATTGAATTCGTACAAGCTGACAAATGAAAAAGAATTGCAGTCATAAAAATTGCGTTATTCTAGATGGTTTCTGGAAATTCTCTCTTCTTCAAATATGGCCACAAATAATTAATTACCTTCATGCGCAGTCTGGACGTTCGTCAAGAAGCTAGACCATCGCCTTCGTCGTCCGTCAGAATTCAAGTGTTCCTATGCGACCGACTCACCGCCGATCGAAACTGTCCACTGACCTGGAACAGCCGGTGTCTCCCTTGTTGTATGAGCGACAATTAACCCCACTAAAGTTAGAGAGATATATCTATGGTTATCTTGAATAGACAGACCCCGTGGATGAGCCACTTAATTACATCCGACGCTGTTTCGAGAGCAACTTAGGTACCTATAACTAGGCGGGCAATATTACGACAGATTAAGCACGTACTTACTACCGAATTGAGTGAAGATACAGGAATCTTTACCGTGACTATCATGGACTCACTCTCTGACCGTTTCGTTCCGCTCACTTTGCGGTCGACTTTTTCTTCAAACTCGGTAAATGAGACAATTAGAGATTAGGGGCGGCTGATAATTGAACTTGCGGGTAATTTGGTAATGACAGACAGAAGGGTAAAAGGAACGCGTCACCCTTCTAATGTATTACCTCTCAATTTCTGGTATGTTTGTGAAGATAGCCACGGCAATAATTATAAACAAGGAAAACTCTTGCCGAAACTTTCTCATTTTACGTTTCAAAGTAAGGAAAGTCAAAATCGAAAATTCTGAAAAGAAAAAACTCTTCTGTTTGAGTTGAAAAACGGAAACCTGCTTTGGACATGAACACTCAATTTTCTTTTCTAATTGTGCCTTAATAATTTTCTGCCCGTTTCAAAAAACGGAATATATATTTGTGTGAGAAAAAACAAATGCGTTTACTAAAAATAAATGGATTTACGAGACCTCCGGGGACCCTGCCGCAAGGGGTATTACTAATGACTCATAAGCCTGAATCCTTAAAAAAAAATTTAATTAAATATTTACTTATAGTTTTTTTTTCATTAGTAGATCTTGTTATCAATTAATGTTGTGTTCGTCATGGACATTCCTATTTTCTGGGGAAAAAACTCAAATCTTCCCCTAAGGCAGATGCTTGAATAATTAACAATGGATGATGCCGTATCTACATAGTTTTGTGGGAACGAACGTTCTTCTCTCTTTCTCCGCAAGCTTCATGTCAATTATTCATAATGGAATAAATACGTACGTCCGTGTACTCGTATCGGCAAAAAGATTTTTTTCTTCATTCCATTATTGCGGATCTGAAATTTCCATCCGCCACACGAACCGAAAAAGCCTTTTAAAAGCGCATCGAAGAATTCGAAACGTTGCGCCCCAACTCTGTTCGAGTTGAACGAGCCGACAGCAAAGGCATATCAAAGGTAGAAATGGGTGTTGCGAGAATGGCTGTTTGAGATATTTGGTGGGCTAGACATGTGGGGTATCACTTTCCACTGTGTTCTGAACGCTGCATTGATTGAGGCGGGTTCAGGACCGTACGCCGTAAAAGGGTGTCAATTGGTCAAGAAGGATAATTTCAAAATGGAGGATCACTTTCGGTTTACAAATATTCTTTGTATTTTGGTACCTACCCTCCACCACCTCGTCAACAATTCTAAATGGTGCTGTTTAGCCAAATAAGTAGCGTACATTTTTCATTTTATAGTCATGATTTTACCCCCTCCCCCTCTCATTTAGGAATGGTATCACGTATTCATACTTGAAATCGTACACACAAATTTTACGGCGTTTTTTATTTCGAGTGTGCTCTGAGATAAAATTTATCTCAGTTCATTAATGACTTTAATTGCGATTTAAGTGCACTTTGGGTACTTGTCACGCTGAATGAATGGCAGAGGAGATTCCATTTCACATGGCTGTATTCGTGTAACGATTCAACGTTCTCGAAGGTGAACACGAACGTAGGCGTTGGGATTAGACACATATCGTACGTCCAGAAGGCAATGGCAATTTTCCGACGTTTCAGTTCAGTTCGGACAAAAAACACCGCAGTCAAAACATTTAGGAAAATCCGTTTCCGTGGGATGAAACATTCACCAGAACACACTGAAAAACTATTAATTAATCTTTTAAAGTGGTACCTCGCGGTACGATCTTAATCCGTTCCAGGACCGGGATCGTATCTTGAAAAAATCGTATAATGAACAATGAGCGATGGTGATTTAATTTAAACTTAAATTTGAGGTGATACATACGATTATAATCGTCTCCACTTTCTTTTCTAGTTTTCTTACTAGAAACACTCGCTTCTTCACTTTCTGGGGCACTTCTCCTCCAAAAATATCTATCTAAAGAAGCCTGTTTCTGACGACTCCAATGTTTCGAAAATGACTCATGCAAATGTCATTCACATTGTCCATTGAACGCATTTTTTCTGGGTGCTTTTTTTAAATGAAACTGTTCAAGTCTTCAAACCAACCAATGGTTTGCCCGTAGCGCGCCAACTTGTGGCAAGAGATATTAGGATCGTATCGCGAAAAACGTATCGTTTCGCGAGCACAAATATTTGCGATATTCCACTTCGTATCTTGAAAACATCGTATCGTGAACCCATCGTATCGCGAGGTACTACTGTACTATTATATAGGTGTGGATTATTAATGAATAGCATCCTGGGTTGTATGGTTATAATACTTTTGCACTAAGGGAAGAAGACCTAAATAAATTAAAAAAATGGGCGCTTCCTTGCGTTTTAGGGCAATAATGTTTAGGCAGTCAGAAAGTTCGCACATTAAAATAGTTAGTGATATGAACAGCCAGTTGTTTTAATTGGTGATTACAATATCATGGCCCTTAAAATCAATAATATTTAAAACCGGAACGCATGGCACCTTAATGATAAACAAAACATGACAGTGATTTGTGAGACTAGATCGACTGAGGGATACATTTGAGCCTTTTCTGAACAATGTGTAGAAGAACTGACAGATCTTGCAATCATGGAACTCACAATAAAGATGTGAGATGGATTTGCAAAATTACCCTTCTTTTGAGTCCTGACGACTGTGAGGACAAAAACGCGAGAGTACGGGGATTGTTTTTTCCTGATTGGGATGACAATTGTTGTTTTTCACGATGAAAAAGAAAGAAAAAAATGTCCTTTGGAATAACGGGGTGGATCGAATGAGCTTTGTGCTCACCCAGCCGTTTCTCAACTTCACGGGCTCATAACGTGGATCGCGGATCACTTGACGTTATTGACGCTCCGCATTATTGATAGCTCGAGTTTTTTTTTTTTTTTTTACTCGTCCTATTGTTATGATGTCCAATCACACTCAAAAGAACATTCTACCAGTAAATAGTAAAGAATAACGTCGAACAGACGATGCCACGTTGTCAAATAGGTCTGTGGAGGAATGTCGAGGTGAGGGTGAGGTAACGTGTATTACATTTGACATCAGTCGATATCAAACTCGTTCATTGAGATGGGCTACCAAGATTTTCATTGTTTCAATTTTATTCTTGAATCTGAACGAATGTTGATGTGTAATAGGGATCAGTACTGCAACAATGATGAATCCTTGAATGTCTCCCTTACATCTCTTCCTAGTTCAGCTGGTCAGCTCGTTAATAGTATTTCAGTTTTAGTTGCACTTGATCACAATCCGTATATTGAATTGGGCAAGAACGCGAACGCTGGGTCTTGCAAAAGCTGGAATCTCAACATTTTTAGCAAAGTGTATACCAAGCCCCTAGTACAGATGAAGATCCTCAATAATTAATAGTTAACCAATAGTATGCTTTCCATTATTAACAGGGTGACACTACGACCTCGGCTAACTCTGCAAATGATCCGGGGCGTATAATTTGGCCTGCAAGGCGGGGCCTCTAATATGACGCTGGCGAGATATCGAAGCAGATAACATAAGCAGCATCAGGCTTTATGTGTTTTTGGTTGGTTATTCCTTGAATAATCAACCTATGTTCGTCAATGTCCGTCCGCCGTACGCCGTCCACCGTCCGCGCCGTTTTCGGTAGTAGAAAATTTGCTAAAAATCTAAAATTTGGGTCAGGGGTCTGTTCCCGGCCTAGGACGGTCCTCGAAACTTTTCAACCCGATCGGACCAAATTTGGGCGGGGTAGGGGTCAAAATGTGTTTTTTGAAAAATGGATTTTCGAGATTTTGGGCGATCTAGGCGAGTGAAGTATCATTTTCCACTAAATTTTGGACGTTGAATCCAATGAAGTGGGTCCCAGATGGATTAGCACCCACCGGAAGAAGTTATGGGTCAAAATGGGTATCCACCCATTTTGTATGTGTCAAGATTTCTGGTGCCTAGGCGTGTGGGGTATCATTTTCCACTAAATTTTGAACCCTGAATCGATTGGAATTGGGTCCGGGACTCGCTACACCCACTATTTCCCCCATTCGAGGAATAACCAACCCGTGTGTAATTATTTAATTGAAACCACAAAAATACGCTTTTCCACAAGTGAAAGATAAATAATGGAGTCCACCTTGAGTGATAAATAATGGAATAGTTCAGTGTTTTCGTTTACTGCTTTTGTAGAGTTTCAAACCAGGTAAAAATGTCTTTTTTTTTCTGTATTAATATTTTAGGCATTGTTTCTATGTCCACGAGCTCTTCCCTGTTCAGGTCAATAAGTCCTGTGAGCGACCAAAGTGGAGGGCCTCACCATTTTCCTTTCTTTATTCTTGTATTTCAATATCGGTATAAAGATATGTTCGTAGTTCACCACAACATAATCACAGTCGTTTTCTGGCAGGTGTTTCGTTAAGAGACTGGGAAAGCAAGCACCACTCAGATACTACTTATAAACGTGGAACGAGGTATTTGCTCCTACACAATATAACATGGGAAACAGGGAGTGCATTATGAAATGCACAAGAGTTCATGCGTGGTTCAGAATCGCCTCATTTATACCTGTTCAATCAAATTAATTCCCTCCCAGCTTTACTAAATCAATAATATTTGCGAAAATCCGTGTTATCCGAGGCAGAAACCTGCTTCTGTTTGGAGGTCGGAAATTCCGTTGAAAGCAGATGAATTTACGTATCTGATAATCCCATGTTTAACATCTTCTCTCTGTGGTTGTAATTAAACGTACTCATACACGAAACAATGGAGCCGCTATAGAATCGGGAAATGGCTATGCGAGGTGAGAGCACGCTTCGTGGATTTGTAAACTTGAGAGCAAAAACAGGTTGTATGATAGAAGTGATTCTACGCTGGTATTGATAACGATAAAATTATGATTAGAGTGGGACAATGCACCGTAACGCGTACCGGTGAAAATAGGTGGATAAACTGAATAGGACGGAAGGAGGCGACTTCAGGCTGCTTGGTAGTTTGTATGCATAGGCAAGGGCGTGTTTATGGTGGAGAGAGGGGTTGGCGCCCTCGCGAACTGAAAATATATTATTCGATTTTATAGGAAGGACGACTAGAAGGGAAGAGAACCGCCAGTTTTTATCTAAGACTATCAACTCTTCCACCGGATACTCCTCCTTCGATCAATTTAGCTTCAAGGCAAACAGCTTAGGGCGCAAACAGGCCGAGCTCTCCTGGCCATGTCAAACTGTAATTGGAGACTTTCCACTCTCCTTTCACTCCCCTAGTCCTCCAACTTCTCGTCAATCCCTGGCCACTATCCCCACCACCTGTCGGCCGCTACAGCCCTTCATGTCTTCCAACCCTCTTTTCCGTGACCTCATCTTTTATCACTGTTCATTCATTCAGAGCAGATTGAGAGCCCGCTCTTCATTTAACCCTTTCTACCCTCGTTTTTCCCCTTTTACAAAACATCCACAATCACCGTGTTGCTCGCACGCACGGACCCTTCCTTTTTTCGCTACTTCCTTGCCGTCAAGGGATTCTATGAGGCCTGCATTCTTGAGGAGAGTTATCAACTCATTCAGTCGGATGATAAACATAGGAATAATCAGTTTGGAAAAAAATAAGCAGGTATTGTAGCCTGGGTTCCTACAATATTATCCACCGAAGTAATGCCAGAGACGTGGTCAGCTGTCCTCCAAGGGAAGGATCACAACTCAGTATACATTCTGACCATCACCCCACCACCCTTATCTTGTTGTCTCACCGCCTTGAGTAGGGACGGGTTCAACCTATCGTCGAAAAACCTTCTTGGAGAACTGGCGCACTTATTTATGTATTACCTAAGGTCATCCGTCTAGGTGGTAGCCCCACCCTATGTCTAATTTCGGAGATCCTGTTGGATTATTTAATATCGTATGACCGCAGGATCATGAATATGTGTTCTGTGTACATAATAATTTGGTAAGTATTGTAAAAATACAACATTTCTTGTGAACACATGAAGCTAAATTTCCTCTACGGTTCAAACTCAAACAACTATTCATCCTATCGTGTCGAAAACCAACATCTTTTGGTGTTACTTCATGACCTTACAAGAATATTGTATATACGAGTAATTCTCGTAATTCACCATATATTTCAGTACAACTCCACGGTTCATCGAGAGTCGGTTTTACTTCCATACTTTCCACAGTCACTGGGCCAAGCAGGAAACAATTTGTGATGTTGGGCTAGCCACTTTGATGTAGGTCGACGCTTGTCCAAACAGGTTTCCCACTCAGGGCAAACTCAATATGCCTGTTTGCAGACGGGTGCGATAATGAGCCTGCCTGCAGAGAGAAGTGACACTTCAATTTCGTTACAAGGAAACCAAACCATCGCGCGGCGTTCCTCCATGCGTGGAAATCAACGCAATAATTAACGGAACTTTGTTACGCTCATTGAACTTGATTAAAACCATCATCTCGCTTTTTATTGGGAACTTTATTAGGCGGGCAATCCAGTTCATTTGTGACATTCTGCGGCAACGACTATCGCATATTTGCGATATATTATTTTACATTTCATTAAAAAACGGAAGCACGTTTACGTTGGTTGCGTTAAACAATTGTTTTTCAACGATAACCACTGTAGAATTGTGTTGGGTGATAGATAAACAGATTTCTGTATAATTTCCTGCCATTTTAGGATCACACAGAATTTCTGATCAAGCTGAATAGCTTCATTTCCTTTGGAGGCAAAAAATCTCCAAAAAACGGTCGTTATCCTAATTTGTAACGTAACTCATTTCCGCCCTTTAGAGAACGACAACTCTAACTTCAGTTGGCAGAGTACTTACCTAAAGAAACTGAAAGGCCCTGGGTGGATTACGCTTCCCAAATCCTCCCAAACGTGACTGAAGGAGGATGCGAGAAGTTTGTGACAGATATGGCCGAAGGTTGTGTGAGCCCCGTCAAACCCTTGATGTAGGCACCTATGGCCTCCGGGCCTCCCTCAACTTCTCGCTCCTCCGGCTTCGTCAATCGATAATTCACACGATGTTCTTACGCGTGAAAGACCGCGTAATCAAGGTGTGAACGGTTGAGAGCTCTCTGTTGTGAAACATTGTTAAAATTATAGTTTCCATTAGGAACAGTGGCAATATACCTAATTGATGCATACATTTTTCGATCGGAATCATACACCAATGTATAGGAGTAATTGGCACACCTGACTATTCGTATGGGTCTAAATTAATGTTTGTCCCCCACAAAAGGTTTATCTCTCACGTATTAAAATATGTAGATGAATTCCAGATCAGAAATTTCCTCTGCCGTCCGGGTTTAACCCTAGAAAGGTACTCTTGAAGCTTTGACGTTAAACGGTACCCAGTCGACGTTTTGACGAACACGTTCAAAATTCACGGAGAAATAGGAAATCTACCGCGATTTCCATGAATATGAACAATAGGATTTATGAGGTAGTCGTTCTCAAAGCATCAATAAACGTACATTATTATTTCAAAGAAATCCAGATTCAAAGCTGAATATTAATGGATGAATTTATTAATAGAATTTGAGGTTAACTACACTAAATTCCAAAACGCATAAAATTGACTTATTAGTGATTCAGTGTCCCACGAATTTTCCCCCCTCCTTAAATCCTCCATGGATTTTCGAAATTTTAATTTCGGTTATGGACGCTGAATCGATTGAAATTGCTCCATTTTTGTGGAATAGTGACCAACATTTTTTTAATTTTGCATCCGTTTTTTATTTGTTTTAGGGGCGTTTTCCGATGACAACCACGGAAAATACCCATAACAGGAAGAAAATTGCCACGTTATCAGCTATTGTTCTTTAAGAAATTTGTAGTTAATGCGTCTCCTTCGTCATGTCGACGAAAAGAAATGTACTCCGTATTAACGGATATACTACCCATTAGTCGCATCGACGAATTGATTTCTGAATTGATGTAAATAACTCACTAGAGTAAGGGTCCCAAGTCTACTCCCGATCAGGCCTCGTAGGGTACTGTCTGGTCATAGCATACCTGGGCGTACATCAGCATAGAAAGCACCGGTGGAACAGGGCTCACAAAAATTTCCCGCATGTTCGTCGGATCGACGAAGGGTACTGTACCAGGTTAAATAATTTCTGTAAAATGCTCAGTAAATTCAAAATTCCCCATGCTGTCTCTAATCGGGTTGTAGTTGTGCGTATCGCGATCGATCGGTTGTGCGCTCTCCTGGAATTCATTTGAAAAGCTTAGTATTGTAGGTGTAGCGGTTGTCCGTCAACATCCCGAGTACGATTATACAGCACAAGGTGTGGAAGCGAGTAAGGAACCACAGAATGATGGGCTTCTTGTAACAGTTCATTATTAACAACCACGAGTAAGCCCCCGAGGTAGCCAAGCAACAGTTGACGCTCAAACAGCAGTGGGTGAGGATCTTCAGGTGAAGTAACTTAAAGACGATGCGAGGCGAGATTCCCCTTCAAATTTTGGACTTCATTCCTCATTCATGTGACACTGAATCATTGCGGATCCCTCAGATCCGTTTCACGGCTAATAAAGCTCTGCATACCAAACTAGTATTCTCGGTCCTTCACTGAAATTCAAATAAACGAATTTCAGTATTACCGACACCCTAATACGATCCGTGGCGCTTAGTGCCCTTAGGGGAAAACTGGATATTTTCAATCCTCATATCACTAGGGGATATGAAAACTTTAGAAACCCTTAAAAGGATTAACAATTGTTCTTCCGTTCACACAAAGAGTCATTGGGCGCTTTCTCCAAGTAGTATGTATAGTCACATTGATTAATGGGGGTACTACCCGACAGGTGAGAATTTAAAGAAGGTACTCAACAAACTGCTTCACTCTTAGCGGTCTTAACCAGAGTGTCAGAGTCTGTAAAATGTTGATTTTCTTCTTAAATGTATACTGACGGACTCGGCACTCGTACAGCCTTCAGACGGATCGCTCTTATGGATGGATCAAACTGTCTCGAGGATTCAAAACAATTAACTTTTCAGATTGATCATAGTGATCAGTCATTTAATGTTATTATAATCATAATTTTTTCAATTTTTTTGTTTTAAGTGGCCATTTACTGTGAAGACCTCCAACAACTTCACCCCCTCCCCCCCCCTCCGGTGAACTAGAACCACTTAGAGTACACAGTTTGAGACGAGTTGACGTTTGTTTTGTTCAACGATTCTTCAGTGTCTGCGATAACTATCAGGCGGTTCTTTCCAATAAAAATACAAATTCAATTACACTTTATAGCTACTCCACGCTCTGTTCCGTTTTCCTCACTCTACAATTTTTGCCACTCGTTTCTCGTTTGTTGCACTGGCCAAAACATCGAAATAAAACATCAGCATTGACTGGTAATAAAAGAAGGTTTTTCACTTCCCAGCGGCTTTATTTTTTTAATTTTATCAGACGTGTCAGCCATTATTAAGGTTCGCCCATCTGATATTTGACGGTTGTTTTTTGAAGAGTTTTTACTATTCGGCGATGTACTCTCTCCAACTGATGAATTAACAGTGATATTTTCCGTGGTTTTAATGGAGATTCATGACATAAAGAAGAGTTTTCTCAATTGTAGGAGGATTAAAAAAATGTGTTGATTCTAACGAACGCGAAACATAATATTAGTAAGCGACTCAAAGAGCAACTTTTTGTTCCGTCTCTCGACGAAATCTGACCTGTATTTTTTGTCAAAGTAAAACCACAGGGGGCATTCGAGTTCATTTCTTTTAAAGCCCTCACATTTGCGCAAAAACGAGGGAAAAGGGGAAATCAGGAGTCCCACAAGTGCTAGGGCTTTTTGTGGCTGTGTGAAAAGCCACTTTCGCCGGCTGGATCAAACAACGTGAGACCTCTTCTTCAACTCGCTCACTTTCAAGGTTTTTTCGAATAAAATTTACGCGAAATCGGTATGTCGGATTTCACCTTGAGGTAAAGCCAACCTGTTGAAAGGTGTAACAAATCACGTAACAATTAATTTGCAGCCGTTACTCCGATCAACACACGGAGCTCAGGTAATTATGTTACTCAATGTTACGTGCAACGTGTACCATTCACTGATAAACGATCGTAATGAGAAAACCAGGCTAGATAGGGACGGCGGTGCCTTCACCACCATCACATCATATTCATCTTGACAATTCTTGCTGACTAGCCTCAAAAGTGGAGGTACGATTCAAATCAAGTATTTTGAATGTTGGCTTCTGGCTTCTCGCAGACCTAAAGAGTTTTTTCCTCGTGAAATTTGGGTTTTGATTCAAATTGGTCCTAAACCAATTATGGGTATCTATGATTTGAGATGGAAATTTTGAAAACCGGAACTTTTTCGGAGATCAAATTATTGGTCCATTTTTTCATCTTTAAATGGGTACTTACTCGGGGGACCTCATAGCCACGCTTTCGAGCAAGATCCAACTTTGACTAATAAAATGAAATGAAGTTGGTTGCTTTTCAGTTTTTTTTTAATGTGTTGACAAATAATCCGTTATATCAGTACTTGATTTGAATACCGTGAACACATATCTAGTTGAAATGAGTTCACCTGGCAAGGAACCTCCCCGAACGTGTTATGTGCCTAGTTTCCTCCACCTTATACACTCTGCTATCTTCAGGCAGCCTCGTCTGCGATAAAGGGGAGTTCCGTGCTCAGAAATCCTCAGCGTACAAAGGAAGCTTGCCTAATTTATTTGAGATCTTTACAGCGAGCTTGTGCTCCATTGATATGACGAAGCGTGAAAACCTAATAGCGAAGTCGGAATAACGTACCAACTATGAGCCGCGTTTACAAAGCGATGAACCAAAAGTTGAGTAGCCACAAATGGCCTAGCAGCACGACTAGAATCAAGGCAGAAATATTTAGGGTACGAGTAGATTTGTTTTTTGGGGACGGCGACTTTAGAAATGTTTTAGCGAGTTTTCGTCGTTGAGAAATGAATAAATCTGTCTCATTTATTAACCTAATGGTTCTACCCACACTCAGGTTTGACACAAAGCCTAAAGGATCTTATTCGACCCGTGAAAAGGGTTCATCAACGCAATGTAACGGCTCATCAATCCCTTGTGTCCTGCCCTCGTTCTAACGTATAACCACCACCGCAAACGAACCTCCAGGCGGGGCTCGATCCGTCAAAGGACCACTCGAAAGGCCAAACAAGATCAAATCGCCTTATGACCGCCCATCAAAAGTGGAACTTATTTTTCACGGAGTCGGCTTTCATCCCCTGATGGGCTGATCGATTAGTTTACGCATGAAACCCCGGCGGTGAAGAGGGTTTCTCAATCAACACTAAACTGAGGGAAGCTGGGCGTCACGAAAATGTCGCAATGAACCCAACTTCTCTTCGACCCTTTTCATAACGTCGAATACTATTCATCCCTACATCTTCCAAATGAATCACTTCAAAGAGTGTGTTTGTAAACCTCTGACCAATCAATGTCCTAATCAGTCAAGTCTCGTCATTCAAACGAAGAGTTGAGGATAACGGAAGTTCCCGTAAAATAACATCAATGGGCTAAAATAACCTCGGCCAGGTTGAGGACACAGAATACCATTTATTCAGTTTATCCTCTTCGGAGTTGTACGCCTTTTCATGTGTTCCAATCTGATCAACTTACAGGGCTCCAGTAATGTGTGTATACTTATGGTTTTAAAAATCGAACATTTGAGTATATAATTAAAAAAATGCGTCAAATCTAATCATCCTATAATGTCAGGTTTATTTTGCAACTGTAAAATCAAGTATGCGACTAAATTAACTCAGCACGAACATGTCTCTCATCCAAAAAATCAGGTACAGTTCTTGAGGTTCGACACGCATAGGAAACAAAACGGTAAAACCCGACGTAGAACGGTATCTCCATTGCGTAAAGGAAGAAAAATCATTAAATACCTAATTACTCGAGGATGAAATGAGATTTATTTTTATGCAGGAAAATGTGGATTTTTGAGATGAAATTCCCATCACACCAAAATAAATTTGTTACAAAAAATGAGTTTGACATCCAAGAGTTATGAATGAATGAATGATTTTATTTCCAATTTTTTAACAGATAATATCTGTATATATTATATACAATGGGAATTACTCAGAACCGTGGGTGGTTCTGGGGAGTTGCTTAAATACTGGTATAGTACACGCTATATTCTAATACATAATGTTGCACATGATGATTTTCAATTTTAACGTTCTAGACATACCTACCGGTGTTCTGTTCAATTGAGGAGAAAAAAAATTAATATACTCGTACATTAATCATCAGTTATCATTTCCACCCCGATTGCATTGGTGAAGCTCATCATTTTCTACAAGTTTGCCATACTTGAATACCGTTGAATAATGGCTACAAACCATAGGAATAACAACCAGGGATTTCAGAACCACCGATAAACCTGCAAATACTGGCGTTTTAGCCCCTCACCCCGGGTTCGATTCAAATAGATTTCTAATTCAAAATTGTTATACGCAGAGATCGTTTGACGCAAAGACGTGAGATTTGCCGAAACTTGATTATATCACCCACAAATCTCGCAAGTACTCTGCGGCAGATGAGAGAAACATCAATCATCTGCTAAATCTAATAATGTTGACTGATGAATTATATTTTTGTCTACAGTTGCCTTTGAATTTATAACAAAAGCTTTGGGATACAAAGTCGTATCTTCAGAAACCCGAGTAAATATGTGGGGGTAAGACGTGGAATATCTTGCTGTTTGCCCGATGGTCTGAATAACTTCCACGCACCAGGTTAGAAGCCTTAGTGATGACATTCCTCGTTCGATCTCTCGTATTCATCTTCACATGTAAAAACACGCGTCGGGTCGAGAGGCCTTCATAAATGTAAGAGGGCGTCCCATTGAATGCCGCACTAAAAGACTTCCGTTAGATACGGCATGGGTAGGGTATGCGATGAGGTTTCTTCATAACTCTTGAAGGCACCGGCTGGTGTTGATTCCACCTGGAGAACCCCATTGTGCCAGGGCGTCGGTGGAAAATGGGAGGAAAAGCGAGGCCGTAAAGACTTTTCTTATGACTACCGAGTTGGGCCCCGGTCGCTTCAGTTCCTTCTTCTGTGGGACACATATTATTAAGAAATCTTCCTGTTTATCGTCTCCCTTCGCACCATAAAACGAAAGAGCGTAAAGTTTGAAGAACGTCCACAATGCTGCTCTCCATGATTTATGGAATCACTCTGAGAGTAACATCCATTTCACAAGTCAGACGAGACGATCGCGAAAATTTGCCTTCCCCTCATTTTTGATGATGTTCTTGATAAAGTTAAGGTTGAACTAGGTGATATATCCCGGTTGCTGAATTTTTACATTACCAAAATCAGTGTTATTCACAAAACTGCCTCTATGTATACTTGATTTGTGTGGAATAAACAGCATATTCGTCATTCATTCATTCATTCATTTATGGGTGGTGAAGAATGTGAGGGTCGAATGGAAGAGGAGACTAATCATTAATTGCCTAAGAAACGCGACATATCGTTGTGTGATAATTGAAGAGGTCGCGCTCAAATCCGGCGTTAGTAGATTATGGCCTATTAAATAGGGTTGTAACGGGGGGAAATCTTGGTCAAATATCATCGGGTCAATCAAAGCCGTGGACAATGGCTTCAAATGCCCTGTTTTACAAACAAGGGATCCCTCTATGAACCTATAATCCACCCAGGCTGTGGTCAAGTTGGGATGTTGGCTCTCTCCCAGTCTATTCATTATTGCCATAGACTCTGTATTGTCTTGTATGACTTTGGCTGGGCATGGGCGTAGCTAATGGCATACATTTGCTGCCTAAGTGTTTAACTGACCTTCATGCAAAACTGACAAATTGTCGCATTATAGTTAGAAAAGTGGGGCTCAAAATAAATGCGCGAAAGACGGTAGAAATGATGATTAAACCCGAGTTAGCAGCCCGCAGGTGCGCTGGGGAGCTTGTGAGATTGTAGAACGAGTACCTACTACGAGTGCCTTTGTCTACCTTTGGAGTATCGCGGCGGGAAATGGCGGTAGTGAAAACGAGGTAATGAAGGCCCAGGAAGGCGAATAGCGCTATTGTCCATCTGCAGCCTCTCTGATGGAATGAAGCTTCATTATCTTCAATCCCAACGTTAAATCCGCTGTTTTGTACTGATGTGAGACATGGGAGGTCACGGCAGAGCTCTCCGACTGGCTGCTACTCTTCACATGATTGAAACTGGACCAGGTCTGTTCTAGGCACGTCGTATACGGTTTGTTCAAAAACCTATTGTTTTTCGTTAGATTGTTGATTAATTTTAATTATGACGTTAATGTCTATTAAGCCTGTAGGAAATCTAATTGCTAAACCCTAAACGGGGCCCAAAGCAATCACAAAAAAAAAAAAAAAAAAAAAAAAAAAAAAAAAAAAAAAAAAAAAAAAATCTGAGAGCGATGGTTTGAGGTTGTGTTTTTGAATAGTAAGCGATCATGTTTTCTATCCAGGCGATTCATTTAGTTTCAGTAGTCAGCCCCTGTTCTAAGTTTCGGCATTCCAGCAGTTAGTGACGTAGATAACACTCTTTTTATATCACTCCCAACCAAATTCCTACTCACGTCCACAAAGACACACTCTCCCTTACCGTTTGCATGTTCTGGAAAATACCAGTGCTTTACAACTGAAGAAAAAATGCCTGTTGAGAGAGGGCGACGGCCAGTGTACAAGGAAGCAGAGCCTGAGTATGCGGTCAGGAGTAGGCGTAATCAAGGCAGAAGTCCCTTGAGAAGAGGACGAGAAGGGTTAATTAAGCTCGTTTTTACTCTCCCTACCCTAAACGAGCATCTACCGAATGCCTCCGCCAACCGGTATTTTTTATTTTTCATCTGAACCTTTTTTTCATCTTCATTCTCGAGGACTTACCACAACTACATAGCACATGGACCGGTCCTAATGCACACCAACTGAGAGGATCTCTGCCCCTTCATCAAACTCAGATTTTAGGAATTCTGGTGTCATTTATTCCAAGTTGAAGTTGCTGAAGTTCAGCAATATTGTGATTTCGACTGTGGTGGATGATGTGGATAGTGCAAAATGGGGATTCGAATTTCTTTGTTGCATGGGTCTGAGTTATCCGCACCAACAAATGAAAATGGCTGATTGATTGATTCGAAAATGATTTTATACCCCACCAAATGCCCGATAGCCAAAGCCCTTTCCCTCTGAACCAAGAATATAGTCAACTTTTATTTAAAAGGGTCCAAGGATTATTAGTTTTATTGCCCAGTTTGTTCAATAATGACTGTTCGGGGCCCAGTTGGCAGATTTCGAAGTATTTATACCAACTACATAAAAGCGCTACTCATGGCATGTCATAAAAATCCGGTTCTCGTTAAAGCTCATCTTAGTTGGTACCCTCAAGTTCCCGGCCACATCTTGAACAGGTGGAAACGTCGTAAAAGCAAGACCGCATGTAACGTAAAACAACCAAAAGCCCGATCTTTATTATTTGCATCCTCCACAGATCCGTTAGATCTAAGAAAAGTTAAGGTCTCCGAAAACAATGAATGAAGTTTGTGTACACAAACGTTACACATTCGTGTTATAGGATGGGTAATACAAGTAGGGAAAGTTTGGAAGCAAAAACGTTTCATCGAATCACAAATTCATTCATTCAGTAATAGTGAATTTAATTTTTTTGTCCCCATTTAGTTACGAAAAATATCACAAATAACACAATTTTGCAGTTACATAAATTTCCGTAAAATGTAGAAGATTACTTTAAGAAAATAATTTTCCCGTATGAGCTGCATTAGCTCGTGATGGGAAAATGAGTCTCTACGAACTTATCTTCTAATCATATTGATGTACCTTTAAAACTTTGAAGAAAAAAAAAATATATGTAATGTAAAGATACATGAAACAGAAATGGAAAAAATAACACGCTTCCTTACAATTTAGCTAAATAAATTTTTTTTAGGGTATCTCTCCTTTTTTTGTTTTGCAACAGCTTTCTTCTCATATCGAGATCCAGACCATTAAAGTGAACTACGCCTTTATACATGTAATTTAGCTATTTAGCTGTGCCAGGGTAGTTCTATAGAGCGGTAGATTAATTACACAAGTGTCCTTTGACCTCGTGAGTAGGGAGTGCTCTGGTGGCATCAAAGCATCCTACCGCAGCATATACGAGATACAACCGAATTGATTTTGTATGTACTATATTTCATAGGGCTAGTATTAAACAGTGAATATTATATTGCGAAATTCATCAGCACTATGTATCAAACGCCCGATTGTTCGGCAATAAGTTGGCTACCAAGTATTATGTACTTAACTTTAATTTATATAAAATAAGTGCCCTCACGAGAAAGTGGGAATAAACACATGATGATAGAACGGAGGAAGCGCTTAGGAGAAGGCACAAGGAAGCGGGTGTGTTCAAGGGCGACGTTATAATTAAATACAACCCCCCCTCGTTGTCATCTGCGCAACCATACTCAGATTATCGCGTCGACATGGGCACGAGAAAGATTTCCGTCGGCGGTGGGATGGTGGGGAGATTATCCCTTCAAACGAGAGATCTCATCAGCATGATTCCCCTAACAGTAGCCTGCCGATTAGCATACACTATAAGTAAATCTGCGATTATATTGATTCAGTGCTACTACCTTCTTTTTAATCAAGAGCTAATAGGTAGTTAAGGGAAAGTGATCTAGTATCAAAAATTTATGAAACGCTCGTAATGCCCTTCAAACACCGCTAAAAAAAATTGTATTTCATTCGGTTTGTCAATCACCACTTCCTATCAAGTATTACGTACTTCCGTTGTCCATTATACTTGAAAAAATCCACTTACACAAATTTTGTGGTCGGTTGTTCTGACCTTTTGTTGCGCATTAGGATATATAATATGAATATGGAACTTTCGAAGGATGCGACTACCGTCTATCAAAGCGCATTCATTAAACTCTCAACAAATAATAATTGATCGATCTTCATAGCTCCACAGGGGCAGGTGGGCAAGCAGATATAACCACAACCAAATCAAAACTGATTTATTGGTTAATATTCCATTAAAAAAAATACCTGGGCTATTGAATATTTAGTCCAGTCTAAATATCTGGGAAATAATACCTCTTAACAGTAACGAAACTTTCATTGTAGTTGGAATGTTCGAGAACGAAGTTTTGTTTGATAGATTATACGAAAGCGTGCATGGGGTTAAGGAATGATCAAAAAACAAAACATAGAACGTGGTCTGTGAATTAAACGAGTATCGAGGAGAAAAGATGGGAACTTCTTATCTCCTAAAGAACCTTCCTATTTTGTCGGAAGAGCATTGCGAGACTCCTGCATATTTCATTCGGTTTTTGGAGATAGGAATAACCCGTGCAACGGCGTTTTTTCATCGTTCTGGCTGCTCCTCTACCGTGTGATGCATTAGGTGTTACTGTATCTCCTCTAACTCTTTCATTAGTATGCTATACTGTACAACTCGGGTGCTGAGAGGAAAGTAGAATCATTCGTTAAGTTGACAATGAAAGGTGGTTAGGGTTCAGTTGTTATGGGCGAGAACAGTATTTCATTCTCTTATCAACGTATAATTTTTATTCCACAATGAGGAACTTATGAACAGTATTACTATGACTTCATGGACGGATCGATTACATGGAAATTACACACTCTACTTCATGCGCCAACCTGACTTGCACGTCCAGAAGATTTGAAGCTTCCTCGTTTTCCGATCCTTCGTACCATGAGCGGCAGCTCTTTGTTTGGTGACTATAATATCGTTTCCAAGTCGGCTAGCTCAAAAAAATTAAACCTTTTCCAAAACAAATTATGCTTTGCGAAAGATGAAATAGTTGGGTAACAAGATTCCCGCTTTAAAAAGTGACGTTATATGGTCGTTATTGTATGATTGAGAAAAGGGGTGAAGACGAAGACGCCTCGGGAAGTATAGTGATCCCGGCTAGCGAGTCAAGAGGGATCTGGGCCAGTTTACGACGGGAAGCGATGTGTCTCGTTTAGGAAATGGATCCCTCCACTTGGCCTAATGCATTCGCACCCGAGTCACGAGGGTGGAGT
Source organism: Cyrtorhinus lividipennis (assembly GCA_019603395.1). Lineage (NCBI taxonomy): Eukaryota > Metazoa > Arthropoda > Insecta > Hemiptera > Miridae > Cyrtorhinus > Cyrtorhinus lividipennis. The sequence continues at coordinate 10,569,602 of CM034007.1, forward strand.
CGCCTTTGCCTTTCGGCCTTTTGCATCTACATAGACATGCTCCCACTCAAAGGGCAGGTATGCGGTGTCTGTATGACGAGAGGGGCGTGTAAATGTTATTCATCCTGAGCACAAATCGAGCTGTTGAATAAGAGCCTCAAATGCGATGCCTACACTGACTGAATCCAAATGTCAGAGTATCGAATCTCGGAGATAGTCGATCCCTCAACAGATGGCAGGTTTATTTGCTCCAATTTTGTCCTCAATCTATGCCCTCTTGTGTACAAAGTGAGCGAGTATTCTCGGATGAATCCAGCTCAATAATCCTCCGATTCCCTCACTGGGCAGGTATCGTGTCTCAGTCAAGCCGCGGCTGACGGTTGTGGTTGGCTTGATGGGTTCGAATCCAACAACTGACCCGAATATTTCCTCCCAGCCCCCAAGGTGACGAAGAATACAATCTGCAAATTCTTACACACGGGTTGGTTATTCCTCAAACCATGGAGACTAATTTAAACCTAGGACCAGGCGCATAGAGATTCATTTCTTCAACATGAGGAAAATGGGGGAAACAGCGGGTGTGGTGGGTCCCGGACCCATTTCAATCGATTCAGGGTCCAAAATTTTGTGGAAAATTGTACCCCACACGCCTAGGTACCAGAAATTCCGAAAACACATATTCAAAATGGGTAATAAACCCAAAATTGACCCATAACTTCATCCAGTGAGTACCAATCATTCTGGAACTCAGCGATTGGATTCAGCGTCCAAAATTTAGTGGAAAATGATACTTCACTCGCCTAGATCGCCCAAAATCTCGAAAATCCATTTTTCAAAAAACATCCATTTTGACCCCTACCCCGCCCAAATTTGGTCCGATCGGGCTGAAAAGTTTCGAGGACCGTCCTAGACCGGGAACAGACCCTTTACCCAAATTTCAGATTTTTAGCAAATTTTCTACTACCAAAATCCGGACGGTGGACGGCGTACGGACATTGACCTTTTGGTTGGTTATTCCTTGAATAATCAACCTGTTTTCATGGAAAAGGTCAACCTCTCCGATTCGGCTCAAAATTTTTTTCTGGACGTTTCAAGGTGACTAGATCAAAAAAGGTCGGTCGGTCGTACGCCGTCCACGCTGTTTTCGGTAGTAGAAAATTTTCTAAAAATCTGAAATTTGGGTCAGGGGTCTGATACCGGCCTAGGACGGTCCTCCAAACATTTTAGCCCGATCGGACCAAATTTGGGCGGAGTAGGGGTCAAAATGTGTTTTTTGAAAAATGGATTTTCGAGATTTTGGGCGATCTAGGCATTTTGAATATGTGTTTTCGGGATTTCTGCTACCTAGGCGTGTGGGGTATCATTTTCCACTAAAGTTTGGACGCTGAATCCAATGAAATAGGTCCCAGAACGATCGGCACCCACTGGAAGAAGTTATGGGTCAAATTGTGTATATATTACTCATTTTGAATATGTGTTTATGAGATTTCTGGTACCTGGGCGTGTGGGGTATCATTTTCCACTAATCATGGAGAATGTATGAACATTCCAAATTATTATTTGATCTTCATTCAAAAACATTGGAAGGATTTGTTCATGTTTGTTATTCATTCGAATTTACATTCTTTCTTCTTCATTTTCTCTTGCTTTGCCTACTTCGCCAGTATTACCAGACGTCAGTTTGCAAGCCTACTCAAACTGCATCGTAGCGTCAATTTTCTCTTTGTTATGAGCCTAATGAATGAATGAATGAATGAATGAATAACATGTTTATTTACTGAATAACAATATATCACAATATAACTCAAAACATGGTACGCTTTGGCCCAAGGCCGTCAGCGGAGGTTCCGTCTTACTCGTATTTCCATTAATTCTAACCATTCCAGTAATAATAACAATCTTTTTTAAGTATTAATAGTATATTCATTCTGACTAGACTTAGGACGAAAGAAAAATATGAGCCTAGTGTTATTTGCAGTTTTATTCCAATTTTGTTATAATCTTCAAGGGTGGTATCCCCCAATTATCATAAGCACTGCGATCTGTATGTGCTACTATTTTACGTTAATGTACTTGTATAGTAAACATCACAAGGCAACGTGGATGCGATTAACTAGGCAGAGTATGAACATAGCCTTAGTGAATCGTACGGAGCCGATAATTTTGGGACGATGAACTTATCCATTCAGTAAGGCTTGAAACTCACTGAGAAACTGGTAAATCTGAGTGAAAATTAGGGAAAAACAATGTCGACTAACACTTTTACCTGTTCTTCTTCTTACTCTTCTTACTTCAGAACTCCAGTGGTATTATTAATAAAGAATTGAACAGGGAATACAGTAATATATTATGTTAAGGATATTGGGATAGCGACAACTGACTTGAACTCATAGTCAGATAATGCTGTCCCTAGCTCTCTTGAAGATACACACACAGCAACTGAGAAGCAAAATCTCGAAACTTTTCTGCGTGCTTAGCAGATTTTAGTTATATCAGCCAAATTCTAAGAACGTGGCATTCGGCATAATATTCCTACGAAATTCGTGATACTAAAAACGACATGTTTAAGGATCTAGGCATGTTATTGGTCAAGTGACAAGAATGTTGAAACTGGACGTTTATATTCAGGAAAAGGCGAAAAACCCTTTTGAATGGCAACGTAGTTTTCTGGTGGAGAGAAAAAAAAAAACAGAGACAAAAGAACCCAACAAAGGCTATTATTTTACGTCACCCTCGAGCATTTTCCTCGCGTGAACCTGTTAACGTTAATGGCTCAAATCGTTCGCTAGCCCTCGTTCGGGTTATCCAATAAAACGTCTTCCGCTGGAACAATACTGAGCCTTTATTGACAAGGTGATGGCGCTCATTGACAATCACTCAACCCGGACAGGGTGAAACGCCAAACAACTCAGTAGATCAGCTTCTTCATGAAGATGGTAGTTGTCACTGTTTAAGATAGATCAGGGTTCTAATGCCCCGTCAATTCAACTGGTCAATGATGGATGCAATGAAGCCAATTTGTAAGGTATTGATGCGAGTTACTCCCACTATGAGTAAAGAACGGTCATATTTAACATGGCTTTTCCATCTCCAAACAACATTCTATTTATTATTCATCGTTGAACATCGTTGGTATTTGGAGGAATAGTGTTTCTATTGCTGCACAGTACAGTAAATAGATATGGAGAGATCTCAAATGTTCCACAATGACCGGCGACGTTCTCACTGGATAAGATTCTGTGATTCAATGATCCAAACTCATAGTAGCCATCGACCGTCCCATTTCCCGAAGGGTTCGGCGATACTGCAAACTCGATGCTTAGAATTCAATTTCAATTGATTCGTATCAAATGTAACTTCTCTACCGTGAGTTATTCGTTTCAACTTCCCTCGTATCTTCTTTATCAATCAACTCCGCTCTTAAAAATTATTCTTTTTAAAGGTTTTTCTGTATATCCGATCGAAAAGTGGGGAGAGTTAAACGAAGCCGACTCAAAGGGGAAGATAAAGGTGCCTTCCAAGTTTAATTGGAAACCGGAGAATTCAATCGCAACGTTTAAGGGATAGTTTAAAGTAAAGGCGACACGTTCATATTTCTATATCGTCACCAGCAGGAGACTATTATGGAATTACATTTGATAGACAATGGTTGACTATCCCTTTGAGCAAGGTTATAGATTAACCCGTGTCCTGGACTCATTTATATTGATTCAGCATCCAAAATTTAGTGGAAAAAGATACAAACCGAGGTACCCGAAAATCTTGAAAACACATTCAAAATATGTAGGTAGGTATAAATTTTCAACCCCTCCCCCCTCCCGCCCCTCCAACGGGCGCCAATCGCTCTACGACCAATCTCAATGGATTCAGCGTCCAAAATTTAAAGGAAAATGGTACTCCACATGCCTAGATCGCCAAAAATCTCAAAAATCCATTTCTCGAAAAACACGTTTCGACCCCCTTTCTCCTCCCAAAGTTGTTCCGAGCGGGCTGAAAAGTTTTGAGGACCAACTAGAGCTAGATACGAGTACCTGACCAAAATTTCAGACTTTTAAAACATTTTCTACTACCAAAAACGGCTGTTTTGTGATAACGACGTCATGAGAACGTCCAGAAAACAATTTTGGGATCGATCGGAGTTAGTCAACTCCCTTTGAAGCATGAAAAGAGGTTGATTATTTTTTTGAGGAACTGCCTACCTATTGTCTGCTTGATACATAACACGTGGAAATGAAATTCGTGGTCTGTCACCCACGAATTTCATGAAGAACGAGTACGTAATTACGTTAATCAAAAAGGCTGCGAATAACGTCATGATTCTCAATAATTGGAAATAGATCGCATAGACTCTATACAGGTTCTGCTTGCAACTTTATTTATTTTTAGCCCGTGTTAGGTTCTTGAACGGACGAAACTATCACTTCTGGTGAATAAACGTATATTAAATCAAAATAAATTAAATAATTTCGTAAATGTAAAATAATGGGTAAAATGGGATCATAGTCGTATATCAATAATCAGAGCATAAATTCGTAACGTTATCTCTTATCGGTGGAATTTGGACTGGCCTCTTCGTTTTCACTTTTCTCAGTTGGAGTGTAGGTTTGCAGACGTAATTAAGGTCGCCACAGCAGCCAGGTTTCCGAAAATGGAGGCAGTTTACGAGTCACATGTGTACTTTTGATATTCTTGGAGATCTATGCTTGTGGGGTGTTATTTTCAACTGAATTTTAGGACTGAATCGGTTGAGATGGGTAATATTAAATCAATAAGGAATGAAAGAAGGAAAGAAATCACAGCATTTTTTAGAGAGAATAATATGGAGGCTTCCTAATCCGAGAATCCGTGTGAGGGATGTCTTGATTACCATCACCCTGTGAAGCCACGAGGGAATACCGCATGACTTAAAGAATCAGATGGTAAACTTGAAGGGATTGATCACGTTCTTCAGTAATGTAGGTATCAGAAAGGGAGCTTTCTTGATTCCAACTTGCTATCTAATGTATTGATTGGTAAATACATCACTCTGCTCCAACAGTCGAATCCGAAACATGCGAGGAAGCGTTAGGTCTCTGAACCCCAGCTCCTACTAGCAGAGGCTTCCCTTGATGGCACTCAAGAGACCAGTGAGCTCTGATGAAGGAGATACGCCAGGAACATGCAACAATCTCAAAGAATTACAAGCGTTTGATCGGTTTAAATGAGTCCCGGACCAACTGATGAAGATTCGCTCGGAAGATTCAGGACTTGTGCAACATGCCAATACTTTTCTGGTACAGGAGGTGGCTTTTGGAGGGATGAAGGTTACATAGGTATATTTACAACAAGTAGACCATTCCGTCAGTGGTCAATAATCAATCATGAAGAACCTTCTATGAAAATTCCCTTGAATTCTCGCGGTACTAGAGAGCATTGGTAAAAACTGTATTCATCAGGAACTCGATCTTCAGAGCCTAATAGTTCTATAATGCACACGGTCCGAAAGGAGGAGAGAAAGATGGAGAATAAGAACAGGGCACTGAGTAAAAGAGTGGGTTGTAATAAGATCCCTCTGTACGCGAATGACATATTCTTCACAACTCGTTGTCCTCTCTAGAGACTGAGAAGCCGAGATTAGCTCATTCACAATTATTACTCTTCCTCAAATCCTCCTAATACCTCACCTTTCTTCAGTCGCAAACTTAATCCCAGCTTAACGCGGGAATAATTACCGTATTTAATCGGGTTTCGGGGCGGTCGTCAGAAATCGAACTTCAGTCTCTTCAACAATGTCGTTTGTATTCTAACCGCTAAGTTGAATCCCTTGTACCTTCCATTGTTTGTCCGTCGAGTGAGCAACTTCGGATACACCCCCAATCAGAGATAAGCCCTTCTCCCCTGACAGAACCACGAGGCTGTGGTCAGAAGTTAATCCGAGGATCGATGGCCGCACGACAGAAACAAAGCGTTTTAGTTTTGGCATCCTCTACCACTCAGATTTTGTGGACTCATAGAAAGTCGCCTTAGGACATGTCATGGATTCAATAGTAACACTAAATTTCGGACGGTCGATCATACTACGTGAGTTGATATCAAAGGTCCTTTCAGTGCGTTAACCCTCAGCTCGGACCATTTCCATTCTCTTCTCTGTCGTTTTCTCTTTTGTTCTCTGTTGTTTTGTTCAGATTCCACAGTTAGACTCTACAAATATGGTATTATCTCCACCAACTCTCACACTCTACTGAGGATAACAACCGCATAGGTTTGTTTCAACAGGTCCTCTATAGACGTGGCCTCTGTAGTGAGACGATCCTTCAGCATAATTTCCTTTTCCTTCGCACCATAGAAATGTTTCTCCCCGAGATTCGACAACTGCTCCCGAAAGGGAAAGAGCTCACGACGAATAGGCGTCCAATAAATTTTCCTTAAGGGTTGTTAGATAAAAGGGGAAAAGGAGCATTAAGTACGTAGATGGTAAAGTAGTAAAGGATCGAGGATCAACTGCCGGACGAGGCGGGTCTATTTAATATTTCACACAGAGACCTATATGTTACAGGAATGGATTTCCCCGGCCTCATTTATCTCTGTTTAATGGTGGGACCGTTGGATGTCTTCATCCTCTCTGGAGGCTTCTTCTGCATTTTCTCTTATGTAGTGCAAACCATCATTGAAATTCGTATTATAAAAAGGAAATAGCGATGATAACATTGAAGGCAACGGCTATCGTTAAGTTTCAGGCAAGGATATAGGATATTTCCGAGTAATCCGACATTCCATTAGTATTATTTCCTTGCCCTCTTACAAGGGTCTACTTTCTACTTGGAAGGTTTAAGCTCCATGAAATAATTGTGTTGAATGTTCGGCTCTAAGATGCTGTTTACCTACTCACCATATAATCACCCGAAGGTTAAAATGGTTTATTCCAAAGAGCCATTAACTCCATCCATCACTGCTCCTTCACAAGTCCAACTCCGTACTTGTACTCCACGTAAAAATGAGCCTGCCTCAACTTCCGTAAATTTTCTTTCCGCCCACATTTACAAATAATAATTAACAATTCCTGTGCCTGAAACGAAATGACCGGAGATTTACCAAAGTCGTTTTCGATGGCTGCGCAGCATGTAATTCTTCAGATGTTGAGGCTCGAAACACGGACACGTAGGAATACTCGCAGGTTCGAATGGAAAGAGCGGTAATCCGAGTTGAGGATCAGATGATCTCTTGGCTCTAGAAGGATCAAGACGTCGGAACGGGATCAACGGGTAGGTTTTTTCCCGCTTCGCGGATCCAGTCTGGCTGGTTCCGGATGGAAAGTCATTAAAGAGTTCCTGCACTACTAGCGATCAAAGGGCACGCAACCCCCCTCTCTCCCCCCGTGATAACCTGAACTACGCTTTTCACCTCTCTGCCCAGTCCATTTACCCCCACCCACTCACAACCCTCTCACAATTCAATCAAACCTCTATAATCCAATAAGGGCCTTAAAGTGAATTTTCATTCTGCTCTCCTCAGCTAACATGGGTGCTCATTATGAATTTAAGGGCAGCTTATAAAATTATAAATAATGTGGTGCAAGTAAGTATGTGGTCACCTCGGCGGTGAAATTGAGAAACACACGAGCAGGCAACCGGGTAAGAGAGAGAGGCGATTTAAGGGGAAGGGACTTGTAGCATGGTGTTCTCCTATCTAGTCCTTCATTAATCAGTTGTTTTACCAGTCTCTGTGAGAATTATTAATGAATGAAAATCAACCATACACAGTGATATGATTCACAGAACATTTTTGCACTCTACAACTACATTTAAAATTTTTTGTGCTTCAAAAAATCATATGAAATGAGGCAAAAACACAAATTTGTGATCGTAATACGTTGTCTCTTTCAAACATTCATTTTTTTCTGTGTAAAATTCCTTCAATATATTTTTACATGGGAAACAGTTCATTATTCCTAAATAGCCTCCAGAGTGGGAATATTTTTATGATCTTGACTACAATTTTGAGCATTACAAATAGAGTAGCCGAATTTCGAAATCGTAAAAATTGTGGTTTTGAGAGTCTTTTTGTAATATTGTTACCCCTATCCTTCATCGCATTCGATCATAGACAAATTGTCACTCATTTCAAAAATCGCTGCTAATTCATTGACAGGGGTTGGCTATTCCTTGGACCAGGAACATGGGAAAAATGGGGGAAAACAGCGAGTCTGGAGTGTCCCGTCGATTCTAGTCGATTTAGCTTCCCAAATGTAATGGAAAGTGATACCCATCCAAAACCAAAAAAATCTCAAAAACCCGCTTTATGAATAGGTAGGTTGGTACCCATTTTTACCCGCGCGGGTGCTGATCGGCTCAGGACCCATCTCAATGGATTTAGCGTTCCCAAATTATTTTGTTTCAATTGGGCTGAGATGTTTCGAAGACCAACTAGAGCTCGAAAGAGGTCCATTACCGGGATATAAGATTTTTGGAAAATCTCAACTAGCAAAAACCGCGTGGGCGGTGGACGGCGTACGGTGGTAGGTCTTTCGAATAACCAACCAAAACAGTAAATTTGTAGTGTTGCTCCTCCATACACCCAACTTGGTAGTTTTGAATCATCAATCGATTAGATTAGAAAATTAGCCATTCTGATAAGAATGAACCAGAATTGTCGAGGGTTGAAGATTCGAGGGGGCTGCTCGTCGATGGAATGAAAAGCATCAATTGAATCTAAGCGAGTTCAAGTGGAACCTGTGGATTCTACAGACAACCGCTCGGAAACATTGAGCAGATCCTGGGTCGTCTTTATTTGTGACTGTATAGGACCAAGTTCCGCCCCTCCCATTCAAATACTTGTTTAGGTCTCTCGTCTCGAGATCCGTTAGTATCTTCATTATTCGGTCTCTCTTCATCGCTGATCCTCTTCCTTTGTTCTGATAAGGGATCTCTTATCGTAGGAAGACTTCAAACGCATTGCGGTTTTTGAATTTCTACGCAGTGCTCACCTCTGCGCATCGTATTTTCCACTGGATGTAATTAGGATCGCAGGCTCCCGATTCCAATCGCTTCGACTTTAATCACATAGTAAGTCTAATCAACTCCACCGCGACGCATGGGGGATAATAGCGTTGAGTGATCAATGCCAAACACATTTTCGACATCATGGAATTGCATTTGTCGAAAACATGTTATCGTTACAGTTTTATGGAATACCCCAGATTTAATATCTAATAAACCTCGTTAACAGAGGGAATAATAAAACTTCTGGTGGAGCAACCTAATCAAGTAGAAACCTTTCAATAAAGTAGCAGACCTTCTAACCAAACATACTGGAAGACTCTCTTTCCGGACTCCGCAAAACACTGTAATACGAGTACTGTAATTTCCGCCACAACCAATCAGTCTAATGGCTGTGATAGGCGTTTGGGGGAATACAACATCGTTTTCAAAGCTACCAAGGCTTTCCGCACGAGCGAGAAATACTCTAATTTCAGCCAGTGGTAACCTTTCGGTGATCAGTGTAAAAAGGTATTCTCGGCCACGGGACACCTCATTGGTGGTCAACAGCTCTTCCCAGGTCTAACAAGGTGCGAACCGCTTGACCACATCTGTAGCTCATCACCGCAGTCTATTGTTGTGGTTAATTCGATCACTGATGCGAAGCCAGGCTAGTCACAAAGGTTTTGATAAAACCGTGACAACAGGTTCAACAACTGTGACGGAACTGGTTGGAATCGACGGGTGGGTCCGAACCATTTCGATAAACAAGTTGCAACAAAGCCCAATACGATTCTTGGATCCGCTGCAGCGCGTGTTTGGCGAGCTTAAGCTCCGTTTAAAAGCGAATTCAATTTGAATAGCGTTGCTTCTCTATACTTTTCGCACTTTCGAGAACAGCGAATCGATAGTGACAATCCTATCGATTCAACGACCGCCTCGCGTTCATTCAAAGTCAGCTTGTGTATTGTCTCATCCCAGTCAACAATATCGACGTACATTCTGAGTACGTGCAGACCATAGTTGCCTCGTCGATTTCCGGGGACTGAAGAAGGATGAAGATCAAAACGGGTCTAGATCAAAATTGTCAGGAGGGTAAAATGTAAGCATAAAAGGGTAAAAAAATAGAGAACAATATGTTCTTAGTGTTTGTTAGTGTGTGATTCAAGACACTCGATGAACTGATGAAAAATTGATACACCTGATGTTCCACGATCAATTTCAACAACATAAAAATAATCAATTTCGGGAGAGTTGACGCCGTTTGTTTGAATTATATTCCGCAATTTCATTCCTGAGCCACGCTTCGTTCATTTTAAGATTGATTCAACTGTGTCTTACAAATTTCCCTCCATCTCAATAACTGAGCTAATTGCAATATTCCTACTCTCATAACTTTTTTCTTATTCCAATGGTTTTGAACTAGCTAATTGACTTTGCAGTTGGTAAAAAATGTGATTACGAAGAAGGCGTGAGCTCAAACGGCATAGTAATTTTCAAAAGAGAGTACTTTTTAATTGGGCCTGAAACCCAATTGGCTACAACGCTGAGGCTGTACTCTCCTTTTACGGAAAACAATTTCAATTTAACCAGTCAGGCACATTTTAAACTAATCATCTTCTTCGAATTCACTGATGATAACACCATTTGCACTGAAATCGCCTGCATGTAGTTTTGTAGTAGTCGACGTGTATATATAGCATTAAAAAAAAACCGCCGTGATGTTTTCTCTACCACCCAGGGTTTAATAATTTGTTTTTCTTTGTAATGGGGAGTGTATGTAGTTTTAATTATTCCACGATGTCGAACCAACAAGGCTCAGCCTCTAGTTGTCTCGTTCGTTAATTGGGCTACCATTAAGACTTTTCAATGATGGGTTTCCTGCTGATTTTATTATTATGTATTATGATACAGTATCATAGTCATATTTAGAACACACATACTGCTCCCAGTTGTAGGTAGGAGCTACCGACGTGTAGCTGTCAAATTCTTATCCAGATCCCACAGAATTCTTCCTTACATACTAGACACAAATTCCATGCCTTAGTTGTTATACTCCCGTAGCTTGAGATTCCCCGTACATTGGCCAGTTCCTGTCAGAGGCAGCACACATGCTGCGTGTAGCTCTGCGGTTTTTTGAAACATTACGAAAGCCCCTAGTCGATGGTTCAGAAAAGGGCAAAGTTGAAATTTTCCAGTTTTTGCCACTGCTAGGCACATTTACCGGTACAAGTTTCTTATGTGAATTTTTTTTTTTTTTTTTTACAAGGATGCATTAAGAACAAGTTACACGTTTACAGTCTGGACCCCAGATACGTCAGAGGGTCTTACATGGCTTTGGAAGAATGCGACGGATGGCAATTTTCAGAGGGGGGGGGGGGGGGGCTTTGGCTACATTGATTTCTTCAGTCAATCGTTCAGAGAAAAAATGTAGGTATATTTTGTTCATTTTCTTCTTCGATGGGGCTGTTTGTTCAAGACTGTGCCTCCTCGCGGTAACAGCTAAAGGTTGAAAGTCCCCGTGCTTTTAGGATATATTTAGAAAATCTGGGAGTGTTGATACGGGGGCAATGTTGAAGAAAGTTAAATTGAAGGGCACTGAGTGTAATCTCTTCGTCAACCCTTCTTATAAAACGTGATATCGCATATTTGTCGCGGCGTTTAGAGAGGAAAAAGGCAGGAGAGTGGGGCGTAGGAAGCCCAGCAAGCAACAGTTGATTCAATTATGTCCCTCGTGAGAGACTTCACTTCGAGGGGTGTTGTGACAGGAAGGGTGTTGAGCAGGGAGGCGGCGAGCTAGGTGCCCTGAGGCGTCCCCTTTACAGGGTCGTCCTGGATGGGATGCTACCTTTGACTGTTACAATACCTTGCTCACAAGTACTCAAGTTTGATTTGAACTGGAGAAGAACCGAATCGACAACACTTTGACCTCAAACGCCCATTGCTCGACACATAAACCGTGTCCCATGTCATGAGAGGCGAACAGAACTACGAGTAATTATTCTACCCATAATATATTCTCTATGCCTGCGTCAAATATATTTGAGTGGTTGGTGCACCTGACTGAAAAGGTTTAAAATTATCACAAATGTGATTCGTTGGAATGAAATGACTGATGGATTCTCCTAATATCAGATAAATGGCAGTCATGGAGTCATATTTCACTGAATTTTCGAGGCAGTGTGCGAGTGGCAATTATTATTTTAAAAATTGCTGCTTTTTTTGCATTTTTGTTTCGAATTAACCCAATCAGGTATTTACCATGTGATATTATGTGAGCGTTACTTGGCATTTGTATCGAATATAACAGAAACTTCTCATCGTACAATCCAAAGCGCCGTATTTAACAAAATGAGTACTTTGAATCATGGTACTCTTATTTATTTTGGATACCTCAGGGAGGGCTCAACGAGCGAGGTGCCCTCACAACAATAAACTATCGTGGATTGACTTGAATCATTGTTATATTTATATTCGTCAACGAGTTAGATGGTTTCACGATAAACGATCTTAAGTAATTCAGAAGAAAGAACTCTTCTCTTCCCCTTTTTCTTTGTGATTAAATAACAAATCAATTCATTTAATGTTGAAAGCCTCAAAAAAATATTTTCAGAGACAGTTTTCAAATTAATTTATTGTACCAATGATTATACGAATGATTTTAACAAATAATTCTGATCATGAATCATTCTGATTCATTTTTTAATTATGTGCCGATTGAGAGGACCTTGATAATATTTACTGCAGAGGTATGAGCAAAGCCATAAACACGCAGTGTCAACACCATCACTATTGTATTCTGAGGAGCCGACATTTTCACACTACATTAAAAACACGATACATTTTCGCTCTCAATCCAGTTTTCCTTCCTCTCGAATCTTTAGTCATCCCATGTTCTCAAAGCTTCTACTCTATTTCCCCTTCAAGGAGTGAGCCCAGTCAATCATTAATTCAATACCACATTCCCACACGACGCACACCTGCGCCACCTGGTGTCGTGCCCCCACTAGCTTCCATTACAACAACCAACCTTCACTCATAGTATATACAAACGTGAGCTGACGTCCACATGACTCCTCTCGAAAAGAATCACCTTTTCTCCTTGCAGGTGGGTTCACGGTTATACGTAACCGCACGTGAGGGATTAACGTGCTGCTTCATTCGAGGAAGAGACAAAACGGAGATTTCTGGACGGAATACGATTACTTCCTATTACTACTACTTACTGGTAAATCAGCTCGTGAAAATCGCACTTTGAACAGGGATATTGCATCCAAGTTGCCAGCCCTGGCGAAGTCATTGAATTATTCAGAGGATCCATAACGTTCCTAACCCAAGTTTTACTTCCGACCCCATTATTTCCAAACATCTGATCTTGTCAAGTAAACCGACTAAGTTCAAAAATAGTTACACGAACAAAAAATAATCAGCATAAGTTGCCCAAAAAGTTGTCGTCAAGGGGGAATTGGCTACTCGTCCTCTTGTAAATCTTTTCTGAATTGAGTTTCGTCTCCATTTTTCAAGAGAACTTAAGGTAAGTTGGAAGTTTTGTTGAAAGACGGTGAAAAAAGCAGACAAGGGAACAGTTTACCGGCAACTTGGGATTATACTTTCCAGTGTCCGATGATGCATTGGATGAATCATCTTCTTGATTGTCCTCCCGCAAGCTGGGAAGGGTCACGTCCCTGGTTCATTGCTTGTAGATGATAATGGTGAATCGTTATTCATGGACATCGTTACTGTTCGCTTTGCCTTTAAAACGCCTTTATGGTTTCACGGAGGGGGAAGTTAACGGGAGAACCTGTTGAAGAAAGAGAAGAATTCGAGATTTATAGCGACATTGGACCTCCAGAACTGGCAGGCTGCCGGCAAAAAGGTCAGAAAGAATGGCAGAGGGAGGAAAGGTATAAAAACCTTCGGCATCTGGCAGGGTTTAATATTTCAAGGCTCCCTTCACCCCTCCTCCGCACCGCTACACTTTATTGTCCTCAAGCCGACTAACTACCGAGAGCTGTCATTCAGTGTTGGTACACGGGAGCTAAACAACCATACTGGACTACAATGATTATAGCAGTGCGTGGAAAAACTGTTTTGATTGAAACGACCGTGATGCCGTAGGTCCATATCCCGCCCTTCCAGCTTTGGCAAGTTTTTTTTTTCCAAACGTGACTAGGGTTTTTCTACGCAACAAGTTCATTTCGGCATGATTTTAGTGCTGTGAGTTCTCTAATTAGCTTCAAACACCCTGAAATCTCTGTTCAAATGGAATCCATGACATTACGCATTCAACTGAAGTGCATCCATGAGATGGGGTATTAGCCGGAAAAGGCGGAAAGCGCTATATTTAGGTGACTCCAACCAGTTATTCGATAGTGAACATGACTTGAGACTATTCCAGGTCCCGCAAGTGCTCGCGCAGGCAGACTAGGATGGTTTTGAGCACAATAGGATGGTTTTGGCAAAAATGATGCACGGACGGTGACACGTTTGTCAACTTTGAATTTGAGCCAACGCGCGCTTCATAATGGATGGCATGTTCACGATGACGTGGTAAGGGCAGTCACCAGGAACGGCGTTCAGATTACTCGGTGACAAATTCAGCCCTGAGTTGTGTTCAACGTCAAATCCGAAAACCTTGTGAGAAGTAGGTAGTCCATAAAGACGCTTTTCTCTCTTGTTGATGCACCCAGCTGCTCATCGTTCACTGATTGATGCTTTTTGGTATGTGGCCACTCATTGTTGTCAGCTTGGCCAATCGCACGCACGAACGTTCGTGTAGTCATCCTACTATGCTCGAACGTTCCCAATCTCCTAATCACACCCTACGCGAACGTTCCCTGCCTTGTCCACTGCGTATGCTCGAACGGAGGAAACTGAATGTGACTAAGAACAGCATCAGTTACAGTAACATCTGCCAAGCAATTTACTAGATTTAATATCTAGTAATATCTATTATAATATACGTATACGTAATACACTTTAATAACATAAAATATTAATATCTACCGATGTATTGTATACGTCTGCACGAAATGCTTACAGCTGTAGTCAAAGGTACCATTCATGAAGACCGCTTCATGTTTCCCACGTTGGTAGGACATGAAAACACACAAATCCATACCGAGGACTTGCCCTTGAAGTATACCTCCTATTGGTAGCAAAGACATCACGGGATCAGGGGCTTGGTTTCGGTAGGTGTACTAAACAGAGGTCGAGAGAAAAGTGGTCCTATCTCTGCTCGCTGCCGGGCGCTCTGTACTCTTTTCTGTTACCGAGGAGACGTATCGCCGTTGTCACCTTTTTCGAGCGAGCGCTTGATAGCTACCCCCTCTCGCTGGTGCTTTCCCTTTGACGTCACTATTTACATCGCTTTATCATCCGAATTGACGCCCCCCTCCCCCCTTTCCCTCATCACAGTGCTTTTGTGACTCGCCGAGCTCCCACGAACCTGCCTGATTCATCTTCCAAATGAATTATAAATCAATCTACGTTATTTGGCTCTCTTCTTCCTGTACGACAATGCCTCCCGGTTGCGAGAGATAAGTCCTTCTTCACTGTTCTCTCCAGACCAGTCCTTTATCATTAACGTAGTTTTGGAGACCACGAGATTTTTTTCATTTGAAATAGAGTGATAACCCGCTCAACCTGTCTTCTCAATTAAGATAACTTTTTTTTCGAAGCGTGAAACTAATTTTATGCGAAATAAATTGTGGAGAAGAGTATCAAATGAAACTTATGTGAGACTTCTTCTAAAAGGTATTAATAACAAACACATACCCATGTTTTAGTTCCACGTTTTGTCAAGTTTTAAACTTTTTAACATACTTTTTAATAACTTTTTACAGCCTATATTTTTTCTATTTTCATACACGTAACTCACATTTTTAATAATACCCCATTAGATGGAAGAACCATTACAATGTATCAACGAGTGAAATAGGAAATGAGAAAAAAATACTGTTTGTACATCGTGAGGACGCAGCTACACTGTACAGCTTAGGAGAGTATGCAGTAAGTGTATTAAGGTGTTTGAAACAAAAATTGTCCCTCATTATCAAAAAAAGGAGGGATTTCTTTAAAAATCATCACATTTTACCTTGAAAAACGTCGATATTCGAAAAACGAAAATGCTGTCCGCCTCCAGGTCGAGAATGCTCATAAAATGCTCGTAGTAATGCGATATTCGTTTTAAGCTTGATCCCTGAAAATGGAAGCATTGCATGGGTAGTAACTGGTACTTTTAAAATGAATTTTCGATATTTTCGTGGACCGAGGTGAATGAGGCATCACATTTTGGATTCCAAATCGGTTCATTGATCAAATTCGTTTTGACCACTTTTAATAAAAATGTTGTATTGTATAATTATTTCCAACTATCTACTCTTGATATGTTTGATATAGTATGACTGAATAAATTGTTTCAGGTATCAACGCGATGTAATGTGGGCGTTCAGTTGACGTCGAAGGGCCTCACGGAAGAGTTCTGAGGTAAGCAGTCAAGGTTATTGAATGCGTTTTCGTCATTGCAACCTACATGCAAATAGGGTAGGATGATCTACTTGAGGTACACTCTAAAGATGTTCATATTTTGAACAAAATGATAGTACTTTTCTATTCCATAATGACTTAACTCGGGAGCAAAGTACTTAATTTAGAATACAATTTTTCACATAAATGAATGTTCAAATTTCATGAAAATGAAAATTCAAAACTGAAGCCTATTGTTGTAGGTACACACCGGGTTATGGTCATTAAAGTGACCCATCAGGTTTTGGTCCCATGAAACACAATCAGCGGCTCCACAGGTTTGATGCTAGGTACTCGTCGTAATATGCTTGCTAGGTGATAGCACGCTCGGACTTTGACGGATATGAGCATGTGACCGTATAATTTTTACTAGGCTCCGAGAATCATAAATGAGGGGCTGTGGGGCTTTACGATCAGAACAACAGCCTTTTACTGAGGCTGTAAAACCCACATTAGAACACTGCCTGTCTATTTAGAGGCTGGTACATCCTCGGCGATTCCCCGCGTAGTCACGCTCAGTCCTCTTGCGTTTAGTACCTATTTCCATTCCGTATCAGTTCAGACGGTCACCGTTATGAGACGATTCGAAGCTGAGGTCGAGACGACCTTTTTCTCACTATCCCTACTCTAGTTGTGCTGTCACTTTCAAATGTTGGGAACCCAAATTCAGCCATATTACAAACCTGCTAAAAGATAGGACTGGTCAGCTCGTCATTAGCAGTGCTAAGTCGTTTTTGATGGTGGGACCTTCCGAACCAATGATTCAAGGGAAGTTTTTGGTTTTACATTGTTCTTATTGAAATAATATACCATATGATTACGATACGTACTTATGATTTCGTTTCAATAAAAAAAAAAAGACTGTTCTGCAGGGGGGACATCCGTTTTTTACATTTTGAAGTACGTATGTTTATTTCACATTCAAAATGTCAGTCCGCCAAAAAAAAACCTGGAACGTCCACAGATAGATATTCCTTTTGCCAGTAGTTACTCCTTGTGCCTAATCTCGTCTTCAGTCCGATCGCCCTGTGTTTCAAAAATTGTTTTTGAAGTGTTTGGAGATCTTTCTAGACGTATATGGTATCATTTCCTACTACATTATGGACGTTGAACCAACTGCGATGGCTGTGGTACCGATTTCAGCAAGGCTGTGAGGGGTTTCAAGATGCCTCAATTAGTTCAACTATAATCGAATATAATCGTTCAATTCCTTTAAACGGATGGATTCATAGATTTTTGGTTCGAGATTGGTTGGCAACAGTATCGCCTACAAACAATCATTAGGTGAGGACGTCCTATAATAATATATTTGATGAACTTTTCATTATCGTAAGGCTATATCTTACGTAAAATTGGAGTGCGAGCGAGCGACAAGCGCGATCTCTTAGCGCAATCAAATAATGTAGGTTCAATCGAGTGTTACATGACCACACTGTCTCGCTTTAATCGCGTTGTCGTTCAATCGCGAAGTTCTGATTTTCAAATCAGTTTGTTTTTCATCGCTCAAATCGCTAATTGCTTGAAATACTGTCCACCATTTTGTCGAGTGTTCTGTTGGTAGTCAATATGGAATAATTAATTTCCGAATTACAAAAACGGAAGGTTTTATGAAACAAAAAGAGTTCTCATTATAAAAATCTTGTAGGCACGTAATGGCAAATTAATTTTTAATACAGTGGACAATTTAATTAAATTTTTAGACCCTCGTCCTCAAGCACGAGAGAAATAGGTTCTATATTTCTTCATTTTGACGGAGTTTATCATATAGGTGGTAAAACTCCCCGAGTTTGCCACGTAGACGATATGTTTCGTTAACTGCTACCTTTTCCTTCTATTTCTGCTCGCTAAAATAATGAATTAATGGTGTCGAAGACGAGAGTACAGAAAACATTGAAATGACGGGAGGCATCCATCAAATAAAATCGCACTGAGATTAAAAGCGACTGGACGACACTACGCTCACATTGGCGACGCACCCGATACGCCTTATTCACTATTCCGCGTCGCAATAACTCCATTTTCACGTAGGACATAGCCTAGGAGTTCGAACTAAAACCCATGGACCCATACGTGGATCAGGGTTGGATTTAATGATATTTGTATAATATTTACTATCTACTAGCGAACTCTGAATCATGGAAATTAATTCCCGCGCTTAAGGGAGGTTTCGTTTGTGACAGATTATCGGCATATCAGTCTCTGTTCTAGATACTCGGGATCGTCATTCTTCAGTTGATAAATCGTATTTATACAACTCCCCCTCACTGGGTTGGGATGAAATTACTACTGAAATGTTCTCGTCGATGTTTGTGTGGAACATTTCATTTGCTTCCGGGGTTGACGTGAGATTGGTGATTTTGGTTTCAATCCGATCCTCGCAATTGGAACCGTACACTTCTACTTCACATCAAGTAAAAATAACGGGAGAGCGATGCTATGCAGGTGGCGGTAGAGGTGAGGTTGATCCTTGATTAATTGTCAGCGGCTTTTCCGGGTTTATTGAGAGACGAGCGATATTTCCACTTGCCACCTGGTGTCAGCCTGTAATCGTGAAGTCAGTAACGAGCGCCGAGTGGGACCAGTGGACTATTACGAGTTCCACACTCAGGTGAGTATGCGCCCATTTCAAGAGGAAAGACTCTGACACCTGGGACGTCTTCAGCCTCCTAAGAAACCATTGGTTGAGCTCCAACGAACCGATCGACCAATTAGTAATGCTATTTAACAAAAACGCTGCGAATTATTCCACAATGGTTTATTATTCTAGACAGGGTTTGTGTGAGAAAGCGGTTTGCAGGTTTCCCAAATCCCTCTCCACTGATTCAGCATCCGAAATTGAGAGAAAGTACTCCATATGCGTATAGGTCCCCAGAAAACTATCTCATACCTATATCTTCAATGTAAACATTTTCACCTACAACATGCCTCAGTTTGTGGCAATTTTTCCATAACCCAGTTCACTCAAATAAGTGTCCAAAATTTATGAAAATGATTCCCTACTAGCCTAGGTTAATTTTCCTATTTCCAATCCCAATGGATAATATTGGGATATGGCTAAAAATGGTTCTCGAGTTTCATTCATTTCATCATTTTTCCCTAACTTGGGGTGAATCCAGAATAATTGCGATCAACGTAAATACATCATATTTGTCTTGTTTTTGTATTTCTTATTCAAAGATAATACTACTAACTCATTACATTTTTGTCAACCGAAAAACAAATTGTCCCCCCTAAATCTCTTCTATTACAATAAAATGCGTGTACATTCCACAGCCGAAATAACCACACGCCATTCGGTCAAAACACCCGAAATTACTCAGGAAAAATTAAAATGTCACACGTCGACTCCATTACGTCTCAGTTGTATCTATATCAGCCGGCCCCAAATAGACGAAAAGTATGGGTATGGAGTGGTGTTTTCTGAATGGTTTTGAGGTTTTCAAGGGCCTTCAGTACCATTCTTCACTAAGCTTTGGATGCTGAATCAGTTGAGACGGGTCTTGAATGAATCACCAGAGAGGTGAACTAGATGGTCAAGAAGGTAGTTTTTCTCAACTTGTTTAGTCAGACACTCACTCTGGTGACTTCAAAGGTACATTTTACAACTCCAGCGAGATTTGCCTTGAATGATAAACTATTGTGGTACAATACACAGCCATTGCTGTGGCGCAGCACTTGTCTAGAATTACTTGCGATTGAATAAAACGGCCTTTCTTGATTGTAGACATTGCAAAACGGCTTCTGCCTTGATACACAACGACTATAATATTTCGAGCCCACCATTGTAATAGAAGATAATAAAACCCCTAACGACCTTTTCCGTCTCATTGTGATTAAATAACGAACAATTCCAGCCTTAGCGGTAATTCTCTAGTGACGGCGTTCATTCTTAACAAAGCTGGTCGCAATGAATCACCGACGAGGAATCCGATTGACATTCCAGGGCTGTGTTTGAAACATTGGAGGCGGGGAGCGGAATGCATTATATAAGTACCTGGAAATAAGGGTTTCAAGCAACACGAAAAAAAGAAGACAAATACAGATTCCGACGTAGTTACGCCTCCGGGGGCTTTTTAGCGAAGGAAGGCACCATAAAAACACGCATAATAAGCTTCAGACGTAAGGAGGGAACATCGTGAAGAATGGAAGGGAGAGATGAGAGGGTTGGACGAAAAATGAAGAATGTCAAGTTTTTCCGACTCGAATTGAGGAAGATATTACGGTGCATGGCTACATTCACGTTCCTTTCCCGGCTCTTGTTACACCAGGCGGTTGTTGCTCCCTTAAGCAACCTAAAGGTGGTCGAAGTCACATCTAATAAAAAGAAAAAAGGAGAAAAAAGGTTCCAGGACCCCAAGGATGCCTCAGAGGAAAAGGAGAATTTGTCCTGGGAATGGTAGCTGGGTGGACGGGCATTTGCATACATTTCCGACCTCTTTCCCCTCGAAGAGAGGCATTTATCCGGCGTACGCGATTCACCCCTTGCACATTTTATTCTCACTCCGGCTGATTTTCTTGGAGCCACGTATTCATATCTCCGTTGCCTGAGTGGTGAACCGTCAAGCATTTGTGAGGTTTAGGAAAAAATCTAGAAAAATATCGAATTTTTTTGGGTTTCAATACTTCGTGGCCTAAATGAGGGTCAGAGTCCGCTCATAGTTGAGTGGAATTAGGAATTGAATCTGTATCACACTTCCTCATTGAACTTTCATCAAGATGAACGTTCACTTTCGCTCAGATAAACGTCTATTAAAGCCATCGTTTCAACCTTAACTCTAAGAAATAAGGCCTACTCGCAGTTTTCCAGTATTTTTGTTTTTTATTTTTTAACCTAGTTTTGGCTGAATTTATTTCTCTTGATTCGGAGATAATCTGAAATTATTCAATTTTACTGAGCCTCACTTCGTCACAAAAACGTGATCAACGGCCATTCTCAGTTGTGAGAGGTGAAGCCGGAATGGATTCAGGTTCAGCATTAATTTAGCAACGCGAATTTACATACATTCATTGGTCCCCTTGATTGAAACCAGGCGCGGAGCGTTTGGGGTGGAGCGCCCTTTGTGGTCGAGTTCGAGCACCGGAGAGAGCTGCTATTTAATTCATTGACGCAACTTAATGAAAACATTGCTAGGCGAACTAATTGAAACATAATGTGCTCCATGACAAAATTGAACGATGCCATCTCGCGAGGATTTGATTTTGTAGGGAACTACCACGACGCCAAGCTTCGGAGTTTGGTAGTAAGGAAATTTTTCGGAATTGATCTTTTTCATTTTTGTATTCAAGCTGTTTTACGATTCACTAATGATTTCACGAATTTTTCAATGCGAATTCAGTGGTGATTGAGAGTCGCTTGGAAATGGAGCGGCGGCGGACAGATTTATGAGACATTTTTCACTCAGTTCGCGTTCAAGTTAAAGTAAAACAAGTTCATTTTTTCCGGCACGCAGTGAAAAGAACTAACAGCGAGTAGTAGAGAAGCATTCGGCTGGATAATAGGCTTATTCAGAAAGGGGAAAACGCTAGAGGATTTTTTTTAATACGGCCTTGATTGCTTTGATCCAATTGACAGCAATTTGTTTACTGATTGACCCCAATCACACTGGCTTCCCACGATGAAAGGGTGGAAGAGTTTGATCTCAAAAGCGTCCTCAACACTGTGACTCAAAGAGTCAATTCTATTGGTCTCCGGTGAAAAATGATTCTATCCAACGTGAAAAAAATATATTCTCAGGAGCCATAATTATTTTCCGATGAGCCACCGTCATGGACAAAAATGCTGGCGGAAATCCTGAAGTGTTCTATATGAAGCTGGCTTCTTGGTTGTGCCTATCTCATTTTCAGGCCAATCACTTCAAACAGAGACAGGGTAATGGTACATATGGGTATATCTACATAGGGTTTACATTAGTGGCTTCAGAATGAAAAACCGGTGGCAGTCTTTTTGTTATTAATGCGTTTTTTATAAATTTTTGCGGTTATTAATTGAGAGGTGGAAGGAACCTTCGCGACAGTAGTGGTTTCCAGAGGGAAAAACTCGGCTTGTGAATCGTTGAAAGTCACGGAGGTGTGTCAGCGATTAAACACATTTTTCTTTTATGATGATAAAACCCTTAGTAGACCCGTAGACCCTTAGTGTTGAATTCACAGGGGTCATAAATCTGGTGTTATGGGAACGCTGTTCAGTATCATTCTCAGATATGTTGGCTAGCAATCGGTCGGACAAATCAGTGATTTGGATAGCAGTTCACTTTGCTCCGACAAGGTGAATAGAAGACTCGTGTTTGCCCTACGAAAGTTGTCAATTTTGGGTCCAATTCACGAAACAATCTCATTTTGACATACCTGAACGAAATTCAACTCCTCCTATCACAGAAAGTGTGTAAACTCGGAATAATCCTGCCCTAATCAATCGGCTCTTCCGCCGAAAATCTCACTTTTTGCCTTGAAAAGTGAGATCGAGGTATAACCTTGCGTTCACCGTTTGATACTCAATAAGCAACTTGATATGTAACGCAGTAAAGATATCAGGGGGGGGGGGGGATGAATTGCAATTTTGGAAACATTTCATTAGCTATCTGTAAAAACTACTAGAGCGTGTTTGCCTGAATCCTTTGATGTGAAAAACGTACGTATTAGACATATGAAAACCATTCAGCAAAAATCACCGCGCTCATAGATTTTTCTCACTTTTGTGACTGATTACTCCAATCGAGAAGACTCCACATACTAACGTAGTCTTAAAGAGACCTGAGCGATCAATACTTGTAGAACGTGGTGCGAGGTGGATGATAAAATATGCAGGTACGTACCGCGGCAATTCAGCGGCCGCCGACTCACGACTCGATGTACAGACCTGAGCAAAGTGAAACGGATGACGGTTGAATGTGGCCTCATCGGAAACTGACCCACGAGCACGTGATACGGAGTTTATTAAAATGAGGGGAATTTTATTTATGTATTTCATCTACATGAAGCATTAAGTGGGAAAATGATTTAGAAGAAGGAAAATGGTACGATAGGGGTGAGATTTACGTTACTATGTGAGTTTAGAACTGTAAAAGCGGCGGATGAAATTATGAAAATCGCCGGCACACGACGAGCGCGGGAGGAAAGTTTCAACAACCCGGGTCCTCCAGAGCCTCCAACGATTGAATTATCCTTTTATTATATTACAGAACCAAAGTTTTAGAAGCAACATCCTCCTACTCATGCCCAAAACCACTCGTCATTCCCAGTCTCAATTCCCTGAGTGCACCAAACAACATCAGCTTGCACAGAACTGTCCGCGACTGTTCAATTGATTTCTCGTTCTAACATCAGTCCTACAGGGAGAGCGGACACGAAACTGCAGTGGTAGGATCAGCCAGTCGCTGAAGACTCCAGCTAACGTCCGCACAACGGCAAAAATTCCTCCAATTAATTTATCACGTGATAAACTTCTCCCTGGTTTATTCGTAGGTGTTCAACACAGATTGACTGATTAGATATGATGGTCTCATATCGATTATCAAAACGTGGTTGAATATACTTTTTGTTGAGTTGTGTTCCACTCATGAATACTCACTCAATATCATGTGTCTAAGCTTCACCAAACGCACTGATAAATTTATCAATCCGCTCAGAATTTTCGGATGGAATTTTTTCATTCAAGGGCACGACAAGCTGAAGCAATGTCAAACAATAAAAAATCTTACAAATTTAGATCAATGAGATAGAAGAGTGTTTGAAAATACAACCGGCGCTAATTGGAATTAAATGTTTCACCCAACCATCAGATAACGGACGATTGCGTGAGCTGTGTGGTATCAATTTAATCATATATCTCGCATAGTGCAGGATACGATTCCTCGTTTCCTCCAGAGAGACGCGATTTTGAGGAATCCAGAGATGTTCGCTAGATTTTTGCCATGGCGGCTTCGGTCTAGCGAAATAAAAATAATAAATAATGAATTTCAAAAAAGTTTGTATAATACTGGCCTTTGTGAAATGACATGGGATTACCTTGCTTTGGTGGGGAAGGGTACCATTGTGGCCTCTATTGTAGGTAATTCGGTTTCAAAAAATGTTTGGGCTATATATATTTAGAATATTTTTTTAAATTATTGGTTGGTTATTCCATAAATAATCAACGTATGTAATCATGCTCAAGGTCACTGGAAGTCGACCATCTCCAGTTGTCCAAAAATGTATGTATATGTTTAAATTTAAAAAAAATTCCTTGGAGCCAGATTGTGAGGGAAACGCTCAGAGTGGAGTGTCCCGGACTCAAACCAGTCGATTCAGCGTCCAAAATTTCGTGGAAAATGATACCCTTCGCGACTAGGTGTCCAACAATTTCGAAAATCTACTTTAAAAATAGTTCGGTACCTACCCATTTGACCCGTACTAACCTCCAGGGGGTGCCAACCGGTCCAGGACCGGTGCCAGGAGTTTGTGAGGCGCAAGAATACGACATGTTAGGAACAAAATGTTTATTTGGTCCATGAATAATGGTTAGTTCCAGGAAGGCAGTGGCGGTCTGGCGGGAAGGGGGGGGGGGGGGGGGGGTCACGCTGTATAAGTTCAACCCAAATGCATGGAGTGGCAGTAGAATTGTTTCGGAAATCCAAGAGGACCGAAGGTGCGTTGAGCGCCTCTGCTCAAACGCGACCCTGAGCTCTATACATATTCATGTGTTATTCGACAATGAAGAGAGGGAGATGGAAGAGGGTTGTATTGGATACCAAACAGTTTCCGCCCTCTGTAATACCGCGGGGGTGCCTCCGAGAATTAACTTGACTCGACCACTTCTGTTGCTTCCGTTCATTCTCGTATTCCTACACCTTCCGAGTTCTCGGATTTCAGCCACTGAGTGCCCCCCTCCCCTTCCGTTTCTCTACTTCCTTCCACCCGAGTAGAGCAACCTTCTCAGCTAACCACCACAACGGCTCTGATGAGAGCCTACGACGCCCACATCTAACAAGAAAACTCAAGTTAGACGAACTACACATCTTCACTCACATACTGATTTAATTGCCAGAGTGTCACCAAATTATATATTTTCCGATAGAGCAAGTGGAACAATCGTTGCTCATGTAGCAACACAAGCTATCTCGATTTTCAACTTTAAAGGGATTAAGGCATGTTAAAAATCTCCCCAGATTAACATAACATTTTCTCCCTTTCGATACATGGATCGAGCATCGCCATTTGATTCATTGAAAAAATATTGTTTTTTTTTTTTTTCAACGATATCCTAAAGTTTGGGAAAATCAAATAATGATGTTTCCCCACAGCCATTTGTAGGGAAATTGTTTTCAATTCTATCAAAAGTGAATTGGAAGACAATAATGTATCAAGTCTGGGAGTAATATCACGTCAGAAATTAGCTCAAGAATTGATATTTCACGCAGCTACAAGCTGTACAGTCAAAATATCGTGGTGTTGAATCAATTACCTTCATGAATGACGGCACTGAGAAATAATAAAGGGTATAAAGGGGGTGAGAGTTTGACCAGTAGGTCTCAAGACCATCCAGATTTAATCGCACAAAGTTTCAACGCGTAAATCGAGCAGTTAAGTACAAGTCCTCAGAGGCAATAGAAATCTAGTGACAAGGTCGAGAACAAGAACGAAAGCTGAAGAGACCCGAGAGAGACGTTCGAAGAAAAGTGAGAACGGGAAAACGTCATTATGAGGGAGGGGAACGGGACAGGTTGAGTGGGACAACGAGTTGGGGGTGCGGGGTGGAGGGAATGGGGAAGAAAAGGGCCGGACCGAGTTCCTTCAATGAGGAGAATCGAGTTATCATCAACGAGTAAACAGGTTAGTGGCCTCTTCAACCCGCGGCGGCGCTGGCGGTGGCGGTAATAACGTTTTCCCGAGCCCAGCGACCCCCACCCCCCTCCCACGACCACCGTCTTCACACGACCACCAGCTGGCGAGTGAGTGATTAGCCCTTATTCTCATTTCCCTTTTCCGAATTCCGGGACTGGGCAAAACTGCAACGACAAACAGGACCTCGGCGGCGTCCGACACGGAGGCGGACAAACGTGAAGAAACAAGGGTTGGGTAGCGAAAGAAACATCGATGTTTCTTGCCAGAGATCAATGTTTTCTATCAAACATCGATGTTTCTTTCGCATAATGTCTTTTTTAGGTTGATTAAGTCGGAATAATGGATTCGGCGTACGGCGGACGGACATTTACTTATTTTGATCTAGATACCTTGAAACGCCCAGATACTTTTGGACGAATTGGTTAACTTTCTCCATGAAAATAGGTTGATTATTCAACGAATAACCAACCAAAACGCTGCAAATTCACGCACAGTGGATGATTATTACTTGGAGCAGGAGCATGGAAAAAACAGTAAGTGTGGAGTGCCTCGGACTCAATGCAATCAATTCAATATCCAACATTTAGTCGGAAATTTCGAGATTTTTGGTACCTCGACGTGTGGGGTGTAATTTTCCACAAAATGTTGGATGCTGAGTCGACTGAAATGAGTCCGGTATACGTCACACTCACTGCCCCCTCCCCCTTCCACCCTATTTTCCCATGCTCCTGGTTTAAAAAATAACCAACCCCTGTGAAGGATCGTTCTGATCTAGATATCTTGAAACACAAACTCTAATTTAATGGAAAATTGAAAAGATCTACCTCTGGCATGAAGGTGGTTGACTGTTCAAGAAATAATGAACGAAAACTTAAGGATAATTTTACGTGTATATTACTACATATTCCATCATAAAAAACAATCAATATATTGTAATATCAATGTCTTTTCCCGATGTTTGTTGCGTATAATGTCTATACGCCAATTTTTCTTGAATAAAAAAAAAGTGATGTAAAAAAGTCGATAAACATCCCTAGAAGAAACACTGTGGATCTTCTCTGATTGATTCAAACCTCGACCGATGTACAGGAATGTTGGAATCAGCTTAGTTTAGCGAGTGAAGAGTTCGCCCAACGGTGAAATTTCCCGAAGTGGGCCACAACATTCCCCAACATCCCCGGAGGAAGAACCCTCTGTCTAATTCCCTTCCGCATTCATATTTACCATAAAGCAGAGGGAAAATCTGACGTTCCTTCTACTCTGTAGTGGTTGGTATTCAACGTTGTGAGTAGAATTCTCATTCACATCTATAAAAAGTAAAATATCTTGAAATAAATTTTGTTTTTAAGATATTTCATTTCGTGAGATTATTAAACTTTGTATCCAACGTTTTTATAAAATGTCTTCAAACATTTTTCTGAGGTTGGTTCAATAGAATTTTTTATGTATTTGACTGACGCGTTATGATGAAAAATATTGTGCCTAAAATTGCTGCAAATTCTGCAGCAAGTGAAGAAGAAATGAGTCAGCTGAAGGGAGACCCCATGAGAGATGCTACACCACAATAATGGATTTAACGGGATCAACAACCAAAGCGTGACATTTTGAAGGCGACCAGGGAGCTTCTGGCCGTAATTGATGTAAATTCGTCTCTAGGATCGACAGAGGTGGGGACCAATTGACGCATTCGCGTGGAATTCAAAACGAACAATCTATCTGATGATGATAAACGGTTGGGGAAAAATTCGCTGACTTTTTCGAACAAACCCAGTGCGCCCACCTCTGTGACACTTTGGAGGCCCCATCATTCTCCATTGGGAGGAATAAATTCAACTACTGTCACTTTAGATTCATTCTTTCGCTTTCTCTTTCGCTTCGAATTATGTAATTTCTTTCTTTGGCGAATGGCGGCTGAAATGATCAACTTCTCCCCAACAAGTTTCCGGGTGGAATAATTCATTCTCATTTGAGCGTCCCAGGAGCTCGTCCGCGAGATCTGCTTCGTTCAAGGAGTGCTCTGAACCCGAGCTACTGTAGATTTTTTTGGGTGGTGACGAATAATGAGGCGTGATGACCAGTTTTCCACGAATTTTTCCGTATAAGTGACCGGTACAGAGAAACGATGATGTCCCTGAGCAACAGAACACCACTAACTTTGAATCGATGAAGTGGAAAAGTGGCTGGCGGCGCCTCGCACTCACGCACTCACTCTCCGCGTCACCTCGAGCACTTACTTCAGCCTCACTAGATCGTAATGCGTTTCCGATTGGCCGGAAATCGAATTTCCCCCCTCCGCGACGCTTTCCTCGATTCCACGCGACTCGAGCTCACTTCCTTGGCATGAAATCTCCCAGGCGTCATGCGTCGGTCTTCAGCCGTCAACAAGATGTCCGTCAAAAGTAACTTTTTTTTTTTTTTTTTCCATCTACGCCCATGACGTTTTCAACTCCTACTGAAACCTACGCGACCCTTGTAGTGACACGAAAGAGCCTGCTGACGATCAGAGCAATAATGAGAACATAGACTCCTCCAACCAGAGATGGGCACATAAACCCTAAGATACTAACCTAACATAACAGAACACCAATAAAACATTTAGGTCTGACAGACCCGATACATGAAGTTAAGAATTTCATCCACTCCAAATTCAGTGCATAATCTTACTTGGAAGATTTTGGGTGGACATTTTTTTGGTGCATATGCTGTCAGTGCAAGTCAGGGAAAACTTTGAACGCTCGGTTTCATCTGATTTCAGAAAATTCTCTGAAGAGTACTTGTGAGTGGTTGTAGTATGCATTGGCAGCTGCTACATGTAGCAAATCAAAAAATACCTCATTGGTCATCATCTGGTTACACGTTTTGTGGTGAATGTGTGGCATAATTTATCTAATACATCTGCAACCCTTCCTTAAATGTGTAGACAAGTACATATGATTTTCGAGACTCAGCATTAACAGCTCGAGTGCATAGGTAACATTGAAACAATTATATTTTTATTTTCATTTTGTTTGAAACAGACAGTAACATTGTCAGTTTGGTGTGAGAAACGTTATTGCGTCAATCTGTTTTCTGCCAATTCATACAAGCTCCTAGCCTGTTGGCTCCTGTGAGCTCTTGTGTATTTTGCCGTTGATGGTAATATTATTTTATTGGACAGCATCATACTGAATTGTTTCCCCAATAAACTGTTCTCCATCAGAGTCTAGATTAAGACTAGTCTCTCAGACTCAGGTCGCGTTTTCCATTACTCTGGTGAGAATACTATATTAAATACTCGCCTCTGGTTCGAAGTGGCTTAGTCCAACGCTGGATCACAACCAAATGGAACCATAGTACCAAACCTAATGGAACCATAGTATTTGAGGGCAGTACTAATAAGTATTATTGCGAGTAAAAGTCAAAAATATTGAAATATTAAAATAAATGAAGCGAAGAATCTAAAAAAAAAATCGAATTCTCTATAATTAGAGTTAATGAAGATGTTGCAATGGAAAATAGGAATGCTAGTGTACTCCATCCATAAATAATATATCTTCTTTTATGAAACTCAAAACAGATAACACATTTTGAAGGAATATACACAAAATTTTAAATTCTAGAAAAACGTGATTCATTCACGTTGAAAATATGAGGTTGAATTTAATTAGGCTAAAGAATACACGCTTATTTGAGAGAAAAAAGGTTGATTGTTCACGAATTCTATTCGCATTATAATTTTATCATTCCTCTCTAACATCTCTGCAATAACTGGATACTGTAATAACATGTCGGGACACAATTAAAAAATAAAGAATAAATGAAGAAAGGAAAACGTAACGATAAAATAAAAAATGAAATACAAAGGAAAGAAAATCGCATCAATAAAAAGGGGTTTTTCGTGCTTTACGTCTTACTTTGTACTACTCCTTTGAGGATTCATCATGCTTGGATAAATTTGAGCCGCAGAGTGAAGTGGGCTTTTCACGTCACCCGTCACACCTAAGTGTGCGACAATTGATCCACCTCTTTCGGTGCCCTGCCATAAGTTTCCGCCAAAGTCCGGTTCTGGGCGAGTGTACGAGTGGATAATGCCAAGCGGGAATGGGGCTTAAGGGAAAACCCGATACACGCCTCGGTTAAACCTCTTCTCGGTATTAGTGGTCCTCCCCAGGGGGTTCCAGCTTTGAAAAATCGTTAGCCCCCCTCCCCCCGGTAGGTGACCATTGTCCACTAGCCCACGCTTCAACCCTTCCGAAATTAATGGGGAAGATTTACATGGGGACGATTTACATGGCGAAGAGCGCTGGTGCCCTCGAAAGTCGGCACTGGGGCTGCCTTGCTCCATTCCTTATTGTCTATAAGAGGGGAGCCAGAAAGCGTGGAGGGGGTAATCGACGATATGAGGAGGAATCACGCAATAGGATGTCTGAGTAGTTGTCAGGGGACATCGTGGTGCTAATTTGACAAATCCTCCTACATCGAAAGGCTAAACGGTGGACGACTCACCCCCCATTCCCACCCCCCGATTTTATAGCAAAAAATACGGTTAGGAGCACTTGCTATTGTGCCCAACATCATTAACCCCATCGAAAGCATGATTTATCTATAGTAAAATGGATTTGAGATACACTTGAGGATCGGGTAAGATGTCATTTTCAAATGTTTTTCGGAAGATGTATCGATTAAGGGGGTGCCGCGCATCGAAGAAGGAAAGACATAAAAAATTATATTTTTGAATGAGGTATTTACTTTAGAGTACTCGCAATCACGGTTCCCTTTTCAGGCTACCAAAAAACCAAATTAAGTTCTTACACGGTATTAATTGAATTCCTCAACATTCAGGAGAAAGCGTAAGCATGTCCCCAGGAAACGTTTTAGGACATTAATGTACCATTTTCCGATGAAGAATTACTTGATTTCTACGAAAAGCCCGCGTTCGAACGTGATTTTCTCTCTTAATCATTTCGTTTTCTTTCTTTTTCTCGATGTGTTTGTGGGAATTAGATTTGAGCTATAGTGATACGAAAATGACCACTTGTCTCAAATTTCATGTTTCATGAGCTCGTTCAAACATTAAACCTACCGTTTTCTGTGTAAATAAGCATGCAGATTGGAAGTTTTATATTGAATAAGAAGATAGGGTTAATATGAGAACCTTGAAAGCGAAAGAAGGTTATTCCGTAGGATTTAAAAAAGAATATGATATAGAAATTAATATTATTTATCGTGAAAATGATCCCCGTTTGAGTGAAACAACAGTTCCAGAAATGGTTATAAATGAAACGGATCAGTCGAGTGTAAAGAACGAGAAAGCGTGTGATGAATGTTTGTATGAACCTATTGTGTGGATCCTTGATTATATTTTGGCCTGCGGAGGAACATGAAGAAAAGACAATCTTGGAATAAATGGAATTCGCTCTCGTCAACCTGATTGTGGTACGGTTTCTGTCCGCAGGGAGGCTATGGCGCTGCTCTACCGTTTCGTCAAAATCCCGGACCGGGCCAACAGTCACGTATTTACGTTTATCGTGACAAAAAGCGTTACCCGTGACCTCGAAAGAGACGTGACGAGCAAAGAGTTCTCCTGCGGTCACCAAAAATGGGCCATCACCTTCTCTCGAACGGACAAAGTACTCGGAGTTTATCTCGTCTGGAAATCCACTTCCGACCTGATGCGCGTCTACGTCGACTTCTCCTTTACAATCCTCAACCGAGAACATTTCTCGGTCAATGAGGGATTCTCCGGGAAACAGGTCAATTTACCCACAGTCAACACCCAGGTCAATCCACATTCCACAGAGTAGATATTCCCTTGATAACCCCTTTCACACATCACGGGACATGAATTGGCGGTCGATCCAACATCCACGGTGTATATATTCCCTTCACTACCCCTGGGGCCAGTTTTCTAAAACATGCAAAAAGAGACGTCAGGATTTTTTCGGTATATATTTTTATTTATTGAGAGTATCGTAAT
Source organism: Cyrtorhinus lividipennis (assembly GCA_019603395.1). Classification (NCBI taxonomy): domain Eukaryota; kingdom Metazoa; phylum Arthropoda; class Insecta; order Hemiptera; family Miridae; genus Cyrtorhinus; species Cyrtorhinus lividipennis. Next base: position 10,601,837 of record CM034007.1, read on the forward strand.
AACAGCCTCGAGAAAACTATGCAAGCTGGGTGACAACCGAAAACCCGCATTTCGCACTATTAATCGCTGTTCTGTGAACACAATAACAATTATACTTCATTAAGAAAAAGCCCCCTTCCATGGTGAATTCCTGGCAATTTAAGTCCAAGCACTATCCTCATGAGAGGATGGTACTAATGGCTTGATACCAAAATGACAACGTAGGACGATTGAGAGAATTTATTTCGGTCAACACCTGAAGAAAAATGGGCTCAAATATTAAAACGTTTTGGAAAAATTGGACAAAATATGAAATCCTTCATCTCAAGTTTCATTGAAGATACTGAGTCTACTAACATCTTCTGTACGATGAATAATTTTCGAGTTATAGAAAACTTGAAGAAAAAAATTCTCAAGACAGATACGTTTTTGTTGTATAGAGGGCTGGCCTGTTCTAATTCATACTTGATAGCGCACACTGAAGGGCACACACAAGTCAGGACATAATTTCAATACACTTATTTCGACATAGCCTTTTAATGGTACAAATCGGTCACAGAATATCCCGATCCCGGATCCAAGAGTCACATTTAGGGGAGGGGGGACTGAGTACACTGGGTGCACGATCCAAGTATTTTAGTGACAATAGGTGCGTAGGACGTAGGACGTAGGTCCTTCTGACGCCCACCTGCGATAGAGCATGTAAATTATGTGCAGGGAATCCACATAGTTGAGATACACTTCAATATCTTCGTACTTTGACGTATTCGAAATGAACTTCCCACTCGTGCACCATCCTAACAAGTAACACGCATCAAAGTTTCACGAGCTTTCGGCTCCAAACCGGAATCCCATCACTTATACTGGTTAATTATTCAACGAATTGCTCGTTTCCAGATGACCAAGGTAAGCAATGAATTGGTTCACAACTTAAACAACCCAAACAATTTGGACAAATTCTGATTACTTTTCAAGTGAACATAAAATTCTCATTGTTTCCGTTTCAAATATTAATTTTGTTGCGTCAAATATTGAAGACATCAAAGTGAATAAAACTCGTGGGCCGCATAGTTCTGAGTAGATCATCGCCTTGGTAGTATTTTGTAGTCATCCTGTAGATAATACACAAAGTCAAATTTTACTGCAGTTTTATTTTGTATATAAATAACTGAATCACATATAAGTAACTGAATCATTTAGCTACAAATTGTGAGAAAACGTTCATTCGGATTTCGAGTAATATCCAAATCAAATGTTCTTTCAAGATTGACTTGCGCATATTTTCAAATTAATTATGTTTTATTCTGTGGCAATAACCGGTGCTATTACACTGCATGTGAGTACGAAAGGCTTGTATGAATTCGGCAATACTAGAATCAGGATTTATAGATTTTGCTAAATGAGTTCAGGTAATGTTGAGTAGTCAGTATATTTAGTGAATCAAAATCCATAAGAAAGCCATGCATTTGTTCGGAGGAGCCGATCGAAGCTTGAGTAGTGAGTGATAATGTCAGAATAAGTTTGCTCTTCAATTTGTCAATTTTAGAATTTGGAATAGTGAAGGAGGTGATAGTAAAGGTCAATCATTTGATTGGGTACTCGGTAATAGCTCGGAACGGCTCCGACCGATTCGATTTCCGAGTTCCGAATTTCGATTCCAACCGTTCCTCCGAACAAATCTTGAGCATGATGTAGAATCGCCGGCTCATGTGACCGTATGACAACAGGTCAAGTTCACATTGGACTGCCCGGCTCAGGGGAACCGGAACTACATCCCAGTCACTGATTTGTACTCGAGGAATTTCACCGACGCCAACGGAGAGTTCCAACTGGAGCTTAGTATGGGCCACGTGAGGACCATGTTTGACACGGAGTTTCGCCTCCCGACGTCCATGTTTGGTCAATTGACTCGCGGGCAATCTCCAGTGGCCAAGCTTCCGACTAAAATTGAGACCACCTACTTCACGTTCGGCGGCTTCGACTGGAACCTTGCTCTCTACCCCCAGGGAACCAGCGATCCGCACAGTAAGCCTCAGATTCTCCTTCTTTCTCTCCTTGGGGAAACATAATTTCTTAAATATTTGGTCATTCAATTTATTTCTTCATTTCATTTACTTATTGTGGAAAATTTGTATTGCACCAAGAAGCAACATGAAAATATCATTGATATTTCTGTGCACTAGTAAACGTCAATTTTTTACAGGATGAAGTACGTCACATTCTAAAACCGAATAAAATAACTCAACCCCCCCCCCCCTTCCCCCTCCATATTTTAGCTCATAAACTGTTATGTTAGCTGAAATTGAACAAAATGAGGCCTCAAAAACAGGTATTGGAGATCACGTTTGCAATTAAAACTGGCCGATTTCGTCCGATACACGCCAGTATTCTTCTTGTCAATAATCCGGCAAAGAACATTTCCCATAATACATCCGGGATGATGAGTGACGAAATTACGCAAAGCGTGCGTGACCACACCAAGTTTATAACGAATACAGAACTGCTGAGCCCGCACGACCGCCCGGTCTTGAAGGGGAGGTTGGTTCGTGGCCCCGTCCAACCCTTCGAGACGTATTTAGGAGACAGTTCTAGGGTTACGGAATAATACATAAGTGGGGACTGGAGGTGGTGAGTGTATTTTCACGGTTTGTGTTATGGGAAAATAGTAACAATAAACTAAATTCTTGAAAAAACTTAAGACCCCCAAAAGGGATCTTCTATTACACGTTTTCTCGGCTATAAGACTAAAATTTTACATTATTCCAATCCAAATAATCAAATGATAAACATACGAGTATCCGTGAGCTGGATGTTGAATATTTGAAAAAACGAAGACGCGGGGTGAAGCGGTCTGATGATAACCAAATACGCCGAGTGTGAGAGAAAGCTAAAAATCCCGAGGAATCGTTTATTTTCTCGACTTCCTCATCTCTTTGGCAACAGCGGCTCATCATCTCTCTTCCATTGTTCTCCATCCCACTCGACATTCAGAAGTTTTCCCCCTCGTTTTTATTTCTGAAGGGTTAGTTTCGACTTGTTCGGGCGAACGTGATTTAAGAGGTTGTTGGAAAAAAGGGAACGTTCGAGAACATTTTGCTACTCTATATTGACTGTTTACTCTCCGACTGAAAGGTCACACGTAGAGATAAATATTGGACTTTTTTGAAAGCCTCAAAGTTATATTAGGTGTATCTCACTCGACTGAGAAGACGTCTCTTCGAGGTGTTCAGAGTAAATAATTAATATACGTGTACACTTCTAAAAACGTATTAAAAGCCTATGATTTGGTGTTGTTCAAATACATATAACAATTTAAAAGTACTAGAACTTGGAGGTACATTTTTTGGTAGTTATTTTCAAAGAAGAATCAAGCATGAAGCTCTCCTCTTCCAGGAGTGGTATCAAAGTGCTAATATCACAAAAGTGGGCTCCCTAGAGAACAAGACGATACGGTACGCGTTTATTCATTTTCATCAAACGACAACTGATTCATCCTTCCCACGTTAGGACCACGTTCACCTGCTCGAACGATGACAGCGCTATCGTGTCAATAATTCGAACTGCTTTCCATTCATCGGATTCCGGGGCTAATGTATAATTCATCTCGAACCCTCACGACTTCGTGTCGCCTGATTCATCTTTTAGCGTCATTCGAAGTGAAGGAGAGGCAGGTGGGAACGGGATCTCGAAGAAAGGAGTAATGGTCTCCCCTCACTTTTCACCTTATAAATATCATGATCAGTTTGGGGCGAAAAAGAACATGCCGAATGTGATGCCATCATCTTCTAATAATCATACAGTTTGGTAATGTAAAAATGTAAAACGCTGTTCGCACATGCCATAACGAGGGTGAGATATTATTTGAATGTAAAGTGGAAAGTCCTCAACCGCCCATTTTTACATATTTTAGTCTATAGGAAAATGAAATTGATGAGGGTTGAACAGGAGGAATTTTATGGGATCCTATTTAATTGTTTTTGTCATGAAAAGGCTGGAACATCTTGTTCCCACATGAACCGGCGTCAACCGTGAAAAAGCTCATAAAACATGAGTATAGGAAAATCAAAAATTGTCAAAGATAAACCTCTAGCCTCTCCTCTTTAAACCTCTTGCTGGTGGCTGAAATTGAATGGTGTTACAGGATTTCAGTTATCAACCGATCCGTATTTTAAGAGTAAACAATATATCATTAACGTAAAAATAAGGGGTTTTCAAATTCAATTTTAAATTATCCCACCTTAATACTAGCAGGCGAAATTTCACCCAAATCTTTGATGTGCCACAGGTCGAAACTCAGATGGGAGACTGTCATTGTATTTGAACCGTTGCACGGGATTCGACCACCAATGCAGAGTCCGCTATAGTGTCGTCCTCGGTGACGGCGACAGAAGGTTAGATTCGGGAATCGTTGATGATGTTTCGGACTCAGACGGGAAAAGCTATGGATGGCACCCAAGAACCCGGTTCAGCGACCTCGTTTACAAGGTGAATTTACGTCTTGAACCATTATATTCTAGAGTGAATGTCTAATCGGTCATCCGTAGCTGACCAGATCAGGCTAGTCGTTGCCACTATTTCTACAGACGCCTCAATTATGTTTATCTTGTGTGAATAATCTTTATTCAATTCCAGGGATGCATAAGGGTTCATTTGGAAATGATGTTGGCCAATACACTGAGCGAAGTGGTTTCGAGCGTCGTCATAGGTCCAGCTGTCGGTTCAGCTGCTGTTGCTGTCTCGGCTCAGGGCGTTTCGCAAGCTTACGACCGTGACAAGCAGGGCTGGATCATTAAGACTGACTGCCATTCGGACACCGTTCGTCTACACATGGTCTTCAAGGATATTCATAACGTACCCAGAAACCATCTCAGGTGATGCTGCACCCATTTATCATGCATTTCCAACTCAACGTTGCGTTTGTAGGTGATATATCAACGTTTACACTGATCTCCAGGTATGTTTCGTGGACCGCTTACATCCTTCGGTACCACAAGAACATGGTGGAACCAGTTCCAATCCCCAGCGCTCCGTACAGTCATTACTACGCTCAGGAAGTTTCAGACGAAGGCATCATCATGGAAACTGAAATCGGGATAAAAGAGGTTCGTTAATTTTCTGGTTGGTTGGAAAATCAAGGCCCTGAATCAATGCCCGATTACTTAGGCCAAGTGTTTTTCTGAATTAGAAATGAACGCCATGAAAGTCAGAGCATCATTAAAGTAGCTCTGGGGATAAAGCCACAACCGTGACATCACAAGTGTGACACATCAAACATCAGTGTCACTCATTCACTGTCATTCTCTGTGTTGGTCATAGTTATACATGAAGATGACATTTGTCCACATTAAATAGAGAATGGTTACAACAACTACAAAATATTTTGCGGCTTTTTTTTTCTTTTTTGTAGCTGGTGAGGGAGATTTTTGTCTCCATCGGTAGGTGTGTAGTGTCATGTGACACCACTCCCAACTAGTACTTGAAATGCAGCTTGTATCCATCATGTCAGCCCCCTATCTTCCTTGCAGTTTTCCTACTGGTGTTCGAATTTAAAACGCCCGGTTTCAGATATTCCTCTGCATTTTTAGAAAGTGCATTAGTAGAATCATTGGAGCTCGTTCCTTATGAACCCTTGATCCTAAAAACGCTGTTGGTTAAATCGTTCAAAAAAATACGCCTGCGTTCTGTTAAGCCAAGACGAGTCTCCAATACGTAACTATTTTGGACAGAATGAATCTTCTTTATTGGTTATCAAATGATACAAGAATTTTAGACTGGTGACGGGTGAACTCAAGTAACAAGGCCGGTGCAGGATAAAACTTTATATTGCGAAAAACAATGAAACTCAGCGAGAGCAACACGGCAGGAAAAGAATTCATGGGACGAGCGAAGAGGTTATTTTTGTCCGACTCGATTGGTACACTATCGATATGCGTTATCACACGCATATCGATTCCTAGCACAATCGATGTATGTATCAAATAAATCAAGACACTGCACTACGATTACTACGAACTGCCACATTAGAAAAACTGAGATCTACTTCATTTTCTTACAGCTACGAGAACCCGGATGCCCCTACTTGAATGACAAAGGGCAACTTAGAGTCCAAGTTGAATGGGAAGAAAGTTACCTTCTGTTTCAAGCCACTTACCATAAATATGATGATATATACAAAATCCACAACCAGCAAATGAGGTAAGTTAACCTTCCAGCTGACCCAATAGGGGAGTCAAGACCTTTAGATAACTAATAAAATATATCTGCCTTTTTTTTCAGAAAAGAGATTACCGCTCTGCAAGCTGAAAATTACGGTTTAGAACGGCAGCTATTTAGTTACCAGAAGAGCATAGCCTACGCCCACTCACGCGGAGCATATTCAGACGACATGGCATCACCTGAAGGTCGCGAAGAAGAGGAAGAACATTTTTATCAAGATCGGAACTACTCCTTAGGTGACAGGAGCCTCTCCACTGATACTGAATACGCCTGAAAATCTCATCAGCCCACCCTCAAGAACGCACCCAACAAGCACCAAAAGAAAACGGCACCCCGTTCATCGCCGACGCGGTCATCTGTGTCACGATCCCAGCACCGCCGTCACCACCATCCTCCACCACCGATCATACATCCACCCTACGACCAACAGTCTCAGCAACAATCCATTCCCTCGTCCCACTACTTCAACTTGAACTTTGTTCCTCTGACGAATATTTGGAACAACATTCAAAAGTATATTTCTACTCTAAGAGCTACTCGTCTGTAATGTGGAAAGATTAATCTTATCTATGGCCTACCATCAAATCTCATGCCATCCCAGTTCCCTCGGTCCCTTTTTTCACTTTTATGTAGAAACATGATGGGGAACGAGCAACTCTAAAACCATACAAGAGATCCCTAACATAACTGTCTACTTTCCAACTAGGTTAAACCAGACAAGAGCGCTTGTCACAGCCGCGTCTTCTTCCTGTGAACCCAGACACCTTCATTTCCATTAGTGATCTCGAAGTTGCACTCTCTGTCACCAACAAATAATTCTACAAACTATGAAAACAATACTCCAAACGAGCTGGCTGAATAAAACAGCTATTCCTCATACTGTGCTACAAATACCATATCATTCACACACACATCGCTGTATCTTCCATAGTTTTCCTCCAAACCGTTATTTCCTGGCGCAACTCGGTAGTACTAGTCATATCTCTCATACCTGTGACGTGTAGGTACTCATCCTATTACGGCTGTTGATTATTTAGGGATATCCAGGGATTCTAACTCACGTCTTAAATCACCTGAAATTGTGTACCTGGGTGTAGTCTTTTGGCTTACTGTTCCAGGCAAGCCATTTCTGAAGGCACAAAAGTCGTACCTTACGTCAACACCTACTTATCCGCACCTTATTGACTGACAGCTTGCTATGAGCTCTTTGACAATACGTAGATTAAGATTAGTAAATCCCCTTCTTCTATGCCAAACTCTTCAAATATATATAGAACACATGTCTACTCCAGCTAATATTTGAGCTGAATTTTAGTTGTGGTAAATCTAATAATATACCTCCTATCATCAGGAATCATTCAGTACGTCCATCACCTTCTTAGAGCACCATTATATACCACATAGAAATAGGCTATACAAGACGCCTCAGAATTTCATTGAGAAAAAATACAGGATCGTTAAGTCATAGTGGTAACATGTAGTTTTAATTGATCTTTCATCTCGCACGGAGTTATTGGATTTGATGTCATGCGCATTTTGAACTGTCGTTGAATTAAAACAGGTAAATCTCTACAATCATGTGGAAATGCTACAAAACTGCCTCATACTACACTGTAATCCTCACACCTAGAACCACCCTTTATCTTTGTGGATGCACACGAGGAAAGTAACAACGTGGATCCTGATTCGTATTTCGGTGGTGAAAGCAACAAGTGTCAGCATAAAATTCGACAGAGCGCACAGACAGAGTACACTCCGACAGAACCTGGTAAAGCTCCCTTCGGTTTTCATTAAATGCATTCCAACAAATTTTTAGAAGCCCTTCTTTCTTCTCCACCTTCAATTGAGCGTACAATGATCGGCTACAATGGGCCTAAAGCTTCCGCGCGATGGTGCACTCATTGCCTGGTGGACCGTCCACCCCCTAATCCAAATTGAACTTCACCACATCTTCCACATTCTTACCTATCAATATATTCAACTGAAATTTTACCATATTTCATTTTCATTCTGTCAATGGTTCCTGAGAAATCCTCAAAATTCCTCCGCCAGAAATGTTGGCTTCCTAATTAAAAAATTCCTAGATAGCAAACCAATTTATTACTAATTTTCTTACGATCCCCCCAAATCAAATCTAAGCCATAATAATCTATTCTGCCCCGAGGCTTACAGCTCGTGTTCACTCTAACCCGTTTTCCATAAAATATCAAGTATTACGCACGACATACATGGGAACAAAATCAAGACTTGATTCGGTAGGCCGAACCCTTATAGAATAGTGGTTTTCTAGACTAGTTGAACCTTTTGTTCTTGAACTACATACCTACTCGTACTTCCTTGCCATGATATAATAAAGTACACGACTCTGGTATTCCACTATAGTATACATATTTCATTACAATGTTCTCTACCCTTTTCTCCTATTCGTAGGAATGAACAACCATTTCAAACTTAATTTCTTCTATTTAACGATTTTCTTCAAACCACTGAGAAACACGTGGAAACGATCAAAACGCATGTGCGCGTTATACACGAAAACATAAGTGTTTGTAATGCACGAATGTAGATAATTACACGGCCTATTGACATTATTCAATAGCATACAAAAATAATAAGTGTTTAATAGAGAGGGTGGCGCTGAAATTTGAATAGCTAAACTTATCAGATTCGTGAGAATTGTTTATCAAGAGAGTATTCGCCAACGAATAACAATAAGGTGATTCTTTTCAAATTCTAATTTTCATTATTTTCATATTTTTCATAAGTATAACACGCTTCTAATTTTGAAATAAGTGAAGAAGTATTTCGGTTAGAATGGAGTCACGAGATTCTCGTGAAGCTGATGAGGTATTTTATGACTGTTTTAATTATCAAGTTCTTTGTCGTCTTGATGTTTATAGGTGTTCATCTATGACAAACTCAGCAATGCTTGTTTCCCCCACGACACCCCACAAGGAACAGCGTTATTAGTAAATTGAGATACTAATTTTATTGAAAATCAATTCCATAATACAATTTCAAGAATGTTATATTGGTATTCCGCACTTCGTAATACGTTGTACGTGACATATCCTGTTGCTTCTCGTGACCAGTATTCACGAATACTATCATTTGTTAATGCCCACGATGTGTCGGTTTTCGCGCTATCCACGATTTTGGTGCCAGCAAGGTTTTTTTTTTTTTTTCGCAACAGCGATGTATAAGTATTGACTCACTGAGTGGATGGTGTTAGATGACCGGGTTTGGGATCCAATGGGAGATGATTTGAATAGCCGAGCATGATACATAAATAGAGGATATTCATCATAGTCTGAAAACTAACTATGTTGTTCCAAAGATAATGATAAACCCGTAGGATTTAAGATTTGAAAGAGCCCAGATGAAATGAAACAATACAGAAAGAAACAAATCTGACTAGTAGATAGTCACAGATTTTAAATATAATTGAATTAAATTTAAAATAAACAAGACTGGTGGTATTTTAAAGTACGTTTTGTTATTGCTTTCTATCCATTTTAAACCTTGTTTATCATACTATGTGTATCAAAAGCTCGGCATTCAGTTCATTTGTGGAAGTTGATCCCGATTCGAAAAAATAAACATCCCAAGAGGAGCATACAACACGGACAGTAATAGTATATAACTGACATAGTTTTATCGCCAGCAGGTGATGAGTTTAATTTACCCTATTGAGCTGTTCTCGACGTTGCAAGGGGAAGGTGGAATCTTTGAGAGTCCTAGGGTGGACTGGGTCACCTAGGGAGACCCAGGACTTTCGAATATAACTGGGATGTGTATATCAGCAGACAGCATAAGAAGCTCAGTGGTTCTCAGGACCTGAGATCCCATTAGAAAGCTTAGTCTACTTCCTTTGTTATGCTATGGGCAGTTGTTTTGCATTGCAATTAGGGGGCACTTTTGAAAGCGGAAACATTTTCATGACTCGATGAGTTTTGAAGCTACAGGATACTATAAACCAAGTTCTTCATTTCAGGATAAAGAATCATAAACGGGAAATCAATCCCCACCCACAGGAAAATCAGTATTTTTGATTCATATAACAAGAGTGAATCACCAGAGACCTGCTTCTATCAAATGCCGAGTCCATTGTGGTCTGCCTGGGAAACATGCTTAGAAAAAGACATTGCTTATGGGCTCGTTTCTTTCAATTATTTGTAAATAGGTACGACTCAAATTAAGCACCTAACGCTTGCTCACTCTAATAGCTTAATTATTTGCCGTAGATATCCACTACCTCTGTCACGTGGATGTTTTGTTGAATGTTTACCTGAATGTCATCAATGTTAGTTATAAATTTAAAAACTATACTGCTAAAAAAACAATAAGTAACTGTACGCTTTCCATGTGTTTTGGCCCGCAACCGGACCTGAAGAGGAAGTTGGACGAATGTGGCGACACACAGAGCAACATCCAACAGCAGTAACGCAATATTTCAACGTGTTTGGCATTGGAAGGTAGTTACTTAATATTAATATAATTAACAGTGGACGAATGTTTGATAATCGCTGATTTTTGTTGATTCCATTCAATTTGAGTGAAATAGCTTTGAAGAGGGTTATTGATCAACATCGAATGGCCTTTGAAAGAACCTAGTACATACATGATACCTGTACATCGTTCGAGCTTTATAACCTGTCCCTTACATGGAGTTTGAGCTGTAACTTCGTGCATACGCACTATACAGATTCGTACCCGTTTGGCTCCTTGGCTACGTTGTCAGAGCAAACCTTGTCATAAACGCCTTCCACCTGCGACTCGACTGAATTGAGCTGTTGCTGTGATTAGTATGCAACCAGGTGCAATCACTGGTGTATTCTAATAGTTCGATTTGGTGGTCTGGCTCTGGCGCTCCTCCAGGAGAGCACCTAGCATCTATACTCCATTCAAAAATAACCTATCGTGATTAAACATGGTAAATAACTACCTTTCCATTGATAAAGCGTTAAGAAAAGTATAGTTTTATCGAAAATAGCTCCTACATCCATCCAGTGTTGGATTTTGCCACAATTCCTCCAAATTCCAAGGTAGCGGTAACATATTATAATTCCAACATACTTGTTGTAGTTGATTCAGTTCAAACTTCTTGTTCAAACTTTGTGCACAAGATATTTCCCCCGAAGACAGATCATGGCGCTCCTACGTAACACGTGCGTTCAAAACAGGGAGAACTGTCCTGCCTGAGGACGTCATCTTCTTCGGGGTGCGTTGTTCAAAACTCGTTCTTTTTTTGGTGTTAAATTGTACACGAATATCATGTTCAGTACGAATCTTCCTGGAATGGGATCAAAAATCTGTTTAAGATTTGAATTCGTCATAGGGGAAAGTAATAGAGCTATTCCAAATAATACACGTCTCATCTCTGAACTTGACTTAGGACTAGGGTTTTTTAAAAATCACTTTACATGTATCGTTCTTTCATTTGACCATCTATAGGTTAGGTGAACGGTAAGTATGGTAGCATTCGAATTGATGATGAAAAAGGGTAGATCCCTTAAACTCTCGAACGACACATGTATTACTTTACATTTTCATCATTACATTCTTATAGCCACATTTAGTGTGTCAACAAATCCTTTTTTCAAGATTTTTTTTTTTTTTGTACTTGAAGGAGAGAATTGATCGAAACAGTAGGAAATCCAACGTCGCCAATTATCAAAAAGAAAGTAAAAACCAAGTAAAAATGGATGAGAACGAAGCGCGTTGAAAATCGGTTCTTTTCTCGTACATAGTTTTCTGATTAACCTTACGAAGTATTAGAAAATGGTAGTTGCTTCAGAGCGCAAGAATAATCAGTAAATAAACTAATGTCAATTTCCTTAAGGGTGCCACTAGTTTGACAATCATCTCAATATATTGAAAAGGAAACACCTCACGAATGATGATTCGTTTCAAGAATACTCGTACTACAGGGTTATTGGAATACCAAACTTCAATTCGATCCTATGAAAATTCACCGATGATTCGGACACGTTTTCAGTTCGTACGACGGTTAGGGAGACTGGATGGTCTTGGATGTTGTTTCCTCTGAAATGATTTTATGAGTGATGGTTGTAATTTATAGACCACAGCTATAAGAGTAATATTGGTGAATGTCACTTCTGTAAAATAATACTGTGATAAAAATTGTGTCATTATCTTACTCGTATAGGAAACGCCCGAGTTGTGAGACAAGAATTTGGGAACGACAAACGATGTTCTATTTTGTCTGTTTAGGAGTAATGTGAGTCGTATTTCCATGCACAGTCGTGTAGATAGTTGTGTCGAGCACTCGATTTGTTCTAAGTATTAAGGCGTCCTATTGCCAGGCTCCTCAGATACGTTTTTGGTGTTTCAATCCTGAAGGGCTGGGCGTCAATCCCTTTTGTAATTCAGGTCAGAAAATTAGGACACCCACAAAAACAGCGGGGCGGTTATTGCCCGTTCTTCAGCGCTATTATCATGTAACGCAAGAAGTGAACCTTACTCATGATAAACAAAGCTGAACGTAATATGATCACGTCAAACCAACTCAACCGTGCTCAATACAAAAACAAACAAACAAAATCGCAGAACCACCAGGCAATTGACGTCATTGGTACGACGTTTTCTATAGATTAAAACACACACAATTCTTTATACGTTCAAACTGACCATTTAGTAGGTACGTTGGAAGCCATTAATTCCATCTCTTGGCTAGTTATTAAAAAAATGATTAGAAACCGAGTATAAAGTAAGTATTTTGAAAATTACACTAACTATACTTCTTATGTCAATTCGATAGACCATTCTAAGCTACGACTAGAATACTTTTATATAGTTACTCGTAAGAAAATTGAAATTTTATGGACTTACTATCGTTGACCTTTGACGTATCAAACCTTCGATTACTAAAGATCTTCACATGAGAAAAGAGCAAATTTCAACTAGGTAGCTGTGTGTAATGCTTTCCATGCATTAACTGTCTGTCAATTTCCGTTCACACCTTCTCGATGATTAGTTGAGGGGCGTTTAAATTTTATTTTAAACTTCAACAGGAAAGAATGTACCTACTGCAGGGTAAAGAAGACCGTCTCATAACTAGAGTTGATCGACGGACTCTTTCGAAGAGCCGTGGACGGGCAATGTCCACGTCAAGTTCAGCTTTGTGCAAACCGTGTCTTTCTCTTACGGAGTTATTTTATAAATTATTTCATGGAAGTTGCCCTAATGTGTGAATTTCCAATCACTTTATAAATTTCCATTCGAAATCGGCTCAAAAGCCACGTAGCTCCAAAAGTTACACGCATATTATAATAAAACGCTTCTCACTGCACGTTTTCTATTTTTATAAAGATTTTCAGACGTGATGTCGACTTTACGCAGTACATTGGTTACCTTCCGGTTTGCTGAGTTTCCCTCTTTCCTAATGATTACAACAAATGAAACGACGGTGTCTATGGACTAAAGCTATAGGCGATTATAAGTAGATACAGAAAAGAAGCTTTAAACGAGAATTGTCGATGTGTAAATGTTAGATCGATTTAATGGATTCTTCTAATGAATATTATGTATATTTCTATTTATGTAGTAGTTGATAGCGTTAAAGAGGGAAAAAAATCTATAGTTAGGACACTTACTGTCTAAAACAGTCCTCTTGAAAATATTGTACGAGTATAATGTGTTTTAGTGTTACCTAAGTAGTTCATAAGTTGAAACTTACATGGTTAGAGACGCTTATAAATTATAAATCATTTTTCCTTGGGTGAACTGTAGCTGGCAGGAAGGGATTTTGAGTAACAGAGGATATGTGTCCCATGACCCCAGTCAATCACCTGATACAGAAGCAGCAGCAATAGAAATTGCATTCTACACAACAGCAGCTAAACCTCATATCCTTTTGGTGAATCAAAGCACGATGCAAAGGCAAGCACTCCAAATTTCCAAAACAATGCAATATAATATTTTTCATCGAGTTGGGATCAAATCATTCTCTTCAACATTCAGCAGTTCACCGTAGGTTAGTAGGATGTATCTTTACCGTTTACGTTAGGTACCTAATTCATTGATTCAGTTCAAACAGTATTGTTATAATTGCTAATGAAAGACTATTTTTTTATATTTTAGTGGCGTGTTACTCTGCTCTTAATGTAAAATATAATAATATATGTTCAATACGTGTTCATATCTCTATTGTCGTTGTGCCTTTGAGCTTCAAATTTTGAATTTCATACCACTATTCGCCACTCCTGTTTCCTTAATCTTTTTACCCTGAAATGACTTGGCCATTTGAGTTGTACACAGTGCCTCCGCCAACTATGTAGGCGGTGGAATCGGAGGATTACAGTATTCAAGTACCAACTTGTATGTTCCACCTAATGGTCTTCTTTTGAATTTGTTTCTATGGGACGGAAATCCCTTCAGGCATTATCACGACTAGTCGAGCGGTAACGTGTAGACTTTTAAGACCAAGAGTTTTACTCAATGAAATACAACGTGAAGTTCCAAACATTATTTTTCGTCCTTGAATATTCATGAAACTGTTGCATTTACATTATGTTGTGTATAAAAACAATCAGCTGTGTCTACTCTTTTTACCATGGCGACTAATAAGAATACTGCAACCTGAAATATCTATATTTTTCTTTTTATTATTTTTCAATGATATCAAGGGCTTTTTCGGTAGTGAGAGAGATTACAGATAGCCTAACAACGAATTAGAGGAGTCTGAGTGCATTATGATATCACACTTCAATGCATTATTCAGAAAATGAACATTTCGGGTGAGTGTCCCAACAATTAGCCAGTATTTTCTGTCATTTTTGACGTTGAGTAGCTGATCAAAAATGATTTGTGATTTGTTGGGCAGAGATAGGTTTTTCTCGTTGTGAGCGTTTTCAAGTTATGATGTCTTGAGCCAACAGGTTGCAGTATTTTCCATGAACCACCCCTCCACTCTTCATAAATGCTACTTGTTTCTAATAATTCTTCTCGAAATTGCTTGATGTTCAAAGTCTATCTAGTAGAGGAGTTTTCGTTCAATTGTGATGTTCTCTTTGGGATCGCAAAAAAGTCATTTTTTAGCACATGAATTTAATTTGGAAAGTATTTTCTACTTGCTATTTTCTTACGTATAAGTAAAATGTAGTTAGTAGTCTACTAGTTTTTAAAAGAAAAAAAATCAAAGTGTATATGTTCAACGTCTATATTAAAATCTGACTATGTGAAACAACATGGAATAATATCACCCGGGTACTCATAGGTCTCAAACGTGGGTCTTGAGAGGCACAGGTTCCCTTCTGTCTGCATGGTCGCAAATGGTGAGTCGTCACGAGGAATAACTGCAATAAGGTATGGAGGAAGAAACAGGGCAGATTCGTTTTGCGAAGCCGTGAAACCTTTTACCGACTTTGGGTAACTACAACATGGATTTAGACTACTGCGCATGTATAAGGTTATTAAACTGGCTGACGCACTTGAGTTGATGAAGGGAGTTGACAAAATACGTTTATAATGATACGACAAACCCCTTGGTCGTTCAAAATTTGTATAACCATTTCAATTTGACTCATATATCATCATGAATGGAATAATCTTCCAATCCCACATCGGTCGATTCAGCACCCAAAATTTAGTTGAGTATGGTACCTCAAAAATATTTATCACATATAACCAGTCTTCTTTTGCGGCGTGTAGGATGAAAATAATTAAGGCAAATTTACAAGCCCAACGGAGCCTATGTGCCAAATCCTAGATTGGTAGAGCATTTTTAAATTAAATAATTTTTCAAGGCCTTCTTTGGCCCGGGCAGCGAATGGAAAACGAATGGTAGCTGCAGAATGTAGTTTAGTGGATGAATTCGAGTGAGAACCCTTTACAAGGGGGAACCATCAATCTAAAATGCCCTTTTTAGGAAAAACCTTACCATAGCTTGGTCTCTTGCCCAAGATGATTTTGGCAGTTGGGTAATGATCTCACAAAATCATCTTCAAAACGCCTCAATAATTAACAACGTTATGAACGATAAGATGTTTAAGAAGCATCATTATCCCTTCAAACTTACATCAAATCACGAAGGTGATTAAGACAAGAACCAACAAATCATGTAGGTTTCATGGGCGTTGGATTCAACCTGCACCTCGGTGAGGGTGGGATTCTCCTGCCGAGCCACTCCTTGGTTATCGACACAACAACGGGACAGCGCGATCCAGTGATCAACTGTGATTCCTCCATCAAACCTGGACGACGACATCGCCGACTACGATGGACTCCGAACTACAGCCAATGATCACTGCCAACCGAACACAGAACCCCTTGATGATGGAGCAGGACCGCAAAGAAATCGCGAAATTTGAGAGGATGAAACAGATGGAGAAGATGCGTAAAGAAAGGATTTTCAACACTAAAAATCGTCTCCTTGGGGTAAGTATGCCGGTACGGTTTAGTAACAGTGAACGGTAGGAACTATCGTACCATTGCTCTCTTGGTCCACGAAACTGTATTAGCACCGACAGCTCGGAGCCACCATCATTCTACTTTTGGTCCAGGAAAACATACTGACAAGTGTTGAGTTGTTGCCACCACTTTACATATACAAACTAGGATCCACAGTCTGCAGAACTGACCCACCTTTGAACTTAGCAGTAGTTGTTCTCTCCACCCGATAGATTTTAGCCTCCACAACTCTTTCCAGGTGGAAGTTGAAATGCTTGAAAGGCAAAGGCAGGAGAAACTTGATCGCAAAAGACTCGTGCAGTTAGAGGATGAAAAATATGAGCGACTAGCTGAACGCACAGCAAAGCAAGCTTTGGAAGAGGAGCGACGGGTTGAAGAGGACAAGAGGCGGATGTGCAAAGATATAGACTGTTATCGAATGATTCACCAGAAGAAGGAAAACTCCAGAGACTATGATTTAGAGATGCCACCAAAACTGGAAAAATTGAAAATTGGCGGTGATGATGAACGAGATGGAGTCATTATGTAAGTTCATATAGCCATGGTTATTGATTTGTGATCACTCTTAGTAATTAAATATAGTGCAAAGGAGACTCGCTTTCAGAATGAAAAGTAAGAACAGCGTAGAAACGAGTAGTTTCTTAGGAACAGTAAGAAAAGGTGAACGCTTAGCAAAGCATGGAGCAGCGAGGGCAAGAGACAAATATACTCCCTGTTGATCCATCCATAAAGGAAAAAACCCTGCAAATTATTACACACGGGTTGGTTATTCCTCGAATGGGGGAAACAGTGGGTGTGGCGGGTTCCAGACCCATTCCAACCGATTCAGGGTCCAAAATTTAGTGGAATATGATACCCCACACACCTAGGCACCAGAAATCCTGACACATACAAAATGGGTGGATACATACCGATTTTGACCCATAACTTCTTCCGGTGGGTGCCAATCGTTCTGGGACACACTTAATTGAATTCAGCGTCCAAAATTTAGTGGAAAATGATACCCCACACGCCTAGGTACCAGAAATCCCGAAAACACATATTCAAAATGGGTAATAAATACCCAATTTGACCCATTACTTCTTCCAGTGGATGCCAATCGTTCTGGGACCCGTTTCATTGGATTCAGCGTCCAAAATTTAGTGGAAAATGACACCCTACTCGCCTAGATCGCCCAAAATCTCGAAAATCCATTTTTCAAAAAACACATTTTGACCCCTACCCCCCCCCAAATTTGGTCCGATCGGGCTGAAAAGTTTTGAGGACCCGTCTCGGCCGGGAACAGACCCCTGACCCAAATTTCAGATTTTTAGAAAATTTTCCACTACCAAAAACGGCGCGGACGATGGACGGCGTACGGCTACGGCGGGATTTAGTCGAAAATGATACCCCACCCGCCTGGATCGCCAAAAATCTCGACATTTTTCGAACAACACACATTAACCCCTACCCCATACAAATTTGGTCCGATCAAGCTGAAAAGTTTCGAGGACCAACTAGAGCTGGAAACGGGTCCCTGGTCCAAATTTCAGATTTTTAGAAAACTTTCTACTACCAAAATCGGCGTGGACGGCGGACGGACATTTGCGAATTTTGATCCAGACACCATGAAACATCCAGAAAAAAAAATGTGAGCCGAATCGGATAGGTTGACCATTATCATGAAAACATAGGTTGATTATTCAAGGAATAACCAACCAAAACTGGCGCTGGCACAACTAAAAACATTTAATGAATTATTCATTTAATATGGTAATTTGTGAACAGTAGAGCGTCATAACATCATATATAATTATCGATTGGATTTACTGGAATTTACTCAGGATTTGATCAAGCTCTAGAATTCACAAATTGACAAGGCTGTTGGTTACACAATTTGTACAAGTAGCTATGCCCATGATCTTTAATATTATTTTAGCCACATATGTTAACTAGGCTTACGAATATTCACAGATTTGAGGGGGAAGATAAGAACCTGAAAAGTCGGATCCATCAACAAAGATTGCAACTTAGAACGTGGCTTCTTCAGCAGATAAAAGAGCGAGAGGTCGCTAATCAAGCAGAGAGAAGCCAAAACAAAAACTACGATGAGGCTTGCATTCAGCGGGATAACCGGATGCTGGAGCTGGAGAAGATGGAAGAGGATTGCAGGTTACGAATGCAGGTTGCCAACTCTGTGTACAACATGGCTCTTGTAAGTAGGGGAAAATGGCTACACTAATAGGCTATAATTCTAGGTGACTGATTAAAACACTCATAATCCTATCAGCTCAGATTCCAAGAATGATATAACTGCCAGCGCAACCTTGTTCTAGCACCCATAATTATTGTGTACCTCTAAGGTCATCAATGTCAACAATATGACAATATTTATAAATTAAAGGTATCAATCCAAGTCAATGATAATACTCATGCACTTCATTTAAGGCAAATCAAAGCAAACACCGAAAGAAAGAACAATGCCGAGTAGAATCTCAATGGAACAACCAGGAAATTATCAACACAATAACCAGTGACTTGATGCAAGAAAATCCAGAGCTGGCAAGAAGTTCGTTGGGCCCTAACAGGATCAACCCGATGATGTATAAAGGGATGACAGACGATAAGATCAAGGAAATAAGGGCTATACAACAGGCGCAGATTGAAGAAAAGAAGGTATGGGGTCTCAAGTAGTGTAAATGGGAGGGGTGGGGGAAATCTTGCCAATAGAAATGTCCTATTCCGAAAGAAGGAAAAAACGGACCTTAACTTTTAGCCTTTGGCCTGCGCTGGACTGTTGGCAATATATTCTGATGAAGCAGCCAACAGAGGATCTTATCTTATACCTCAACATGATCACTTATGTATGTGAAGGAAGAGTGCTAGTGGTATAATACAACTAATTGATACTTCCAAACAGGTTAATGTCCAATTATACGTTATTACACATTCTTATTTCAGGTAGCAAAAACCAAGGAAGAATATGAAAATCAGAGTTGGGACAGGTATAACAATTACGTTCTAAACATGACTTCCCAGGCAGAACAACAGAATGAATTGAAGCTTCAGTAAGTACCTTAGCTGTATGGAAACGATTTATGAATCAATATTTGCAAATGAATAACTTGGTACCTGATTGAGTTATGATACATAACAATGCTAAGGAATCCTGTAAAAATTGGCATTGAAAATAAATCTTTAGTATCCTTAAACACAAGAAATTGGCTCCCCCCGCTAGACTCTCATGGGATTTCAGAAAAAACCTGTTCCTAATCGCGTATTTATTTATTTTTTTACCGACGTCTCATGCCCCCACCATTCGTTTTTGTTTATCCTGTTGGAACTAATTTATTTTCGCCAGTATTTAACTTTTGTAAGTCTCATAGAAGGATAGAATAATAACCTACTACCTGCACAATTTATTCCCTAGCTTAAAATATAATGCTGGACTAAACATTTTCCTAGTTTCTTGACCCTTATACGGTGTCCAGTGCTGTTGAATTGCCTCTTCCTTCGCAATAATTTTTTATGCTTACAGGAATGAAAGCAAGCAACTGGAGCACTACAACGAACTAGAGGATAAGAGGAAGAAAGCTGCGGACAAGACAAGGAAAGACGAAATGTACTCCAACAATATAACCGAGAAGTATTTTGAGCAGTTCAATACTGGAAGTCGTTGAATTCATACTCACACAACTCCAATGATTGGGATCTTCAGATTTATTGTGGTAATTCGGTCACAAAACATGGAAAAGAGACTGAGTATCTGAATGTTAGTTTGCTCCTGTCATTAAAGTCAACATTCTCTTCTTTTTTTTTGTTATGATTGGAAATCAAGAAAGACAGTAGTAGTTTGGGGCACTAAAGATGCTTTAATGAAGTCTAAGATACATTAACGTTACATGGTATCTTAACAGCTGGACTTTTCTTCGTTTGTTTTACAATTAAACCAAGATTGTGAAGATTGGTTATAGAATCCGCTATGATTTTGGCACTTTCCTTCAAATAACCACCACTGGTGAGCATCACAATAGGAACAGACCTTTCCCTCGCTTTCATAAAAACTATCTGGTCTCGCTTTATTACACCCTGGAACAACAGAAATAGGTAAGAGATGATAGGGATGGCAATGACTAAATTTAATAATTTACCACACTTCAATCACGAGCAATAGAAAAGAACAATGAAGCTACACAAAGGGTTGATTGAGATAGTAGGTATTGCAATCTATCAACACTCACTTAATTTGTAGTTATTGTGCACAAAATAATAGTCTGTTATATGTACGAAGAATTATTATCAAATTATATTAATAGATTGCAGCTGACTGAAAAACAAATAAAATAATCAAAAATCAGGTGAATGTGTATCATAATGTTGGGGATGTGGACGCACTGCATTAACATCAAGTCATAAACGGCAAAATAAATTGATTTTTCATGCTAGAAAAAACTTCTTTTTTATGATAATAGGATGAAGGTTCAAAAAATAAACACGTATATTTGTATGCAATACCTTCATAGACGCGGGAAAACCAAAAAAGTGAATCAAATGAATCCACAACTTTTAAGATGAAATCGCACCCGTCGTGGAATACTGTCACATCTCAAAAAATTCATTTTTCTGTTCGTGACGGCAGCGTATAATTTGCTCGTAGAATAAAGCCACAAGCGCAGTCCAGTAGTTGGCCGCCGGACAAGGGTAGTTACATTTTCAAGTTAAGGGGATTCGCCTGCTGCATTTGCTGAATACTGTTGCATCTTTCACTCCAGTAATAACCTTGAACCCATCTGGTCCTTTTCGCGATGTGGCAGTATTCCACGACGGGTGCGAAATGATGGATTACAAAGAAAGGAATTGTCTATAGACTGTTAACAGATCGAAAACCGCAGCTTAGCTCAACTGACTAAAAAAAACTAGTCACAGATTTGAATGGAGAATTTAATATAAATAATGAGTGAATTGGCTGATTTCCAAACCCTAAATCTGAGTTTCACTAAGATATATCATTTTCCATGAAAAGATCGCTTCCCATGATCCCGGATCTGCGTCAGCTCATGCGACAAACAGTATTAGAGCAACCCTTCTCATGCATTTTCCGACAGGCTATTCAGGTATGACTTTTCTTTGAAATTGAGCGGGTCATGGCCATTCCAATGCCCTGAGGTCGCCAATACTTGAATGGAAGAAGAAATCAAAATGTAGGTATGCTTGTAGGAGCCTTACTTTTAAGCCCTGCAGCATGCATAGTCTGTTCTAGGATGTAAGTCACTCCCAGAGAAACTGTGGAAACCCATTTTAATCTAGTCTGTTCCAGCTAGTTACATATTCAAGGGGACACATCTTCCTCTAAGAATATCTGCGTTGTTTCAAATCTCCGAGTATCAAGGTGCTATGACATTGGTTGACCAGATTTAATCTTGACAGATCACTGAAGTGTTTGCTAAAAGACCAATTAGCCCCTGTTTAAGAATCCTCAGAAGCCTTAGGCCGGCCATCCACGATTTACGATTAACGATTTACCGTTCGATTCATCGTACAATAAGCAAAAAAGGTCAGATCTGACGACAAATCAAAGCGTGTATGTGGACCAAATCGTACGATCACTAGAACTGTGCAGTTCAACGAAACGAAGCGTGTGTGCCGGGCAGTGGCTTCGACCTTCGATATCCTTTTTGATTCTGAAGGAGAATGGACAGACGCTACATCGTTCACGATATCGAAGGTGGGAAATCGCATACGTGCATCTGAAATAACTGCAGTTGAAACCTCAACGGTTTATCGTACGACAAGTTTATCGAACGATAAATCTTTATGTGGATGGCCAGCCTTACAGTGGCGGGCCACCTTCACATGTGAACTCTGCTCAACATGGCAGGACGCATTGCTTTTCATCTGTTTCGTTCTACCTGAGCTTGTACCTGCTGCTGATCACCTGAGAGCAGTCTATTGTTGAAGGCTGATTCAAAAGATTAATTTTAAGGAAAATAGTTTGACCCGGGAAATACAAGCAGGCTAGAGCATTATCAAAAGGCAAGGCAGGAATCGTTTTTGACTTTGGTAGATAAATGAAAAAAAGTCCAACCCAAGGTGATAAAACAAACAAGGGCTATGAGGGGCATATTTCTACTTTACCACCTAGGATATTTCGTAAGATAGATAGATACCTTAGGACTAATAGAGAGCCGCCCTAAAGGGTCGCCATCCAATATGTCCGTACCGGCATTGTATACAATCAAATCAGGGTAAAAACTGGATAATGATCGTTCCAGATTCCTAGTGAAATTGAGAATTCATCAAGTTGGAAACGACGGAGAAAATCATAAAAATTTTAATCACTCATAATTTGAGGAAAACCGAGATATTTACGAACCGCTCAACTTCTTCTAAATATTCGTAGTCCACAGTGAAATGTTGCAGTTCAACTTTGCATCGGATGGCTTCTTTTGCTTCCTTGTCTTGGGGATAAATATTTTTGTTGTAAACGTCCATGATGAATATGTTCTCGTTGCCCTTAAAATCTTTAGCGTAGCCATTGCCCTGTAAAATCAAAAAATGATTAGGTTGATCAAAGAAAAAACCATGTACCCTCCAAGGAGAGCTTTGTCTAGTCTGAGCATCAATTTTATCTCACTCTGTTGTTTCACTTTGAAATAATGCTAAAACAGGTGAGAAATTCAACACACCTGATGCGCATCAAGGTCAACAACCATTACTTTGCTCGCACGTTCTGGGTAAGACTGGAAAAGATATCTGATCAGCAATGTGATATCCGCATAGGGGCAAAACCCTCCACCTTCGTCCTTACTGCAGTGATGAAAACCACCTCCAATATTGATGGCCCATCCTCGTTCAATCGCTAGTTTTCCAGCAAGCAAGGTACCATTGGTTTGGAATCTGTAGAATGAAAAACAACGCCCATAATATTGATTAGCACGTTTTATTGAGCGAGCTTCAATTATATGACAAGAGTGCGGATACATTAGTTACCTCATAGGTCGTAAGTAGCATCTTTGAATGATCATATTGGGAACAAAAACCAACCAAGGTATCTCAGCTATCTTGGCTACATTGCAACCCCACTGCAACAAAGGCATGGAAAGATTCAAATGATGCCATCAATCATCTTGTTTCTCGAGATTTCATGCTTCCTTGATTCAGGATTCCTCATTGATTTGCTGGCATAGATAATTTATGTACCTTGGTATGTCACAAATCCATTAAAGAAATGATTTGTCGGCATACTAGTAATTTCATTTTGGACTAAATGCCTTTTGTATCAATACCGAAATTTAAAAATATTACTCAAAGTCTTTCATTGAGAGGAAAAGTCTGGTTTTCAACAGATCAGGCAACGTTTTACAGACATTGAAAATTAGTAGAAATTCTCTGAGACTGCCGGGGAACTAAGGGAAAGTACAATTAATTTTTGTTATGCAGCACGGAGGAACAATACACTACTATCTTAGCATGAAGAGCCACAGGAAGCTGACTTGACATGGAAAAATGCTCAACCCGATTCTAAAGAATTCCCATCCTTTTTCCCACCATGATAACCATCTCGCATGATAGCAGATAGAGACTATCTATCTAAAATGTATACACACTAGATCCCACTTCCTTGAATAATCAACCTATGTTTTCATGCAAATGGTCAACCTCTCCGATTCGGCTCAAAATTTTTTTCTGGACGTTTCATGATGTCTAGATCAAAAAACGCTGCAAATTCTTACACAGGGGTTGGTTATTCGTCAGACCAGGCGCAAGTAGACTCATTTCTTCAACATGGGGGAAATGGGGATAACGGTGGGTGCGGCGGGTCCCAGACCCATTCCAATCGATTCAGGGTCCAAAATTTAGTAGAAAATGATACCCCACATGCCCAGGTACCGGAAATCTCGAAAACGCATATTCAAAATGGGTAATATATACCCAATTTGACCCATAACTTCTTCCAGTGGGTGCCGATCGTTCAGGGACCCATTTCATTTGATTCAGCGTCCAAAATTTAGTGGGAAATGATACCCCACACGCCTAGGTTCCAGAAATCTCGAAAATCCATTTTTCAAAAATCACAGTTTGACCCCTACCCCGCCCAAATTTGGTCCGATCGGGCTGAAAAGCTTGGAGGACCGTCCTAGGCCGGGAACAGACCCCTGACCCAAATTTCAGATTTTTAGAAAATTTTCTACTACCAAAAACGGCGTACGGCGTACGGCGGACGGACATTGACCTTTTTTGATCTAGACATCATGAAACGTCCAGAAAAAATTTTTGAGCCGAATCGGAGAGGTTGACCATTTGCATGAAAACATAGGTTGATTATTCAAGGAATAACCAACCAAAAGGTCAATGTCCGTCCGCCGTCCACGCCGTTTTTGGTAGTAGAAAATTTTCTAAAAATCTGAAATTTGGCTCAGGGGTCTGGTCCCGGCCTGGGACGGTCCTCCAAGCTTTTCAGCCCGATCGGACCAAATTTGGGCGGGGTAGGGGTCAAAATGTGTTTTTTGAAAAATGGATTTTCGAGATTTTGGGCGATCTAGGCTAGTGGGGTATTATTTTCCACTAAATTTTGGACGCTGAATCAAATGAAATGGGTCCCAGAACGATCGGCACCCACTGGAAGAAGTTATGGGTCAAATTGGGTATATATTACCCATTTTGAATATGTGTTTTTGAGATTTCTGGAACCTAGGCGTGTGGGGTATCATTTTCCGCTAAATCTTGGAAGCTGAATCCAATGAAGTGGGTCTCAGGAAGATTGGCACCCACTGGAAGAAGTTATGGGTCAAATTGGGTATACATCACCCATTTTAAATATGTGTTTATGAGATTTCTGGTACCTAGGCGTATGGGGTATCATTTTCCACTAAATTTTGGACCCTGAATCGATTGGAATGGGTCTGGGACCCGCCGCACCCACCGTTATCCCCATTTCCCCCATGTTGAAGAAATGAGTCTACTTGCGCCTGGTCTGACGAATAACCAACCCCTGTGTAAGAATTTGCAGCGTTTGAATATGTGTTTTTGAGATTTCTGGAACCTAGGCGTGTGGGATATCATTTTCCACTAAATCATGGACACTGAATCGATTGGAATGGGCCTGGGACCTACCGCACCCACTGTTTTCCCCATGTTGAAGAAATGAGTCTCCATGCGCCTGGTCCGAGGAATAACCAACCTCTGTGTAAGAATTTGCAGTGTTTTTAATTAACAAAGCCTGAAACATTTAGGGGCTAAAGCTTTTTCGGTTGGTGTGTTACTTACCTTCAGGCTCTTCAAATATCGTTCAGTATGAGCAATCAGGAGCTCCTCCTTCGTAGCCTCTTTGGGCAAAAAAATTGTTTGCTCATCAACTTGGATTGTTGATTTTAGGTGCTGAAAATCGTGAAGCACATTTTGTATCAACGGAACTCCCACACGCATTGCAAATCATCATGAAATCCAGATAGATATACTAGCATCATAATGGGAGAACTCACCTCAAACACATTCCCCCACTTGCGAGCATCGAAGGGATGAAGCTTTTCCAATCCACATAAACGAACATTGTACGCTTCATTGTACACAAAAGGCCATTTCAAAGATGCGTCTTTGTCTTGTTTCGATTCTTTCATGTTTCCTGAATAAATTAAAATAAAATCAGAGAGGTGTTGAATGTGGAACAAATAGAAAGGTCCTGAAATCGGAATGTATAGTCAGAAAGTATAATATACATAGTCAACTATAAGGGTCATGGAAGCCCCAGGCTACATGCCGCGCTGAGCCAAAATAGCAAATCGTTCACAAACATTCAACTGTTTCACCACCTGACAGAATACCGTCGAATTATTGAAGGGCTTCAGCGATTACTGCTCTCGCACAGTTCAAATCGAGGATAGCGAAACAACAATAAGCAAGATGTGATGAGAAACCTATTACACAATTTTGATACTCAACAATAGATTCTAATTTGCCTTAATTCATATATAAAAATATCAGAACCACAATTTCTTTGGAAAAATTGTTGGAATGGAGATTGCGATAATTGAGTAAACTCACATTATTAAATTAGGTGGCAACGTATTCCCAAAACCTTATGACAGGGATGAACGAAAAAAAGACAGGCACGATAAGGAGTGGTTCGGTAGAAAACGCAAACATGTTGGCAGATTGACTCGGATCTACTCGAAAATCTCGAAAATCCAACTTGGAATATACTTCAAACTTCAAAGGAGTCGCCTTATCAGCCTCGGAGCTCAAGTTTATGTTGAGGTTATTTTCTTCCATTGTACCTAATGGTCACGACGCCATTGTGTGTCAGAAACACCCTTCTCTTCCATAGTGAAAACGACTATTTCGAGGCAGCACCAGCTCCAGTTTTCTGTTGAGTTCACTTATGCAGCTATTTCAATTGGTACTGCATTTTTTTTTTTAATCACGAAAATATACGTACTTTGCAAAGAGTATTGTGGTAAAGCCTATATTGTGATGTAAGGTACATTGATGATTTGGATATTGAAGTTCAAACCTGCAGGAGTCTATAAGGAGGAGCGTAGCGCAGCTCTGGAATGGATATTTAAAATCTTTTACCGAAAATTAGCTAGAAACCTCAAACTCCTACGCGAATAGCAAGTATCCAGAACCTGCAAACAGGGTGGTGACCTGTCCCCTTGTTAAGTCATCCTATCATTATGTTGTCATCGATCAATTTACAAGATGTTCAATTGTGGAGAAGACTTGTTTTGTATCCAGAAATTTCTCAATTGCTATTCCTTTCACCTTTAAGCACTTGAACTAATCAATTATGCCTGCCACATTGAGAAAATCTGGTGATGAGCGGGGAAAGCACAAAACATATGTCATGACTGCAGCAGGGGAATATTGCATGTAACACTCACAGTGAACTATAATTATGATTTCGTGGAGACACACTAATGCTCGATCTTAACCATGGCAGTTGTCATTGCAAACACAGAGACCCGGCAATACAGCTAACAGAGTCCCTGCGTCATTTTTTTGTTTCCATAGATACTAACCTCCATTGATCAGTACCTATAGCATGGATTTGGACCAACATTGATCACTAATCAATTGACATTGATCACCTATTATTACAAGGAACCAAAGGATTTTTTTTTTTTTTTTTTTTTTTTGCTGGATATTACCATTACCTGCAGCACTCCTGAATTTACGCCCCTATAAATAAGGCATTATAAATAAGGCATGCTGGATGACGGAACATTTTTTTTCTAAGGCAGTAATAGATGCATAGATTATACAAGATCGAATGATCAGAAAGTATGAAAAAGAAGACTGGCCAATATATATACTGAGCGCCCAAATAGGGAGTTTTGACACAAAATGGCGTCTATACCCGACCTACCTACTAACGTCAATGGAGTTCATCATGCCGTACGTCGGGACAACAAACTATAAGACTGTTAGTATCAGAAAAGAAGAAGAAGTAAAGATAGGTTGAATTGAATTCAGCAAAATTTGTATTTAGTATGAGTCGGGGTCTGTCATCTTGTCTTTCTTACCTTCCTTCAAGTAGATGCACCTTCTCCCCTCTCTCTACGTTTGATATCAGATCGTTGCATTGTGGGTAATTTTTGAATATGTCGTCGGTTCAAGTATCGCGCGTTGTATTTCATTCTGTAATGATTGACAGACGGGTAAGTGGATTAAAATTTATTTGGGATCTGAATCCTGAGTTTTGAAGAAGACCACCACGGCTTCATTATGTCCGAGCGAACAGTCAAAATAAATGCTTGCGAACGCAAAATCGAGCTCTTAATCAACGAACGGACGACCGTCGAAGAAGCGATCATCTTGGTATGCAAGCAACTGAAGATCAAACCACCATGCCGGCATCTTTTCGGTCTCAAATGTGACCAAAGTCAGTGGCTACCGCTATGCTGGAAACTATGGGATTTTGCCAACAAGCCGCTGGAGGCAAGGATTCGGTTTCGGGTTCCAAGCTTCGAAACCTTATTGGAGAGGGATATAAACACGTTTGACTATTATTTTTTCCAAGTAAGGGAAGATGTGATTAAAGACCGAGTCGCTGACATAAGTTATGAAAAACACAAAGAAGAGCTCATGGGCCTTGCGGTGTCCGACATGTACAGAGTTAAAATAGAGAAAGGGTTGAAAATTGATGATCTCCTCAACGACTATAAGAGGCAAGTATTTGCACTTTTTTCTTTCTTTTTTACCGCCGTTTATTGTATAAATATCGTGCGTGTACTGTCTCTCTTTAAGCTTAGTGCGTTATATCTCTGTAAGATGGTCCTAGTAACCTGGCACCTCCACTAAAAATATCCCCTTTGATTCTTATGTTGATAGGAATCAGAATCCAAACACTTAACATTCATCATTAATAATTTATGAGCGGGACAAAAACGCTACCACCCTGGAAATTCTGATCAATGTAGAATAGATTAAAGTTGTTGAACAACTTTACCAAGTGTTTGTTGATCCTAATCTGCTGTGATCACCACCCGCGACACTGCTATATTTGAATGGCGAAGAGGGGGGATTTGAATACTAGAAGTTAATAAAAATATACACCTAGGACCGTCCAAGTCTGTGTCAAATGAGAACCAAAGCCTTGTTGTGGCATGCTAGTGGGACTGTCGATAGCGTTTCAGCTGAAGGTGGTCGTCAGATGAAGCCTGTTCTTTCGATCCCACTCGAACTTACCACTCAGCATCTCAATAGGGTATTACAATGTTGAGGAGTTTGTAAAAGATATTCGTTTCATTGCAGATACATACCAAAGGAAGTTTTGAAGCACCATTTCTTCTTTGTGAAGAAACCCCTGTCGGATTCGCTGCTGAGAGTAGAAAAATACGGGAACCTCGACATTCTGAAAATTAAGAAAAGTTACCTTGAGCAATTTGAAGAAATGGCACCCAATTATTTGTCTGAAACCTTTGAAGCGGACATCGACGAGAAAGGTCAGCGCCGAACTTGCTACGTTCAAGTGAACATGTTCCACAAAGAGTTTCCTGGAATTCAATATATCTACAAAGGTAAAAAGCAGGTGTGTTCGTTTTGGCTTTCGCATTCAAAATTGAGAAATTTGCTTTACTAGCCTTTGTTTTACGGTTGTACAGAATGTAGAACATTCTTCAAGCGTCCAATGGTTGTCCCTGTCAAGTAGCCAGTACGAGTAGTTTATGCTTTTTGCAATGAACTGATGGAGCGGTCACGATTTTTCCACGACAACAATAACGATCGTCTTCATTCGTTCCTACCCGGATTAATATCCGCCGAAGTTTGATAATCTTCGCTATAAATCTTCGCTCGATCGAATTGGAAAACAATTATGCATTAGTATAGAGTTGAACATATTGAATATATATATCTTTTTCAACAATATAATTCTTCTTTATTGTTTGTTTTTGATAAGGCGTAGGATTAAGAGTCTTTAAATGCTTTCACTTGTTTAGTTTTTACGACTCCCCCATTAGCATGAACTTGAATTGGTTGGTTTTGTGCCTTTCTGCTTTTCAGCATGCCTAGGTAAATTGCCTAGCGTAGTCTGTTTGATGTGAATGCATTAGGTCAGCCACGGGTAAGTTGTTGGTCCTTGTATGTTTCAAAAGTTCTCATTGTTTATAAAAATAACATTGCTTCGAGCATATGGAGCATCTTACCGACATCATTCATATCATTTATTATGTTTTCATTATTTTCTGTAAACTAGTTTGAGACTCACAGCTTCGTTAAACTTATTTTAAATATTCAGCTTTATACTCATTAATATTATGATATTAAACTTCACTTCTGCGTTATCTATCTAAGCTGTCACAAGTATCATTGGTAATGAATTAGTGTAATGAGATCGAAACTCTCGTTATGAGTTACCAAGAACTCATGATGTGACCTTTTTTTAAAAATAAAATAGCATTTCAACATTATGTTATATCACTAAGGGAGTAGTTTCACCAATATTGTTCTTATTGATACTTACAAGGCCTCAGTCGTTCACATCTAACATCATTTTTCCAGTGGATGCACATCTGTCCAATTGATGGGCTCTGTTGTATATCTTTGAATGCCAACGGAACCGCGGAAATCTCTCGGAAAACTGGAATCCCCATCTACCTGTCTATGGAATCATACCACTCCATAATATCCTTCATTACGCTGGTTGAGGGGTATTACAGGCTCAGCGTAAAATGGACGTTTAATATTTGTAAAGACTTGATCACCCCATCCCTAGTCAGCCATCGTTCACTGAAGTGCCATGGCCCTGTTGGGTAAGAACTAACTGCGTTTATTGATGGAATCCAATAGTCCAGAAATGCCCAATCGTGTGAGAGAGACTATAGTGTTCTCAATATTCCCCTCATTTTCCAGAGGAAAGTTCTCCTACTCGAAACTGGAACAAAAACGAGAGAGTAAGGCTGGTTGTTACATCCTCAGGGAGTGTGAAATGTTTTACGATACCTACTACATTGACGTCTGCGTGAACAACAAGTAAGGTGCCAGATATTTTTGTTCTACAAAGTTGGTCTGGGATGAGATCAATTCAGTAGTCAGTACCTGAGTATAGTCCATTAATTACGTGAATAATTATTATATAGGTCGAAATGTTGAAACCTAAACCACATGAGGATTGTATGTAATGGTTTTGAACAGTATGTTTTAGTAGAAGTATAGCTTTTGCCAGTGTATTACTTCATGATGCATATTTTTCAGGATGGTTTCCACGTATAAAATAGAATGTAAAGGAGACCCAAGTCATTACGTTTTGAGCACTGAACCCAACAAACAGTATGAATCCTTTCCCGCCTTGATTGCCAGCTACAAAGTGCCTGGAAGCTCGATACCACTGGTTGAATGCATACCTCCTTCAGAATATGGTACGCATTTTCATTGCTGTATGTGTATTGTTTGAGGTGGATTTTTTTCCACAAGTCAGTGTCTGTTTGTTTTTGTGTACATCGGATGTACTTGCTTTTATGAATACCTTTGTATCACTTTATCTGCAGATGATTCTCTACTCCTACTGTGCAAAAGAAATGCCTACCAGCCAACTCCCAAGGACCATTTTGAAAGCTTATTTTCCGAAGAACAAGTCAATGCTCCTGTCTGCATTCAGTTCAGGCACCTCCAAGTGTTCTCAGGTATGTTAAACCATCCATTAAAGTCACTCGGGTTCTCTCTGCATCCGTTTTGTGAACTGCTCCCAAGCATTCTGCAGAGCAGACTAAAATTTACTAGTCTGGGTCTCAAAAGCATTAATGACAA
Organism: Cyrtorhinus lividipennis; assembly: GCA_019603395.1. NCBI lineage: Eukaryota > Metazoa > Arthropoda > Insecta > Hemiptera > Miridae > Cyrtorhinus > Cyrtorhinus lividipennis. The sequence continues at coordinate 10,633,688 of CM034007.1, forward strand.
CCATGGCCTAAAAAACTTTTTTATTTTTTTAAATCTTATTTATTCATTTTTTACTTGTCATATTGCCAGTTTCACATCTCTCATGAGAATTCGTTGTTTTAACTTCCGTTCTTCATTTGATGCAGTAGAGTGTTTTTGCTTAAAGCTTAGTCACTCCTGAAATGAAGAGAGCTGATGAGAGTCACGTAATCTGTCGTAAATTAGTTTCTTGAATGCTATGTCTGCCTATTTTCATAATTTCGAATCAATCATTATAATCTATCTGTATCGTGAGTCCAACGTTTCAGGAAAACTGTACCCTGGGCGGTACGGGTGTACTCAGGTGTACAAATGTCAGTGGAAACCTGATAACGTGTCCTCAAAATTCGACGTTGCATTGAAAGTTCTCAAGCCAAAGTATGAACAAACACATTTGAAGGTGAGCCTTGTTTTTCAGTTGAATCTTTTCTGAAATTTGGCTCGACCCATCATTTCTTTGCTATGAATTTTTTAGGAGCTCCTCGAACTAACTGGGAAGTGGGCCATGCTAAAGTCAAGTGCCATTGTTCGTCTGATTGGTGTTGTTCATTCGTCCTCCATAGCTATGGTATTCGAGTTTTTCCCTCTCGGTCCTCTGGACACCTACCTTAAACAAAACAAAAATATCATCAAAGAGATTGACCAAGTGGAAGCTGCTACATACATAGCAAACGCTGTATGGCAGATGGTAAGATTCAAACAACGATAGTACAATCCGTTTGATCGATTTTTTACTTAAGTGTACCACCATTTTCATCATGAATATATTCACTGATGGTTTTCACTTTTTCAAGGAGGGAGAAGGGCTAGTTCACGGATATTTGAGGTGCCACAAAGTCCTAGTAACAGCTCACAACGACAACTCCTTCAGGGTAAAAGTTGCTGATCCTGGAGTTCATGTAACATATAGGGAAAATGAGTAAGTACCTTCTACCTATGTCAAGAAAGGCAATCCTTTTCAGTCTGCTGGGGTACTTGCATGTACAATAAGGAACCGTTCTTCTCCTCTGTATTATGCTCAATCTCTCTCCTCTCGTATCCAGCCTGCATTGGATCCCCCCTGAACATCACTCCAATCCAAGTGATGCAAAGGAGTTCACCACTGCTGACATGTGGGCCCTTGGTACCACCCTGTGGCAGCTGTTCTCCTATGGCAAAGAGCCATGCGTGCTGGACACAATTGAACAGGTGTGTGGAGGTCCCCCACAACCCCCCCCCCCCCCCACGAGTTTAATAAAAACTTACAAAAACTTGTGTTCTTGCGAGTTGTTCAACATTTCCTTCAATTCTCAGTTTTACTCTTTTGGGAAGATATTGAATCGACCAAAAAGCTGCTCCCAGGAAATATATTCACTCATGCAAGAATGCTGGAATGTCGACCCTGACCAAAGGAAGAGACCGCAAGCTGCTATGAGAGATCTCAATCGGTTACTTTATCAAGGTATGAACCCCCAGTTGCCTGTTCTTTTTTCCCTCTAGAAGTTCCATTCCAAATTCAAATCAATTTTCCCTCCGCCATAGTGCACAACTCGAGGAGAGCTCATTCCTACATGACGCCAAACCCAACTGGAAAGCTAAAGCAAACATCTTTTGACACTTTGAATGACGTTAACAGTGAAGGGTTTGGCAGCTTGGAATGCTCAGGAGCGTCTGGATTCACGAGATGTGAGTACCATGGCAATAAATCATTTCTCAATGTAAATTAGTGTTGTTTTGGCTCTGGTTTTGTAAAATATTGGCTTATGGATTTGGTAAGGAATAGTCAATGGTTGGAATCCACCCTCTCAGATCTGAAACTGGGGTCACTATTTATGTTGTCCTGTACATTGTTAGTTTGTCTGACTGGATGCCATGGGGGGGAATGGAAGAGTCCGCCATTCCCAATGAGGCTGTTCTCATGGATGCAAAAGGTCGCCCGCACCGCCCTTAGATACACATCCAACTACTCTGTCAACTGAAAAATATTCTTTTTCATGAAACTGTGTCAACCCACGCCAAACGTTTAGCCAATTATACGAATACTTATATCAATGCGACAGCCTACAATATTGAGAGCTTGTTGCAGGAGTCCCACATTTAAATTTAGTTGGACTGTTTGTCAAAAATTGTCCACCAACTGTTTTTCCTGTACTCACAATCATAATGTCTCTATGCCTCAAGATCGAAGTCACTAAATGTCCTTCAACACTTTCCAATTTTTCCAGCTACCTACATTGATGATAACCATCTGGATGAAAGTTTTTCAAATGCTTCCTTCCCACATCCAGACGTGAGTTTTTCTTTAAATAGTTACATTGAAATCCCACGTGTAATAAGATTTATTAAAATCGGCCCTTCAATTGTGATTGCATTCTCAGTCTATGTTCAAACTTCACAGCTAATTGATCACAACGAAGGTTCAGACATCAGTTCATTTCTATACAACTTTCACTTCAATGCATCCTCCGATGGGTCGACCTCCATGACCAGCATTTTTGAGTGGAATGAAGACATGGCTATGAAAAATGTTGTTCTTCAAGGCAAAATTGGCCAGGTTATTTATACATGCAGTATAGCCCTCCAAATATCGTTTTCATATTTTCTTTTATCTAAGCTAAATATATTTATTACCTGGAGCTACTCCCTTGTAGGGATGCTACGGAGAAGTCTACAAAGCAATCGCTGAGAGCACAGGCAGCACATCGGAGTTCCAACAAGTTGCGGTGAAGAAAATCACGCATCGCTCATCGTCCTGTATGGCAGACTTTGAAAGGGAAATTTCAATTATGAAGGTAATCTTCCTTATTTTTCAATGTGTGACGGTGGGGAGGTTGTCTCTTTGCGACGTTTACCAATAATGTTGCTATCAATTCGCTAATTCGCAAATAATATAAATTATTCCCTCTGTAAGTTATTATTTCGTTGTTGTAGGGCTTGAAACATCCAAATATCGTGGAGATGAAGGGAGTTCTTCAAGACCCAGAAGTCCTATTGATAATGGAGTATGTTCCCCTGGGGTCGTTGAAAGCCTACCTTGGCGTCAATAAGGAGTGGTTGATACCCGAAGATCATTTTATCAAGTACTCGCTCGATGTAGCCAAGGTTAATACACTCCTCATACACCACTTCATTCACTCCACCACACCACCTCGGAGAACATGCTTTATTCTAGTCTACACTTTTAAATTTTCCAGGGAATGGCCTACTTAGGTCAGAAGAACATTGTCCACCGAGATTTGGCTGCACGAAATGTTTTGGTTGCCAATGAGTACAACGTAAAAATCTCAGATTTTGGCCTTGCTCAAGTAATGGGATCCAGTAACTATTACGTCTTGAAAACCAACAGAGATTTGCCAATCAGATGGTTTGTACATCAGTTACCCCTCATTTTATTGGAATTGGCTTGAAAACTGTCTGCTTGTATTTTGTAAAATATCTGCTATATTGCTTATATTTTCCAGTCATTTCCTTAGTGGTGAAATCGTGTATTTTGAACTTGATTCACTAAGTTTTTGATTGACTAAGTCAAATTATAGTGGAAGATTGGAAGACCCTAATTTCCCATTCAACCAAAAACCATCTGCATGTACCACTGCAGTGCTAGTGGCACCCAAGAAACAAAAATACAAACTCCGACGCAGATAGTTCTTGCACCCACCTGGTTTTCTCATTTTTCTAACTTGTTTGTATACAATATTCGGTCTGGATGATAACATGATCACGTTTGACGATGTATGCTTAGGTATGCCCCCGAATCTTTGAGTGATGGGAAGTTCTCCGAGGCGTCAGATGTCTGGTCCTATGGTGTCCTTCTCTATGAGATCTTCTCATTTGGCGCCGATCCAATCTTGGATGCCAACTGTTCGGATACAAAGTCTCTCTACAATTTGTTGAAGAGTAATGTGCGCCTTCCCTGCCCTCCTAAGTGCCCGAGCGAAGTCTATGTTGACATCATGATGGCCTGCTGGAAGAACGATCACCGAGATCGGCCAACATTCAGGAATTTGGTTCACGCCATTGAAAAACTGTATACTACCCATTGATGGACTCATATATATTTTCCAAGTGGATGTAGCTCAACAGGAAAACTGCTCTAAGTTGAAATCAAGTTTTTGTTGGAGTGATGGAGGAAACCAAGGAAAGAAAGGAAAAGGTTTCTAGCTGACACCTGATCATACAAAACTTGAGAAAGTAGCAGAATGGAAGAGCATAATCATAAGGCTGTGTCTTACGTGGAAATGGAGTGTGAGCGACAAGCGCGATCTTTCTGCTCGCCAAATAATCAAATAATAGAGCAGAAGAGGAGAGTAAGAAAAACTTTGAGGTTAAAGCGATAAGCGACTAGACACCACGTAAGACGCTCATAATAGCGGTGCAAGCGATTTGCGCGAATCGCTTTGTTCGCTCAATCGCGTCGCTCGCACTCCTTTTCCACGTAAGAGACATAGTCTTACATTAGCATTCAAGCAACGCATGTTTCAATTAGCAGGTAGCTGATTATTCCTCGAAATTTGCATTTGAAACCTGCATACCTTTTTACCCCACAGGATCCAGGTGACAGTTCCAATCCATGTTCTTCCATTTCCGCTCCTTTCTCATTTTTGCTTGTTGAATAAAATGATTTTAGCTTCTTTTTCAAAGTAATTCAAACTAAGGAGCTCATGCTACGTTGTTGTTCCGTTGCACAAGAATAAACCCACCTAAAGTACACAAATGTTTGTTCACATCTATGTAGCCCTTCCTGATATGTTTGGAAAAGGGGCGACTGTCACAACCTCCTCTTGTTCTCATTTCAATGTTTTGTTGGTGAGTTGTGAATTGATAGATGTTTTATTGTCTGTTAACCTTTTTGATAGATATTCTGTGTGCCAAATTACAAGATGTTGTAGTACCTTTTTTTTACTTTGTTGTATTCAGACTGTCAAGGACAAAGATGCTTGAATGCAGTAAGGATCGGCATTTCTTCTAACTCTGCAACATTGCTGTCAAATTGATGTCTTCTACACTCTCCCTTGCTCCTTTGGCTCCATGGGTGTATCCTGTTTTGTCCTCACTGCGCCTGACATCCATTAAGGCCTTCCAATGCTACCGCCTCCAATCGTTACCTGAGAGATAGCAGACTCTTACCCTTGAACGTTCCTCCCTTTTTTCTCTTTTCTCTGTACATTCTGTAAATTTTTCGGTAAACATTTTATAACCTATGTATGTATTCAATTAAAGTTCTGTTGTTTGTTAATATTCATCTGTTATCCTTAACAAGGTCTCGTTTAATTTTAATCATCACTTCTTTCGTTTTGCCATGCACCCATCATGTACTTTTGCTCCCTACTCCTACCATGTAAAATTTTCATAGGTAAGGTCTGCCAGTTTTTTGGCCAACCGTAAATCTGGTATGCATATAGAACATGGACATCAAAAGAAACAATGATGAAGTAGTATGATGATTTTTATTGTATCATGGAAATTTTCTCAAATAATCCTCAAATTCACAACATCAGTTTTTATACATATTTTTCTGGCCTATATTCAGAGGTACCTACCAAAATCTAAAGTTTGGAGTCATAGTTTCTCATCATTTAAAAATTAATTATTAGCGTTTTATCGACCTCGCTTTTGGAAAAATTAACAGCCACGGAAATACCAATCGACATATTAAAATAAGTGAATAATTACTGTTTCAGGATTGTAGTGGGGTTAAAAAACTTCGGAAATGAAAGACCCTGGCTACGACCAGATCAAATCAATACAATTCATGATAATAAAACCTCGGCTTCCCTTCCTCATAAAATCGACGGGTTAAGTACTTTATGTCGATGTTTAGGGACTGTAGGATTTCGGAGTACCTTTACATCTTTATCATTAAAAGAATACAACTAGTCATCGGTTTGCGATGTTATTCGTAAACTTTAATTATTCCCCTACCGAGCTGATAAGCTTCATACCATCCATCGCCTGTCCCATTTCTGGATGAGCCGGGTCCATGGGTACTCCTGCGTAGGTACCATTACCACAATAGTGGCATTGGTGACTTTTTTCTTCGTCAGTCGGCAATTAATCTTACAGGAACGAAACTTCCGTTTTGACGTTGTACAAATAGTCTTTCCGGAAAATTTGATTCATGATGGCTCCAATGTACGTGCGGACCCACATTGGCGATAACGTGGTGAAGAAAGACTGGAATCATAGAGAAAAAAACGCTACAAACGGTTCACTATTCCTAAGTAAACCTAGGATAAATGCTCATGAAACCTTGATATGAATCATAAATGAAATTCTTATAAATACAACCACTAGCCGAAAGTATTAAACTAACAATTAAAATTCTTAAAAAAATAAGAGACAAAGACAATAAATCTCCTCCTATAAAACCGCCAAGTATACAATAATGCATATTAAAACTTATAATATTTATAAAAATATTATGAAAAGACAAAAAAAGATAAAATATCAATTAAAAATGGTAAAAAAGGATTATTATAAACATATATTCCATATTAGTACACCCATTTTTGTCCCATATCCGCCTTTGTGGCGCAGTTATTCGACGAATTTATCAAGTATGGGGTGATCTACTAACATGGTATAATTCTGAACGCTGTTAAGCCACTTCGAGTTCCTTGAAAATGTTACTAACCTGAATTCCATGAGACCAGTAACCAGTCGAATGATTCACTCTGCCCAAGGTATTGATGGCATTGGCTGCGTATGTTGCAGCATCAGGAACCAAAAATGAACTTTCTTGGAGTCTTTGACTAAAAGCGTTCATTTTCGTGTTGATGAAAAACGGCGATAAGTGTTGCACTGTGATTCCTTTCCCTTGATACTCCACTCTCAGAGCTTCAGAGAAACTTTTGATAAAAACCTGAATAAAAATAGAACGCATGAGATTTTTGTCTTTGCAACAAACCTAGGTGTTCAAAGTTGTCACTCAAAAGTGTAGATAGATATTTTCATCAAGTAGGTATTTGCTAAAGGCAAAAACAAAAAATCTGCTGAAACAATTGTTTCTGTCGACAGATCATTGAAAAAGGGAAGCTCCTATAGATTTTCAATCCCCGGTGGAATGAGAAATCGGTAGATACCTAAATATTTGCCAGTGAATCCTACTTGTCTTGGATATATTCAAGAAGATGAGATATGTGTAAAGCTTTCAGGCGTAGAGAGAATACCAGCTAATTTCTACAACGGGTTATTATTTTTAGATGTATCTTATTCCAGGAAGAAATTATGTCCTCAGTAGTTAATAAGCGCTAAATAGTCAGTGACCCATCGAAATCGAACAAGCGTTAAAAAAAAAATCTGCAAATTCTTACACACGGGTTGGTTATTCCTCGAATGGGGGAAACAGTGGGTGTGGCGAGTCCCAGACCCATTCCAATCGATTCAGGGTCCAAAATTTAGTGGAATATGATACCCCACACGCCTAGGCACCAGAAATCCCGAAAACACATATTCAAAATGGGTAATATATACCCAATTTGACCCATAACTTCTTCCAGTGGGTGCCAATCGTTCTGGGACCCGTTTCATTGGATTCAGCGTCCAAAATTTAGTGGAAAATGACACCCTACTCGCCTAGATCGCCCAAAATCTCGAAAATTCATTTCGGCGGACGGACATCGACCTTTTTTGATCCAGACACCATGAAACGTCCAGAAAAAAATTTTGAGCCGAGAGGTTGACCATTATCATGAAAACATAGGTTGATTATTCAAGGAATAACCAACCAACAGTGGGTTCATCGGAATTGCACTAAAAGGATACAGTGTCCAACAAAACTCGGAATCGGACCTTCCCTGCCAAGAGTTCTGGTCATATCGATACTGAATCGACCCCTTGCCGGTCCGTGGAACCACTCGCAAATCAGCTGTCAGCTCCATCCTTCCCGGTTCAGTTCCAACCTTCTGGGTCCAGCCCAGCTTATCGGTCCAGTTCCGATCTTATCGGTCCAGTCCAGCTTATCGGTCCAGTTCCGATCATATTGGTCCAGTTCCAACCTTCCGGGTCCAGCCCAGCTTATCGGTCCTGTTCTAATCTTATCGGTCCAGTTCCAACCTTCCCGGTCCAGTTCCGATCTTACTGGTCCAGTTTCAACCTTCCCGGTCCAGTCCAGCTTATCGGTCTAGTTCCAATCTTATCGGTCCAGTTCCAACCTTCCCGGTCCAGTCCAGCTTATCGGTCTAGTTCCAATCTTATCGGTCCAGTTCCAACCTTCCCGGTCCAGTACCGATCTTATCGGTCCAGTCCAGCTTAGCGGTCCAGTTCCAACCTTCCCGGTCCAGTTCCAACCTTCCCAGTCCAGTTCCAATCTTATCGATACCGAACCAACCCCTTGCCAGGTCGTGGAACCGTACCGGTAAAGGCCGGGGTCTTGTCACTGCTTGGAACCGTTCCAATGTGAGACTCGGTTACACAGCCCCGGTACTGCTGTACCGACACACCTCTAGTGTGTAACCTCAATATTTCCAACAGTCTTCATGCGCCTGGTCCGAGGAATTACCAACCCGTGTGTAAGAATGTTCAGCGTTTTGAATATGTGTTTTTGAGATTTCTGGTACCTAGGCGTGCAGGGTATGATTTCCACTAACTTTTGGACGCTGAATCCAATGAGACGGGTCCCTGAACGATTAGTGCCCTCTGGATGAGGTTATGAGTCAAAATGGGTGCCTATCTACCCATTTCGAATGTGTGTTTTCGAGATTTTTGTAACCTAGGCGCGTGGGATATAATTTTCCACTATAATATTGTGGACCCTCAATCGATTGGAATGGGTATGGGACCCGTCACACCCACTGTTTCCCCCATTTTCCCCAAGTTGGAGAAATGAATCTCCCTGGTCCGAGGGATAACCAACCCGTGTGTAAGAATTAGCTGAGTTTTTTGAAAATAATTGACTACCACAATCGGCGTGGACGGCTATTTTGATGATGTATGTTGTGGGAGGGAGGAAACCCCGATAAAATCTCATAAAAGGCCACAGACATTTTGGCGGCGACGTAGTGAACCTTCTGTTTGAGTTTATTCTGCGGGTCTTACTAGGGATGAGCATCGTTTCAAAACTATCGATAGTCACCATCAAATAGACTATCGAAAGGAACCATCGATAGTTAAAAACTATCGGTACTAAACTATCGATAGTTTTTGATAGTATCGATACTTTTGTTTAAATTGGAAATATAAAATTGGTGCCTTATGAATCTGCTAAATGAAGACGAAATTCATTGAAACCACATGTCAGTTTTGTGCAAATTAAATCTACCAAACATGAGCAAGAATGTGCTGAAAACTTTTTCATTAGAGCATTGGTAGGTAGGTAGAAAGTACGCTAAAAAATGGAATTCAACTCATATCGAAATAATTAGGTACTTTATTGAGAATTATTATTCATGGAATGTGCCACAATGAATCGGGCAATGAATTCAAAAATAGAATCTTTGACGCAAACTTCCCTTCGATCCGATTTCTGCTTTTCGTAATAGCTAATTTGTCCCGTGTACAAACGTTCAGATGGGACAGACGTGGCCACGGTAACGAGATGGGACGTTGTAGCCAGCTGATAAAGCAGTGGGTATGAAGCTGACATGTGACTCCAAAACTTCGGTGGATCTTGCTCCATTTTTTTTTTTTGCTGGCGCCCTCAAATATAAATAACTGATTAGTCATTCACTTTTGATAAATGTTTCCAAATGGAACTCACTCGTCCCCGAGGCATTTCGATTAGTTCCCTAGTCCCTAGTCTGTACAGGACAACAACACAACGACGCAGGTAGGGGGATCCAAGTCCACAGACCCTTTCCTTGAGCTGGGGTGTTTGCAATGAGGACAGAGAATAACATAACAGACCCCCTCCTCACCCCTCTCACTCTTCACGAGTTACTCGGAAGTGACGATGGTTGAAGTTCGGTACAGGACCACGCGTTCTCGAAAAATTGAAAACAGTTTCCGATTAACACAACGACCGAAAGGTTGCCACGTGACGTCGAAGAGGTTACAACACGACTCGATTTTCGTTACTCACGTCCTGGTCTACGGTGATTTCCAGCAGTCTGCTTTTCAAGTGAATTAAGGTAATTTGTTCAGCTACTATTATGAGTACCTACGTGCTTTCCCAGCTAGTACAGACAATACATACATGATATTTATTTTACGAAATTTCGTTCGTTCTAACCTACAGGACCACGCGTTCTCGAAAAATTGAAAACAGTTTCCGATTAACACAACGACCGAAAGGTTGCCACGTGACGTCGAAGAGGTTACAACACGACTCGATTTTCGTTACTCACGTCCTGGTCTACGGTGATTTCCAGCAGTCTGCTTTTCAAGTGAATTAAGGTAATTTGTTCAGCTACTATTATGAGTACCTACGTACTTTCCCAGCTAGTACAGACAATACATACATGATATTTATTTTACGAAATTTCGTTCGTTCTAACCTACGTACTCATATACCCGCAGTTCGTGTACAACGGTAATCGTTTGAACGTTGTTCATAAATCTTCATACTATGGTTTATGTTGACGTCTTTTGAACAAGAATTTCAATTCACGGAATACAATAGAAGTTAACCTAGTTGAGATTAAATTTGAGGGAACATGTTTCGTTCGGCCATGCTTCAACATTAGCACAAGTTAGTCAACAAAGTCAAATGTCCGTCCGCCATACGCCGTCCACGCGGTTTTTGGTTGTAGAAAATTGGGTCAGGGGTCTGTTCCCGGCTTTAGTGGGTCCTCAAAACTTTTCATCGGACCAAATTTTGGTGGAGTAAGGGTCAAAATGTGTTTTTCGAAAAATGGATTTTTGAGATTTTTGGCGATCTAGGCGTGTGGGGTACCATTTTCCACTAAATTTTGGACGCTGATTCCAATGAGACGGGTCCCGGAACGATTAGCGCCTTCAGGATGAGGCTACTAGGATAGGGTACTAATTTCCTACCCATTTTGAATTTGTGTTTTTGAGATTTCTGGTACCTAGGCGTGTGGGGTATCATTTTCCACTAACTTTTGGACGCTGAATCGATTGGAATGGGTCCGAGACCCACCACACCTACTGTTTCCCCCATTTTCCCCATGTTGAAGAAATAAGTTTCCATGCTCCTGGTCCGAAGAATAACCAACCCGTGTGAATGAATTTGCAGCGTTTCTGATCCAGACACCTTGGAACGTCCAGAAAAAAAATTGGGGCCGAATCAGCGAGGTTGACCTTTTGCATGAAAACATAGGTTGATTATTCATGGAATAATTGCCATTTTTTTGCTGAGAATATTCCTCGCCACGGTAATAATTTCAGAAAAACGCTCCCTCAGCTGGATTCAACTTTAGGGAATAAGGTGGATAATGCCCAATTCATCTTCTTTTCAATGCTGGTTGATTTAATGAAATGTTTAATTTGATTTGTGAAATGTTGTATTCGATTTGGAAATGCTATCTCAAATATTTATGCTCTGAATTGTTAGCTAATACGGATGCTCCCACTAATATATTGAGGTTAGGTGCCCATTTTGCCTTGCTTCTAGGGGGTAGTTTTCTGGATTATATTCGCATTCTCATTCTTCCACAGCTCTGCAGACGTCTGTGTGCACACTATTTTGCATTTAACCCTCAATCGGTACCGTGGGGTGTCCATTCACCCCATCGTCAGTTCTCTTTGTTGAAATTAATGTCATTGACACCTGACAGCGCTGTAGCCCTCAGTAGCCTCCTGAGGATGATAAAAACTGATTGATAGTTGAAAATTAGAACTAACTTTCTCAGTTGTTTTTTAGGAAAAAAATATTTTGGTAAAGTTTGTCGAGTTACTTTTGGTGTAAGTACCAACCTACTTGTAATTTTGTATATATGTTTTATGCTTCGAAAAAACCAAATGTGATCCACAAATTAAAGTCAAAGATGTGAAGAGTTTATATACCTAATAGGTATTAGTTAAGATAACCTCAAGAGTTTATTCCTAGTTATATTTCCATTTAAAGTAGGATCAGTTTCATGTTCTCTCAATGAAGGGTATCTAAAATGTGTTTTATGTCATGTGTTTTCCTGGAGGTTTTGAGGCACTAGCAAAGCCAAATTTGTGAATTTATTTTTAAATTAGACGAAAAACAGTTGGGGTGAGCACTCACCCCATGGTACCTATCTAATTTGTCTCAAGATTTCATGGTACCGATGAAGGGTTAAATCCCTTCGATCGATTGAAATGTCTTCTTCTTCTGTCATTATTGCTCTGTTTGGCTAACTCAACATCATTCTCTTCTCACAGAAATGGATTCTCGAAGGCGTTCAACAAAATTCACTCAGCAAGAGGAGGAAATTCTCTTCAAGCTCATCTCTTCCAACTTGAAAATAATTGAAAATAAAAGTACTGACGTGCAGACACAGCAAAAACGGAAAGATACGTGGGATGAAATCGTCAAGAAATTCAATGAGACGGCACCTCAGGCAAGAAGTGGTAAGTTCAAGTGATTCCAAAACATTCTCGTTTCAATTGATTCGTTGATTCGTTCTTACAATATTACTTCCATCTCTCATGGCGCTACAAGTGTGGAACTGAGAGGATAGGTATTACCCGATAGAACTAATTTTCATTAATTTCAATCAGCTCGCTCGCTCAAGGCTAAATTTTTCAAAACAAGGATGCGCCTTCGTTCTGAAAACGCTCACAGGGCGGTAAATAGAGAGGAGGAGGACGGATTTGTAGATGAACATTTCTCAACGACTGATGAATCGGAAAGAGACGCAACGGATGCAGTTCCAAGTGGTTCACAAGGATTGATCCAGGTAATATGAATCGTTAGGGGTGCAGAACGTTGATGCATGTGATCTGAGCTAGATCTAGTGTGGATTAGCAAAATTATTTGGTTGGTTATTCCTTGAATACCGCTTCCAGCTCTAGTTGATCCTCGAAACTCCTCAGCCCGATCGAGCCTAATTTCGGTGGGGTAGGGGTCAAAATGTGTTTTTCGAAAAATGGATATTCGGCGGTCTAGGCGTGTGGGGTATCATTTTCGACCAAATTTTGCAGACGATGAAAGCAATGAAATTTTTCAAAACAATTGGCACCCACTGGAAGCAGTAATAGGTCAAAATGGGTATCTACTACCGATTTTGAATATGTGTTTTCGAGATTTCTGTAACCTAGGCGTGTGGGGTATCATTTTCCACTAAATTTTGGACCCTGAATCCAATGAGACGGGTCCCGGAACGATTGGTGCCCTCTGGATGAGGCTATGTGTCAAAATGGGTGCCTATTTACCCATTTCGAATGTGTTTTCGAGATTTCTAGTGCCTAGGCGTGTGGCGTATCATTTTCCTCTAAATTTTGGACCCAGATCGATTGGAATGGGTCCGGGACCCGCCACACCCACTGTTTCCATTTTCCCCATGTTGAAGAAATGAGTCTCCATGCGCCTGGTCCGAGGAATAACCAACCTGTGTATAAGAATTTGCAGCGTTTTGATTTGTATGTGCTCATCATAATATCCTATACTCTAATTTGCGCTTTTGCACCCGTTTCTGACTGAATAGATCATTTACTCCCGTATGTACCTGTTCCAGTATCATATTTCTCACTAATGTCGTTCTTCTTATAGAAAAAGAAGCCTCGAGGAAGGGAAAAACGGCGTGTAAGATATTCTAAAATAGAGGAGGAATTTCTCATTCATCTTGTCTCACTCCACATGGACTTTCCTGATGATAGAAAAAACGATGGATCGACGCAAGCGCGAAAGAAAACCGCATGGGATAAAATCACTAAGGAATTCAACACATTGTCGCCTACACTCCGGAGTGGTATGTAAAAGCAAAAGTATGCAATGCGTCAGTGTTGACATTGTCTTCAATCAATCAAAGGCACTCTTCGTCATTTTTGGTAACTCTGAAGTGAACATTGGTGCAAAAATGAAGGAATATAGTTCTACTATACAGGGTGTTAACCAGTAAGGTTAGTAGCCTTAAAGAGGTCGACTTGAATTTTGGGTCTTCGACTCATTTGCGACCAAAAGGGTCCGCCGTTCACGCCAATTTGGGATCAAATTGGGGTAACATTAAAATAAAATTTTGGACCCTAAATCCAATGAAACGGGTCCCGGGACTATCTGCCTATTTCGAATGAGGGTTTTCGATTTCTGGTGTGGCTTATCATTTTCCACTAAATTTTGGACGCCGAACCGATTGAAATGAGTCTTAATGCGCCTGGTCCATGGAATAACCAACCCCTGTGTTTGCAGCGTATTAGCCTTAAATTATGTCACAAATTCGAGTATACTGTTGGACAGCTGGTTTGTTGGGAATTTTTTTAAACGAATAAAAGTGGGAATTTTAAAAGCGGAAAATGTTTCTTTTATCAGGGTGAATGTTGACAACGTCTCCGGTCTTCATTCGGTTTCTAACAACAAGCTGAATTAGTGAATACCACACAATATTATCCAGTACACAATATTATCGGTGACGATGAGCAGCCCATCTGAAGAGAAATTTAACGCTCTCTCCAATGGTTATTCGAATTTAAGAAAATCTTGTAAAGTAAGGGAGTTATGGCCACTCTAAAGATCTCAAGTCGAAAAAACGAAAAAAATCCTAAATCGTGAATAACTGGGAAACGAAGCCTCTAAAAAGTCAAGTCCCGGAGACACTTTTTCTCTCAAATGAGCTGCAGAATCGACCCTTTAATGGCTGCTAACCTTATTGGTTATCACCCTTTAATAGGTAAGCTCTTGATAGAGCTAGTACATCAGTAAGTTGAGGCAGCAAAATAGGAAAAGAAACTTGACTTCGAGAGATGCAATAAGCAAACCTACGTCTTCCAATAGTTAAACCAGAAATCGCCTTCTTCATAGGCAATTGGTTACCAGGGGCGTAGATTCAGGGGTAGCGCAGGTATATACTCATGTACCTCACAAATATAAGAAAAAATGTAAGTACATATTCGAAGAATAAAGATTCAAAAAGTTGACTTAGAATGTTCAGACAGATTTCATTAAAAACCAATTTAATCAATTCTCTGTAGTAGGTTCAAATCTGAGATTGATGATAGTCTGTACTGAATCAATACTACAACAAAATTGATAGAGGTTAGCATCTATGGAAGGATATACAGGGTGTGGGAGTTATCAATGGGTTTTGAAAAGAAATACAAAGAAAACTAGTCAATTTAGAATAATGAACCTTAATTTTTTTGAGTCGGAAAGTAATCCCGTCTAGGTTAGTTATTCCTTGAATAATCAACCTATGTTTTCGTGCAAATCTCCCCGATTCTGCCCAACATTTTATTTCTGGACGTTTCAAGGTGTCTAGATCAAAATTAGCAAATTTACGTCCGCCGTCCACGCCGACTTTGGTCGTAGAAAATTTTCAAA
Organism: Cyrtorhinus lividipennis; assembly: GCA_019603395.1. Classification (NCBI taxonomy): domain Eukaryota; kingdom Metazoa; phylum Arthropoda; class Insecta; order Hemiptera; family Miridae; genus Cyrtorhinus; species Cyrtorhinus lividipennis. The sequence continues at coordinate 10,649,028 of CM034007.1, forward strand.
GAATCTGAAATTCGGGTCAGGGGTCCGTTCTCTAGTTGGTCCTCAAAACGTTTCGAACCGGATTTGGGTGGAGTAGGGGTCTAAATGTGTATTCCAAAAAAATGGATTTTTGAGATTTTTTGCCATCTAGGTGTGTGGGGTATCATTTTCCATTTTCATTGGCACACACTGGAAGACATTATGGGTCAAAACGGGTGCCTATGTACCCATTTCGAATGTGTTGTCGATATTTCTGGTACCTAGGCGTGTGGGGTATCATTTTCCACTAAATTTTAGACCCTGAATCGATTGGAATTGGTCCAGAACTCGCCACACCAACTGTTTTTCCCCATTTTCTTAATACTGAAGAAATGAGTCTCCATGCGTCTGGTCCGAGGAATAACCCGTGTGTGAGAATTCGCAGCTTTTTGGTTGGTTATTCCTTGAATAATCAACCTATGTTTTCATGCAAAAAGTCGATCTCTTCGATTTTACATCAAATTTTGAGAATTACATCACCAAGATGCTGGCCTTCAGCAGCAATACACTGATGAAGGTGATTTCGGTTTCCATTGCTTTTCGGCACATTCGTGTAGTTATCGCCCTGATTTCCTTCCTGTTTCTTACCTCAATGGATGTTTATGTGGTTATGTTTAAAAACATTTTCCTTTTGGTAGCCTTCTTGGAAAATGTCACAATTGCTCAAAAAGGGGTAAGCGTACTGGCCAGCCCGTCGGGTGACAAGTTTTGAGGACCAACTAAAGCCAGAAACGGATCCCCGACCAAAATTTCGGTTTTTTAGAAATATTTCTAATACCAAAATCGGCGTAGACGGCGAACGGACATTTGCTTATTCTGATCTAGACACCTTGAAACGTCCAGAAAAAAACTTTTTTTGGGCCGAATCGGAGAGATTGACTTATTACATGAAAATATCAGTTGATTATTCAAGGAGTACCAACCAGAATCGGGGATCTTTACACAATCTCGCGTAATTTCCTTAAGCAACATTTTGTGAAGAAATTATTAACACAATGTTCTATTGCCACTTTCCTGACGACTCTACAAACTGCTCTTACTAACTCCAAATCGTACATTCCCATTCCAGAGCAGTCTCTACGGGAAAAATGGTGCAAACTGAAGGCTAGCGGTCGAGCACAACCCAGAAGGGTCGAACTGAACAATTCCGCCACAGAGATGGAAACAGCTACGGACTTCGAAAGCGAAGAGGACGATGTCTTGATCGTTTCTGACGATTCCCGAGATATTCCCCGGGAGGATTTAGAGAATTTGACGCCTGAAGAAGAACTCCGTACAATCCGATTGCAGCTGCTCCGAGAAGAGTTGACGGCCAAACGGGAGTTTTATAGACTGCAAATACTCGCTAAAAAACGCGACATGGAGATGAAGGAGGAACTCCATCGTGCACGCCTTCAGAGTACAGTTGAAGAGGATTGAATGATATTAGGTAATTTGTCTGGGAGTATCGATTTCTACAATTTCTTTTTTCATTTATTAGATTTCCTCATCCGACAACACCACGTACGTATATACGACCACATCCGTATAGACTGAATCGTTTTATCGTTAGGAGTTGAACACACGTGTTACTTGAATCAGGGTTTACCATTTGTAATACCCAAAATGTGTTTGGTTCCTCACAGCTTACACTTATTTTGATATTATACAATCGAAGGAAAGAATTAATAAAAATGAGGAGGTTATCAAACGTGTCAACATTTTTAATTTACTACGGTTGTACATTTTTGCTAGATAAGCTCCTTTTACCAACATGTTAAAAATAGGGAATTTTTCTGGACGTTTCATGATGTCCTGATCAAAAAAATCTGCAAATTCAAACACACGGGTTGGTTATTCCTCGAATGAGGGAAAGAGTGGGTGTGGCGGGTCCGGCACCCATTCCAATCGATTCAGGGTCCAAAATTTAATGGAATATGATACCCCACACGCCTAGGTAGCAGAAATCCCGAAAACACATATTCAAAACGCTGCAGATTCTTACACAGAGGTTGGTTATTCCTAAAACCAGGCGCATGGAGACTAATTTAAACCTCGAACGAGGCGCATGGAGATTCATTTCTTCAACATGGGAAAAATGGGGAAAACAGTGGGTGTGGTGGGTCCCGGACCCATTCCAATCGATTCAGGGTCCAAAATTTAGTGGAAAATGATACCCCACACGCCCAGGTACCTGAAATCTCATAAACACATATTTAAAATGAGTAATATATACCCGATTTGACCCATAACTTCTTCCAGGGGGTGCCAATCGTTCTGGGACCTATTTCATTGGATTCAGCGTCCAAAATTTAGTGGAAAATGATACCCCACTCGCCTAGATCGCCCAAAATCTCGAAAATCCATTTTTCAAAAATCACATTTTGACCCCTACCCCGCCCAAATTTGGTCCGATCGGGCTGAAAAGCTTGGAGGACCGTCTTCGGCCGGGAACAGACCCCTGACCCAAATTTCAGATTTTTAGAAAATTTTCTACTACCAAAAACAGCGTGGACGGCGGACGGCGTCCGGCGTACGGCGGACGGACATCGACCTTTTTTGATCAGGACACCATGAAACGTCCAGAAAAAAATTTTGAGCCGAATCGGAGAGGTTGACCATTTGCATGAAAACATAGGTTGATTATTCAAGGAATAACCAACCAAAAAAAGGTTGGAAGTGGTGGCTAAACACTGCGCTTCGCACGTACGAGTAAAACTTTTATCGTGCCCTGTTCATTACTCACTTTGGCTTTTCTCACGCATTTCTAAACGACTTGAAACTTGTAGTGTGCTATTCACGGCATACAGTTAGGTGGGTATCCGCTTAGAAAGTCAGCCTTTCATGCGTTAGAACCTTCTCACCCCACTCCACTACCTAGGTATCATGAGAATTTAACACATTTCATAGGTAGGTACCAATTTCAATAAAGAAGCAGCAATGGCCAGGCGAGACTCATTTTTTCGTTTCTAATCTAATCCAATCTAATCAGTGCAAAGGTAGGCACCCTGTAATGAGTATGTAATACAATGTTCATACTTTGGTTGCAGCGTAAACAGTCATCAGAGGAAGCGGTTGGAGCTCCGAACTAGACGACACATTGACGATAGCACCTTTGTGTCGAGTCACCATTTGTGGCAGCACCATTTTAGTCATCAAGGTTGTTGCTCCCACGTTGATGTTTATAATTTCCCAAAGATCTTGACTGGCAACCTCCCCCAAGTACATGGGATACGTGTACTGCTTCCCGACATTGTTGACTGAAATCAAGAATCACTGGAATCAACATTAATGACTTCTTGTTGCAAGTGCACAAACATTTTTATAACGCTCCTCTTCTTTTCAAACAATATACTTACAACATGTAACAATCAACTGTAAAGATGAAAAATTACAAACAAAATTGATCATACTCTGTTATTAATAACATAATTGAAAATCATCTCATCAAAGAAGCGATAGGTGACGTGAAGGTCTCGATCATTAGATCAAGATGTTACAATACGAGTGATGTTACAATACGAGTAAGCCCAGTTGATCCAATCCTATTTTCACATTAGTATGGAGCAAGATGGTGCTCATTCATAGGTCGAGAAAATGAATGCCAAGATACCTTGATGATACCTGTAAGCGAGCAATTTGCCTACCCGTATGAAATACTATGACAGCATTCGCTGACGACACTACCAGCCTGGCAGTCTGGGACAGCAATGACAAATCCAATTGATCAGATGAGAATATCAATCCTCACCTAGTATGCCAATAGGGATCCCTTTCAACTCCGACTCGATGTGGTACATTATCGCCTGTCCTTTGCTGAAATCCGCTGTAATTATTTTCGTACGTACTGAGTGTTTGGCCTCTGGAATCAAATCGAAGAAAATTATGGAAAGACCTATCTTCAACGGGGGTAAGATTGGAAATGACCCAGGACATTTTGTTCATCAGTTTTACATATATTTTTGTGAGATCATTTTTCTGAAACTATTTTGAATCAGGAGGGCAAGGACGGTAAGTACAAAAATATTACTTGCTTCAGATCCAAGATTTAAGGTATGTGTGGCGTCCTATAACTATAGGTAAAACAAACTTTTGGGCTGCCCAATGGAGACTTTTTCACTGGACGTGAACTTTCTAGTTCAAGGGTCTGCCTTCCATTTGGAACAGGCACGAGGAATTGATAAAAATTGCATCAACGAGTCAGCAAGTGACTGAGAGAGGTGTCCTGCCTAGTGACTTGAAGCAGTATTTGGACCAACCCATCATGCCAAAAGATTCAGACCCCATACAATTTTGGATAAACAGTCGTCACTTTACCCCTGTGCTCTCAGAAATCGCATTAAAATACTCAATTCCTTATGCCTCATCGGTATCATCTGAGAGGGTTGCTTCAGCAGTGAACCAGTGTGTACAAGACCTGAGAAGTCGGCTTAGTAGGGAACAGGTAAAGCAATGAGTCATCTTAACTTCAATCCCAAAGAAGTATCGGTTTGAGTGACATAGGCATAATTATTATATTATATTATCTTCTTTTATTATATTCAATTATTAAATTGTAGTTCTTTAATTCAAAATATATCCTTTTTTAACAATATAGGTACCTAACATTCAATTATTATATTTTTGGTTACAAATATATGTGCATTTTTGTTTAGAGATTTTTTATGTACCTATGCCCACCTAACAAGCTTGATTTTTGGTATTTATAAATTGAATTTGGAATATTGACATTTAGATAGGTTCTCTTGGAAGAAGGTTAGAAAAAAAATATCGAAGACCGATATATCGAAATATTGATACTTTTCGCCAATATATTTAATAACTATTTCGATATTTTAATAAAGCACCTCATGGGACCCTCGCAGAGAAAACACGTGGAACTCCCCACCCAACGAAAATAATGGGATCCAAGCCTTCGCAACTCCCACAGTTATGCGTTTCTACAATTCAGTGAATTACCACCCTTCATCAAATGTGTAGATATATATTTAAGCGACCAACAAATTTCGTTTGCCCCCCTGTTTCAACTAAGTGAACTTGTAGTGGAGTGAGTAAAATAGATGTCCAGTGTAAAAGTTTTCTAAAAATCGTCCTGGAGCAGAAAAACCATAATAAAGTTTATTGTATAAGAAGCGGTATTTTTTCCATTCATTGGTAAAAAATCCCCATAGTATGTATGTATGCTAATCCCTGCAATTAGATTAGAAACATTGCCTTGAGCCTTTTCATTGATCTGAAGCAGGTGCTAGAGGGAGCGTTTTTGCTTTACTTTTTTACAGGAGTAGTGATTGGTCCCGAGTGTGGACTTCCGGTTCGTATGGGCTTTTGATTTGATTACTAATTAATTATTATTGACTAGAAGGGTAGGACAGGCTCAGTGGAGTTAGGTACTGCTTCGGGTTGAGTTTGTGAAGTTGCTTTAACGACTCCATACTGGCGAAATGACAGCGCACGTAACACAAATTATTACATAAATACTGAAGGTCTGTCTGATTTGTGAGGGGGGGGGGGGGGATACGCACCGATCTCGAGGGCCATCTTCTGTAGCTTCTCTTCATTTCTGCTGATAAGAACAATATTTAATCGCCTCTCCGCTAGTTCGAACGCGTAGGCCTTTCCAATGCCATCTGTGCATCCCGTTACGACTAAAACAATGAACAAATAAATAGTATAATTAGCGTCATTTGGACATTCCAAAAATCCATCAACTTAACACTTGGTTGAGGAAGCATATTTATATTTCTCACAGTTAAGCCAGAGCTTATTTCCAGTAGATTTTTGGACATTTAGGTTTAGACTGAGTTCCGTCTTGGTGAATTTTATCAGGGTCGGTTTTTCACTCAATAAGACTCACTAGTAACTCGGTATAAGTCTAAAAATGTCCCCATATGTGCCCCCCCCCCCCCCTCTATCAAGTTTGTGATCAAAATCACGCACGACTTTTATTTGCTGGATGGCGTTTATATTTTTTTAGCTCAGTTGAAGTGATTATGCACATAGATTAGATTTTTCTACATTTGTGCTGGAGAAGAAGCGAGAATAGTTCTGGCGGTCCAGTACTGATAGAAGCCCATGTGAGAGGAGTGATTTTAAGGATGAAGGCTCGTGATATTCGTCATGTTCACAGTGGCTCTGCATGGCGCAAGAGAATATGTTTACGTATTCATTCAGGAGCGAAACCTGTGATTCTTCGTATCGCATTGAAAAAGGTTGATTTATCAAAAGGCTTTACAAAGCTTTTGAGCATTAGTGGACGATAAGCGCATTGAGAAGGCACACATTGCTCAAAATGACCTATGGCAAGAGCAGTCATTGCTAAACTTTCCATTTGATATGCAAATTGTCTCCTGGCCGGAAAAGTGCAAAAGGAAGCGACTAACGTACTAAACGATGTTTTGCCCCTCCTGGCGAAATGGCCACGTACACTCTATTGACAATATTGCGACCCACAATTCATGTGTCAGTACAAAAAAGTATAGACTGCAATGTACGGTGCATTAACTCCTGTGGTTGGTATCAGATGTTAGATAAAACGGGATTTGGGCTTCTGTGGCGAAAGAAGTGAACTTGAACTAGTATAGTTCGGGGGGACCAATCTTTGATGCGATTTTAGGATAAGAGGATGGAGGCACTGACCGGGTGAAGGTCCGAGAAAGTCGACTGAGCGGAAGAATCTAAACGAAAAGTCGACCTTCAAGATGAAGAGATCCTCGGATCGTTACACCGGACGGGCACTACTCCTAGCTTCAAGGTCCTTTCCGTGCAGCATCTGTACCAATGTGGGCTAATTGACTCGTCACGTGAGACTGATCCTCACCTGGGCAAATCTTGCGACAACTGAAGTCAATGCGCTTACGGCCTAGGTCTATTACAGCCGATAACAGACCACTCAGCAGGCGGAAAGTGCGCAACCGCAGCCTAATCTAAAGCATCATCGTTCATTAGCGGACAAGATAGTTATCATCCTTTTTTCCCTTTGCCATGTGACCCCGCGCATTGAAGAGTTCCTGCCCGTTATGAAAACATAGCGAATGATTTACTGCAGATATCCGGAAATGAACATTCGACCTGTGGTAATCTACGGTGGCCGAAAAATGCGTCTTTAGCATGAGTTAGTACCGAACTAATTCCATTGTTCTTGTCAGGACTATTCTGTCACCTTCTGTTGAACTTGGGCTGGGATCAGGAGCATGGAGACTCATTCCAATCAATTCAGCATCTAAAAATTAGTGGAACACGCCTAAGTCGTCGGACATGGGGAAAATGGGGGAAACAGATGAGGCGGGTACCGGACCCATTCCAATCGATTCAAGGTCCAGAATTTAGTGGAAAATGCTACCCCACACGCCTATGTACCAGAAATCTGGTACTTGAGTACACATTTTCTATATTTAATTTTGACTTGTATGCGTTTATTTCTCAACAACAAGTTGACACGAAGATTTTCCCCTAACAGCTCTGTTCGATTTCCATACAAAAAGGTTTCACTCAATTTCTCTTTCGTGCGCTCCTTGATTTTTTTTCTTTCTAATTTTCTGTAGACATACGTGCATTTGACCTACTTCAATAAAAGCGTTAACTTTTTGTGAGATTGATATTTTTTCATATTCATTTCCGCGTGCCCCAATCAAATATTGATCATCTTTAAGGAAGGAAAAGCCTTTGTTAGCTCAGAGACGGACGTTGTAAAACCGGTCGTGAGGTCTAGGCCCTTGTGCAACTACCACCCCACCCTTCACCGCAGCATCTTCACCACACTCCTCATGACCTATTCTGAAGGAAATGCCGAGTTCGAAAGCTCGAGCTCATTGGGAGGACTGCTTGGCAAGTTATGTAACATTTGTATTTTGACGAAATAGGTCTCCCAAGCGGAGGTAATAAAGCAGTCCTATTGAAGGGTTGAATGAGCATGATTTCAGAACTCAGATTCGCGCCTGAGATGTCAGTAAATTCCAGGTTCGCACCGTTCATCTGAGAATAAGTATCGGCTACACGAGTGTTAACATTTTTTATCAAACTCATTTCAAAGCTGACGTTATGAAGCAGTAACATCCCAACATGGCACTAGCGGGCATATAATAAACATGGGAGCACGGTTAAAGGGATGGAACTGTTGTAGGTACGCGTCCTGGGGCACGGTAGTCCACAAATTTTGTGGTGGGTTATCCAACTCATTTCCTTACTTGTCCGAGGAATAACTAACCCCTGTGAATGAATTCGCAGCGTTTAATGAATTGAACTCGAATTTCACTGCATTTTGCTACAATTTATGTAGACCCCAAGTCGGAATAACATGATTTCAACTCATTTCACTATCTTTTCTTGTTTATATTAAAAAAAAACCTGTTGAAATTCAACCTAGAAGATACAACGTTTAAACTTTGAGAACAACATTCCAAAAATTTGAAATTTCGAGAATTATTAAAATAAAGAATTTTTGAAGAAAGTAGACTGGAATTGAGATGATTTTTTGTAGGATTTCCGTACGAATGTCTTGAATTTCAGATAAGTTCGGAGGAAAATGGAAAAGTTTCAGTAACATTTAAAAACCACAAGCAATAAACTTAAGTAAATTTAAGTAAAATTCATTAAAGAATGTGACTCACATGTCGCAGCACATGTTTCATGCACAAACTATATTTTTCAATTATATAAACTATGTGAAGTGAATACAACTATCTTCTGTCGAGAGAGGAGGTGATGTTTGTTGCATGCGTAGTACATATTATATCCATTTAAAAAAATACCAAACCTGCTTTACGTGAGGATTGTGTGAGAAACAGGCGGTACAATGGGTTAGATCATCACATCAAGGTTAATGATACAAAAAATGTATAAGTGGATGCGTATGTGTGTTTGTAATAATAAATTGCTGTAGATTATATCCATTACCCGAGTGATGTAGATAAATCGAAATGAGACGAAACCGGAAGTGTTTTAATATTATTGCAAGTATTGAAGATTCTTTGCCGCTAATTTTTCGTCTTTTGTTGTATTTACCAACAAAACTCTTTCAACACCTCATTGACAGAGGCACATTTGTCAGAGCCATGATCGCGAAGTGATCGTCTCTCAATCTATTTACGAGTTGGGACCCATTTAACAGAAACCTGACGAGAATTTCGATTAGCTCACTTAAACCTCAGGAATACGGGTAATAAGAGACGTGATCTCAAGCAGATCAGGTTATCGAGGACAAGTAATGCCGCTCTGCTTATCCATATAAAGTGCCAAGGAACTAGTTGCATCGACCTCCAAGAGTGTCAATTAAGGAAACTCATGAATATTTGCGCTCCCGTAATACCAACTGCCTAGATAGGAATTCCTTCATTTTATCGATTAAATATTATTAGAACTCGTTCTACTTGGTTTACCTTGTAAACTATACTTGCCTACCTCCATTTTTCCCCCTTGATTTCGCTCTCAAATGACCAGTAATCATAGCTGAAGGTCTGATTCAATGAAGGATTCTAATAATTTCGTTCAATAACCCAACCTTATAGACAAATAAATTGTTTTTTCATATTTTAGACGAGTAGGTATTCTGGACAGTTTTAGATGAAAATATACGTATACGGCCATGGTACAGAACCTTCTTTGTGACCTTCACTATAATATATGTCACGCTTATTAATTGCGCATGCACTGAATCCATAGCTAATAGTTTCATTTACAATTTCCTGCTAGGTGTTTCGTAACCATGAGAAAACGCATTTCCTGGAGATTTCCTTGATGGATGCAAATGTCCCGCCAAATGCCATCCTCAAGTCATGGATCATCCATCCGTAATCATGTCCTTAACGGTGACGATCAGCTCAATCAGTCACGTCTATGGGGGCGTGAAGCTCTTCAACCCTTGCCTCTTGAAACTAAATCCGCTCAGAACCTCAGTCGCATTGAAAAAGGAATCGTTATTCATTTACACGCGCAAAAACTCCCATTCATTCACTTTTTTTCTAAATTCGTATAGACTATTGGAAAAAATGATGAAGATTTTACAGCTGAACCAAGGAAATCCAGAATGATTTAGAACCATTTTTTATTCATTTTAAGTTTTTTTTTTTTTAGAAGGATCTACAGATTTTTTTTTTTTTTTTTTTTCATTTGAAACAAGGGCTACCGGTGCTTTGCAAATTCAGAGAAAGCGTAATTCTTGGGGAAAAACAAAACTTGGAATGTTCTTGCTTGGGAGAATTACCGGAATTACCGAGGCCCGAACCAAAGTTGAAGGGAATTCGTGGTACTTTCAACGAATCGAAGGGGAAATGCGATGTGTATTGACAGAATGATGCCTTATGAAAAGACCGGCTTTTGACATGAGCTGTTCAGGTTAATGCGATTCGATAATTAATTCGAAGGTTATCTCAAGATAACCATGTTGTCAGAGGAAACTTTGAATACATTACCCACTATAAATGTGAGTTACAACAGGGTAGAACGGATATTCTCATTTCCTAATGACGAACACTTTCTCGCGTGCCCGACCTTCCGCCAGCTAAGAGGGAAAAAAGAAGTTTTATCTAGGCTTCCGACGTAGAGGGGAATATTCTTGAAGCGTGGAGACCTTCCCGCGTGTTGTCATTTTCTTGAGCTCGTAGAGTATAAGATAGTAGGTCGGCTGCAGTTAATTGCCCGCATATAAGGATTTTTTCCGGATTGAAGACCTAACTATTGTAGACACTCTGTCCTCGCCTTCAGTAGAGTATTGCGGTTTAGTTGCCAGCCGAGCGAACTTGCGCCTGTGGAAACCCTCGGTCACACAGTCGACAGAGCCTCTGGTCCAGAACTTCAAAGTGGAATCAACCCTCGGACTCTCGGATGGTGGGGAATTTCGTCACTGAGCCGACAGTTGCAACAGGCTCCGGGCGTCTATACTTGCCTTTCCTGTTTCTCGGTCGTCCAATGGCTAGGAACGGTCCAGACATTGAGTGAGCACTTCTAGGGAGAATTTCAAACATCTGAAAACACATATGAAAAGAAGCGAACGACCATCTCGTAGTCATCAGGTCAACTAAAATTCTTCACATATACCTAGCACTTGAAGTACGAATTTCAGAAGAAATCCTTGTTTTGGGAAAGAGGAAGTGACTGAATCACAGAAATAACGCCAGGAATTTCAATTTGGACTTGATCTAAATTTATTAGTTAATTAACCAGATACAGACAATTACATTAGTTATTCGATGTGGTTTTTGAAACATCACAAAAGAGTAGCTTTAGTAAATTACTAAAGCTACGATCAAATTGATCGTATCAGAGAACACTAACACTGACAAACTTCAGGGGATGGTTCCAAGAAATGTGCACTCTTTTCGAGTTATATCGATTCAAACATTTTTCATGTTTTCGACCTTGCATGACCAGATCAAATGAAAAATGGAAGCCACGGTACCGTTGGGACGTTTAGGTTTCTTATCGGTCAGAATGTACACATTTTGATACGTAAAACTTACCTAATTAAGGTAGAACTTCGGATAGGTTTCTTTTACACAAATTGGTGTATTATTTGAAAAAAAGGGTAAGTTTAAAATACTCGGTGCTTCCAGGGAATTGTATCGGTCGTAGTGACTTGGCGCAGTACTCCAATTTGGAATCCTCACGTCAGTCTCCCTTATTAATCTCGCTGGCGCCAAGCTATGCCAGGCGCTATGCCAGTCAAAACAATAGGCGTGATATCGGAGGGAATCCGGGTTACCCGACGCAGGACAATCGAGGTCAAAGATTATGTCAGTCACTCTTCCCGAACATGCGTCAGAGTTGACAGAGTATTTGTAACGTAATATGGACTGGATGCACATAACTTGTTTAAGTACCAAATACAATCAGTGACCTCATGCTGAACACGACCCTGCTTAATGTGGGCCCAAAGAAGTGTACATATTAAATTAAACATGAAATTTCAGAGCTTCTACGGCATTTTAATGGTTTTTTCGGCCTAGGCAGCATATGGAAATTTTGGAATTTAGGAATCTGTAAACTTACAAGCGTGTTAAGTAACATTTTGTTTGTGGAATTATTGTTCAGTCGATAATTTTGTAACGTTAAAATTATCATTTTTAAAACCTCAATTGCTGTTCCTAAAATTTAAAGTCGACTCAAGACTACATAGAGTTGGAGGTATTCCTCGAGTTGATGATAACTGAAAGGCTAAGCTTCAGACAGCAGGCACCGGCTCTGGCCAAATCGGTCTTGTCAATATTGCTATACGTTTCAAAATTTGAGGATTTAAATCGACAGTTCTTTGTCCACGTTTTCTGAATAGGCGAGTATTATTAAATACTGGGACCCGAATCCCCAATTCTTTCATGTACGAGCTAGCTACATTTGGATTCATTTGCTGTGTTTCATCATGGGAACTACGAATCCTGAGATCATCCTGAGAGTTTCTCTCAATTCATCCGTAAAGCTTTCTTTTTTTTCAAAAAGTTTTTCAATAAATTTCATTGGGCTAGAAAATATATTATAACTCACTCGCCCATGGCCCATATTTGGTCGGTAGGTCCATGTCTTTACGGACAATCCTCGGCCATAGATGAGCACGCACGCCAAGACAGAGTTCCCATAGAATATCAGCGAGGATCAAAGCGATCGTGAGGAGCCCGACGAGCGCGAGGAGTTCGATCACGAGAGACATCGAGGGACGGGTATATCGGCGAGCGCGAAATTGTGATACTACAGCCGAGGCCCGACACTGATCTGCTCCGAGTCCGTAGCCGCTCACAAGCTCCCTCCAGCCGCCCAGCGCCTTGCGACACCATCTCGGCGTCCTGTGTCCCCAGTGGTCCTTTCTTCATCAGCATCGGGATCGTCAATTGAACGCCAAAGGTGTCATCATTTCATCGTAACTATCATACTCGTCGAAACGCCGCTTCGTTCATGAGATAACCACGAAAAACATAGGATAATCAACAAAAGCGCCTCGCAGCCACAGCATCGGTTGTACGCTCTCAAACTTTTATGATTTCGATAAGGAAAGTTCGTCTCATTCTTAAAGTTTTTCTGGCCTGGTGGTTTTAATAATAAATTTCTGTATATTTCTCGATAGGCCAAGCTTTCTGAGAGTTAGATATCAAATAATCTAAAAAATAATGGAATGATATGCTTGAAATACCGATGGACAACCACTAGTGGTGCTTGCTTATTTACATCTGTGCCCAATCGGAGCACACTGGACAACGATTGAGGCGTGGTGCTTTTTTGCAGGGTTACTCCCTAATTATCTTTCTATTTTTGGTTGGTTATTCATTGAATAATTAGAATAAAAATGTGTATTTTGAAAAATATAGTTTCGAAGTTGTAGGTGATCTAGGCGTGTGGGGTATGCTTTTTGATGAGACGGGTCCCGGAAAAGATTGGCGCCCACCGGAAGAGGTTATGAGTCAAAAATGGGTAACTACCTATTTTGAAAGTGGATTTTCGAGATTTCTGATACCTAGGCGTGAGGGGTATCATTTTGCACTAAATTTTGGACGCTGAATCGATTGGAATGAGTTTCCATGCTCCTGGTCCGAGGAATAACCAACCCCTGTGTAAGAATTTGCAGCGTTTTATTCTCTTGTCGGTGTTCCTGACATGGTTTTCTAATTATCAAATTCGCAATTCATGTGAACCCTCGTGATCCATATGGAAGTACAGGGTAGGGCAATGATTAGTAGGAAAAAATATCACCTCAGTTAGTAGTGACAAAATAACCTGGGGGGTTCAAAGATGCTTCAGAGAACTAACTGATGATGCTTTGTTCATGGAGGTAGTATTTTCGGCCTTCTGGGATGCCATGTCGCCCATCCATTAAATCAACTTCTTAATTGAACTTAAATCGAGCGAAAATATAGAACATAGGGGAAACAAGTGTGTGTGGCGTGTCCCGGACCCATTCCAATCGATTCAGGGTCCAAAATTTAGTGTAGAATGCCTAAGTTCGAGAAATCTTGAAAACGCACACTCAAAATAGGTAGATAGATACTCATTTTGTGCCATAACCTCTCCCAGTGGGCGCCAAACGTTGCGCCTGTCTCATTGGATTCTGCGTCAAAAACTTAGTCGAAAATGATAACCCCCACATGCATAGACCGCCGAAAATCCATTTTTCAAATTACAAATGTTGACCCCCTCCCCCCATTTGGTCCGGTCGGGGTGAAAAATTTCGAGGACCAACTAGAGCCCGAAATGGATCCCAGATTTTTAGAAAATTTTAGAAAACGGACATTTGCCTATTTGATCTATGCACCTTGAAACGCCCAGAAAAAAATGTTGGGGGATTGAGGGATTGACTTTTTGCATAAAAACATGGGTTGATTATTCAAGGAATAACCAACCAAAATGTAAACCTCATTACCAAAGGCTATCGCATCTTCTTGAGGTTCCAAAAAATAACTAAGGACAATAGGAAAGGGTCTGTGAATGTAATGTGTGCTTTGAGTAATTTAGATCGGTACTTTATTTTTTAGGAAAATTTTATTATCTGAGTTGCTCTAATGTGTTCAATGGATGATCATTCAAAATAAGTGTGAACCAGAATTCAATGTGCATAAGTGCTAGGTTAATTAGATCATAAGAAACTGGTTCAACTGACCCTATCCAATCCCTAAGGGTTGAGGGATGCTCCAGTAAACCACAGTATGAAAGGAGGAGTCGTCCATGACCATGGGCTGTGAGAACCTAGTCATGAAGCTGAACCAGATTCTGGCAAGAGATGACATCAGAGTGCTCTCTTGGCAGTCACTCAAACTAAACCTTTCCCCCCTGTGTGGATCATGTCAACTACTAAGTAGTGATTGGGCTCTCTCTCCAAACCGTTTTCTTTTAAAGCTAAATTGATAATTCTTCAAATTGGTATCCAGAACCCCCTCACTCCCCCTCCACAAATATTAGAAAAATTCTTGTTTTGGTGTGAAGAGCGGTTAGGACCCAACATGGTACCCGGGCCCTCAGCGCCCTATCAGAACTTGCTTATCATTATGATAACAGCGGATTGTTGTTCGTTGGTTTGTGACATCGGATTTGCCAGTTACGAAGATTGTTTTCTATTATTACAGAAATAACTCTAACGAAAATGGTTAATTGTGATCACCATATGTCTACGCGGGGCTAGGGTAGTGATTTAAGGTTTGTCAATTCCCATTACACTCTTGAATGTATTTCTCCGGGTAGGAACTCCTTTTCAACCCAACGATTCAACAAGACACCTGTTGGGCTGTGACCTATCGGTTGTGAAAATTTCGCTCTTTCATTTAAAAGTTGTCTTCTTCTTTGCTCTTATTTCATTTCAACCGGAAAAAATCCACCTGATCCCAAACGTTGTCTCGTATGGCCCTCTTATGTTGCCTCCCTGAAACTAAGTGATGTTCTGGATATCAAACGTTCGTTTTCACAGTGCAGATGCTTCATGTTTACGTTGACGAAAGCATAAAGAGCACAGAAAGTTGAACTGGCTATCCTCTCTTATTTAAATCTAGTGGGAATATAAGGTTTACCGGGTTGTGGTGTTACGTTCTTGTAAGCTCTGGTACCTGGTAAAAGGCGTAAACATTACTAGATTATTTTAGATCTATCATCTTGCTGATATAATCGATCCGAAATAACATAAATCCTGGTTTCCAGATGTCCCTGCCAAGCAATTACAAACAGGCGGCCATGAGCTGCACTTCTTCGCAAAATCGTAAGTTTGTATAAACTGAATTTCACCATATACCAGGAAATTAGGTAATGAATATTGATGTGTCGAGGATCCATGGGATCCTTCACCTGTGACTCCTTCTGTTTCAACGTTTGAAGAGGAAGCATGCATATCTTGGACACTCGTTTTCTTGAGTGTCCTTAAAAGTACGGTTTGACCTCAAGGTTTATTCGTTTTTATAGTATATCTTGACAGCCTCATCTACCTACCCACTGAGTTATTCGCACTGCTTCAGACTTACAGGAGCAACTGGGTAACTTCAGCAGCAGATAGAGAGGTAGATTGACAGTTGGTGCCCAAATATGAATGAGGTTAATACAAATTCCAGGTTTTTATTTGCGATTGTGTATATTGAACGGATATTAACATTGGTGAAGAGGGGGGCGGTAGGGCTCTCATCTCGCTCCAGGGCATTGGCATTTATTCACATGGTCTTGTCCTCTTCACTCTTGGACAACTGAAAATAGCCGGGATATTCACGTAATGTATCTGGTTACTCTAGAACACGTGTTCAAGGCGCAGACGCTTCTGCACGTCCAAGGTAGGATCATCCTTCATTTAGCACAATAGGGAACTTTTATAAATTCACTTCATTATTCATCGAGATCGGTTCACAGAATATCAAGCCTAAGCTGAACCAATGCATATAGAAAGCAATCGAGTGTCCTCCGACCTAAGCCTAGGAATGAATTCCCTCAATCTCCATAACCAAACCTGTAGTCTGTCTTACTTGCATGCCTGATGTGCAACCAACGCTATGCTCCCAAGGGTCGGCAACGTCACTGCGTCAACTTTTTGAGTTTTTTCAACAATTGAGAAGACATGAAAATTGGATTGGAGGAGGCACTTGAAATCAGGATGTGCCCCATTAGATAGTTTATAGCACAGCAGAACAATCCAGTACCCTCTTCTGCGCTGTTACAATAACTACCTCACTTGAGTATCCCCTGTAATCGCTTAAGATAACCCTTTCTTTCTGTATTTTTTTCTAACCTAGTCTTGAAACCAATGCTTCCTTTTTTTTCCATGTACTTGTGGGTTCAGAAATCCTGAGAGCGGGACCTCCTGTCACGTTCAATATTCTGAAAGGTGAGTTGTGACTGAGACAGATCATCACAGCATTTTGCCCTTATGAAATGCAATAATATTAATGATTAGTGATCGTGAAGGTTCAAGAGTGGATTTATCATTATTAAGTAACGGCGTTGTCTAGGCTTGTGGGGACCATCCTCAACTTCCAATGGTCTTCCTCAGCACAGTAGTTCAGTTATGTTCAAAATTTCTATACATATTGGAAGAGTACATTTGAATTGTACTCAGCACAATTCAAGGCTTATTAATGCTTGTCTTCTATTAATTCACTACCTTAAAGCAGATTTATAGTATTATGGAAGGAAGAACCACTTTTCATTGCTGTGATGCTAGGCGGGGATATTTTAGAATGATTAGTAGAAATTTTTCAACAAAGTTTACTTCCACATCATGTTCCCATTAGAGGACTCCTTGGAAAGGGTGTGATCTGTTATATACACCAACAACATTCTTGGTTTTAAAAATCTTAGGTGTAAGTTGTTGAGTTAGTTTGATGTGCTGCACAGTTTTCTTCATCTGTTCACAGAACGCCTCAAAGCTACTGGGGCTGGTGGCAGCAGTAACACTGTAAGTACTGTGCTGCCGCCACAACAAACGTCTTAATGAGTCCTTTAGACAAACCTAACCTCTTCTTATATGTTTTTGGTTGGACTGAACATGATTATAGAGTTTATAATTTAGAGTTCAAACATTATTGAATTCCTGAGAGTGCTTAAGGCCTTTTAAGGCAATTTACCCTCCTCTCATTTTGCCTACCCTCTTAGGATGAACATGAATAGTCTTTTGATATGATCAGTTGATTACGACCTTTAGAAGGTTTGGTTCTGGATTACCTTTTAAAAACTCGTGTGCCCTTATATCTGCGCGCGATATTTCTGGGGACTTACTCATTCTGGGGACTTCTAGTTCAACTCTGTTTTTGTATTTTTTTTTTTTTTCCAGAAAGAAAACCAAAACCAGAGCCCATTCTTATTGCCGCCTCGTGGGAACCCAGGATTTTATCCACAGAAATTGGGAAAACCTGTGGTAAGTACTCATTTTGCTTAGGAAATGGCTACCGTAGTTTTGATTTATATGAACATTCATAATTGATTTTCCCTACCTCCAGACCGAAGCTCGTAGCCTAAAACCTCCCAAGCCGCCTGAGAAACCTCTGATGCCATACATGAGGTATTCTCGCAAGGTTTGGGACACCGTGAAGGCTCAAAACCCTGAACTGAAACTTTGGGAAATTGGAAAGATCATTGGTCAAATGTGGAGGGACTTAGCGGCAGAAAATAAGCAAGAATTCATTGACGACTATGAAAAAGAGAAGGTATTAAACCTGTTGACGGTATTTATTGTGTTCAACACATAACCCCTCCCCCCTAGTAAAGCCAAAGTTTAAAAACAATATTATTGCTATTTACTTTCCTTAGCGCAATGCAGTGCCACACATTTTCCCGTAAATGTTTATTACCTAAACCTAGATAACATACATCCGTCCTATAATAAAGGTTTTTTCCCTAAGTTTTTTGGTGGAGCCCCCCACATGCCATTGTTAAACAGCCTCAAAAATCCACGTTTTAATATCTATTGCCCATCAGTAGAGCATATGATTGCATGGGAACCATTTAAAGGACAGATAGAGGATCTTTATAAATAAATGATCAGGTGTGAAAAATTGACCATTTGCCAGCATTTGGGCTCAGTTTTGCAGCAGCAAAAGTGTCTACTGCTGCAGTGTACTATATAAGCACCACAAATAGTTGGATGGTTCCTTCTGTTTATTGGTTCTAACTTGAATTGACATTAAGTACAACTATATTTTTATATCTAATCCTGGTTGCCGTTATTTTGTTCTTATAATTTTTTCCATTACTTTTCTGTTAGGTTGAATACGAAAAGAACCTCAAAGCATACTACAAATCTCCGGCCTATGTTTCGTTCGTAACGGCCAAGGCAAAAGGCATAAGTAGTAAGTTTCTATGTGTTTCCTTGGTGATTAAACGCTTCCCTAATCCTATTTGACTCAGACTTGTTGGTGTTTACGGGCGAGGGAAATAGGAGTTTAATTTCTCAGATCCTTGGGGGCTCTCACTTGGAAGCATAATCCTTTATCCACTTCCCTGAATTCTTCAGTACATTTTTTTTTTATCACAATAATTGATTTATGCCTTTATAGCCCATCAAATCGCCGATGCGAGAGAGATTCAAGACAAGTGCATTGGTTTTGGCAAGCATGACCGGAGGATAGAAATTCAGCCTGCTGAAAACGATGAAGGTAAATTTGCCCTAAGGTCCTGACGATGACGAAAGCTCGCATTTACCAAACAAAGGCCGCCCGAGGTCAAATGCTACATGAGGGTCACATTCATTCACTGCTGACAGTTAATTAATACATTTGTCTATAGATGCTGATGATCTATGTTCAGTAAGACAAATTTCTTATGCCCGTTATTTGAGGAACCATGAGCTGATCAATGAAATATTTTCGGATACTGTGGTGCCAGATGTGCGAAGTGTAGTTACCACTACTAGGATGCAAAACTTCTGTTGGAAAATTCAATCACTGAAGGCGCATCAAGTAAGTCTTTGCGTGTCCTCAGTTGTTGCCATCACCGTATCTCATTTTGCCACATCACCAAATCAAAGTTTACTCTTTCCTGTTCAGTAATATACTCGGCTGATCCAAACCTTGCTTCAGATTAGTTCAGAGTTACACTATAAGATCCAATAGATACATAATGCATCCAATCGTTATATCATTGCATTTTAAGAGTACAGTAACATTTAAAAGTATTCCCAATACCCCTCTCGCCTATTGATTCATTTTTTTAGGTCATTATTCACAAACAACTTGAGTGTTTGAAGTTATTGTAATAGTGCCAACTATGAGAATAATTGTTTAGTTTAATTGATCTGCTCAATACCCCTCAGGACGGATTCCTATGACCATTCAAAATCCTGGAAAGTGAAATATTCATATAATTTTTGGTTAATTTGGTAGGGTGAAAGCTGTCATTTTTCCTTTAACCCACACATCTCATTTTCAACCATTGCGTGATATATAATATTGTTATGATCCATTGGTGCCTCTAGTGTGATCTCACTGGATTATTCATGAAAATCTCTAACTATTAGGTCATGTTTTGCAGAAAAAAATGGAATCCGAAGTGTGGCAGCTGGTTGAGAAATTTGAACTGACCAAAAGAAAATTGAGTGAGGCAAGCGATGCATTCCAAGAAGAAATTGGAAAAGTAAGATTTGCGATGAGAAATAAGAATAAGTTATAACGCTACGAATTCAGCACTGGATTTCATAACTGGCCCCTTTTCTTTCCTTCCCTCGCCTTGCCACTCGTTTTGGCTTATATGTGAAACAACGCCTGTATGTTTCAATAATGAATACTCAACAATCAATACTTTCAATGTTGAATACTTTAATACTCAGTATAAGTAGACGCCACGATGCTTGCAACCATGTATGAGTAGAAGCATTGTAAAAGAAAGGCATTGAAAAGAAAACAATTTGTAAATGCAATTTGCGTTGATAACTCAAAATCAATTTTCGGGTAAGTATTTTGTTGTCAAATCGCTTGGCAAGAGTGATTCCAACGTTATTTAAGGGCTTCAAGTTGGATGCAAGTTACTACAGTGGGCAGGCTAATTGGTGAATTGGTATTTGGTAGGTGCCCTTGTTCCGTGTACAACTATGTATCATATTATCGCAGTGTGGTATTCTAGTAAACTCTCCTAGTCATCTTTGTTCACAGTATTGCAAACGCGCAGTTGATGATGAATACTTCAACAAACTAGTTGAAAAAGAGTATGAGCGATTGAGGGAAGAGCGGATGATCAGTAGCTCTACCAAATGTACAAATAATTTTTCTGATAAGCCAAAAATAACGACTTGTCAACCAATTCAATGCCTTTATGCCTCTGGCTCTTTGGACGAGGCAGCTGATTTTGTGGAACAGGTTTGTTGAAATCATACATCACATTACATTACAGATCTTGTCTACTTCCAAATCAAACCAGTACAAATTAGTTCCTCTTGGCTCCTACATAGGAGTTTATTGCTCAGTTTAGTTTGAAGCTGCAACTGCACATCTCACCCTTCATTTGATTTCTCAGGCTAACTTTGACAAGAAGGACACCTGTATAGAAGAAGAAAGTCGCTCAGATGTCGCTCAGCAGTCTTCTATGGTGAGCACTGACTCTCAATGCTCAGGCTCCAAAGGCGGATTAAATCTCCAGCCCAGCGTAAACATCACTCCTCAAGAGATCGCTGAAGTTGCGGGGTACAACCTGCCTGAGCTTCCGCTGACTCAAAGTCACACCCCTCCGCAAACCATGGCCCAGCCGCTCCTCCCACCACTGCATTACAGCTCCACGATCGGGCCGCAGTTCTCCTGTCCAGCTAACCAGGAATTTTCCTCCTCCCTGACCAGCTATCCCTACCACATGACTTCATACCAGCACCAGTTTCTGAATGGTAATGTGCCACAGCCCCAACATTTCGCGGAGACTACAGAAATTGTGAGTTAGACAGTAATTTGCTGATGAGTAGCGAATTTGTGACTAAGGGGTAGGGCGAGTTCACATTGGATTGATTACTCCTAAGTGGTAATTCTTAAACTACGCTAAACTAAACCTTATTCAAATTAACGTCCTTTCCTGAACAAACTGGAAAGGTTTTCTGCTATCTCATGTGTCACTAGTTATTAGGCATTCAAGTATGGACATATCTCATGAACCTGCCTTACTTCATAAGTACAAAATACTTGTACAATACATTTGTAAATTGTAGAATAAATATTTTCGATGTTTTTTGGATTTGTGATGAAAAGTAAAGAAGAAAAAATAGCAGCAGAAAGAAAAAAGTTGGTTTCTATTTGGAATTGCATGAAAAAAAATCTGCAAATTCTCACACACGGGTTGGTTATTCCTCGAATGGGGGAAACAGTGGGTGTGGGGGGTCCCAGACCCATTCCAATCGATTCAGGGTCCAAAATTTAGTGGAATATGATACCCCACACGCCTAGGCACCAGAAATCCTGACACATACAAAAGGGGTGGATACATACCCATTTGGACCCATAACTTCTTCCGGTGGGTGCCAATCGTTCTGGGACACACATCATTGAATTCAGCGTACAAAATTTAGTGGAAAATGATACCCCACACGCCTAGGTAGCAGAAATCCCGAAAACACATAATCAAATTGGGTAATAAATACCCAATTTGACCCATAACTTCTTCCAGTGGGTGCCAATTGTTCTGGGACCCATTTTATTGGATTCAGCGTCCAAAATTTAGTGGAAAATGACACCCTACTCGCCTAGGTAGCAGAAATCCCGAAAACACATATTCAAAATGGGTAATAAATACCCAATTTGACCCATTACTTCTTCAAGTGGGTGCCAATTGTTCTGGGACCAATTTTATTGGATTTAGCGTCCAAAATTTAGTGGAAAATGACACCCCACTCGCCTAAATCACCCAAAATCTCGAAAATCCATTTTTCAAAAAACCCCTACCCCCTCCAAATTTGGTCCGATCGGGATGAAAAGTTTCGAGGACCCATCTCGGCTGGGAACAGACCCCTGACCCAAATTTCAGATTTTTAGAAAATTTTCTACTACCAAAAACGGCGTGGACAATGGACGGCGGACGGACATTGACCTTTTTTGAACAGGACATCATGAAACGTCCAGAAAAAAATTTTGAGCCGAATCGGAGAGGTTGACCATTATCATGAAAACATAGGTTGATTATTCAAGGAAAAACCAACCAAAAGGGGTTTTCCTCAAGACCTCAATCCTCAGACCTAATAGTTATTAGTTGTAATAACTTGAGGGAAATGCTTGAAAGATCTAACCTACTATTATTCAATTCACAAAAGGTTTAGTTTCATTAAGAATGGAATTTCTTTGCTCGTGAACTAATGGCAATGATAATTTATTCCTTTTTTATAGCAGGCGAGCCTTTATCCGGACACTCCGCTTGAATCAGACGATTGTTTGAGTGAGTCAATTCTTTAATTTTCTTTCTCTTTAAAAAATGGAGAGCTGATCAATACTGATAGCAGCCTCTGTTTTCAGTTTGGCTAATTCTCCTTTTCTATTTCCAGGTTCTCTTTGCCCCGAATAAAGGTAATTGGTGGAAGAGCTTTGTAGAACATTGATTATAGATTAGTACAGTGGGACCCTCGGCTCAACCACATCTTGATCAGAATTTGTTCTCGACTTTTGATGGCTACATCACTTATGCTGAATCGCAAGCCGTGACAACTTTACCGACAATGCCTCACCCCCTTGTCTTGCTCGAAAGGAGTTTATCAGAAGCTTTAGCCCATGATATACGACGAGTATATAATCAGTGATTGACTCATTAACTATTTTACGTCTAACGTTAAATTTTGAAGATTCACAGAGGCGTTAGATGTTCAGAAAAAGTGACAATCCATTCTGGTTGAGTCAAGACATTTGAATAGCCCGTTCTAGTTCTATGGATGCTCATGATGTGTCCAGCTGATTCCAGTTTGAACATATCGTAATCTAATAAGGTCTGACAATATTGATAAAAATCAGAACTGAAGGGATCATTTATTGATAAATTGTTCTAACAAAGCTGAGCTTCCTGATAGAAAAACGAAGTCATTTTCCCCATGGTTGATAGAGGTAGGTAGAGAAGAATGCAGGAGCTCAGTTCACGCTTGAAATTCCAATGCACTCAAAAATTGTATGAACTCGTTGTGATTGTAAATGGAGTACATAGGGACAGTTGGATGAACAGAAGCCATGTTTCAGCTATTCTTCCTGACCACTGTAGGCCAGCCTCTCAAAAGTAAATTGAAGTCATTGTATAATTCAAACCAATGGATGGATTAATCATAATCAACATATAGATCATAATTGCATATATGCTCTGCACAAGGCCCGTGTGTAATAGGGAACGTGTTTCTGCTTTGCTTGTTTGACTGTCTTCCATACTATTTACTCTTAACTCCCCTGAGTGAATGAAAGAGGAGAAGTCAGTTGGGACTGCTGCATTTTGCATAAGTATGGCAAGAGGTTTTTAAATGACTTTGTGGGAGTTGTGTAATAATGATACTATTTTTAAAGAGTGTTACCAATACCGCCAGAATTAAACACTTGACAGGTACCCTATTGATGAGATATTACCTTTATAATGTCCTAGGTATATTATTGTTTCAATTTTGGTCTTTTGGTGTGGCTGTAAAACCAATACACATATGTCAACTGTTAATGCTAGGCATGGATAAATGATCAAGCAATAAGGGGGCCTGAATTAATCTTTACTGAAGGGTAAACTGAGGTGTACGTTTTTTCCCAGTAAGGGCTCCTTGCGTCAACTGATCTCACCTCAGTGTCAGAATGAATTTACGATGTTACCAGCCATTTTCCTACATGAGTAAGATGCATCTCAGCCAAGTAATTTCTACTGAAGAAGCATAAACTCAGGTATCTATTTCATAGTAACTTGTACCATTTGCTGATTATATTGACATGTTACTAAATTCATACCTACTAATGCACTTCTCATCTGGTCAGTAGTTACCAAAATTTATTTCCAGAACCTTATTATTATTTTTAAATCAAAGTACCTATGTTTTACTGTGTTGAAAATGTTAAAATTTACTATTAATTAAAAAATAAAGATACATCTATGAAGATTAAAATCTGTGATTGAAGAACACCCCTTTCCTGGGTTTTATTGCTGCGCTGAGTATTGGCGTCAATAATGAATAGGGGGGGGGGGGGGTTGATTAACACTGTTAAGCAATAAAACGAGATTTGCAGTGCAAATCTGTCTAGGGGCCCCCCTAGTTTTACTGCTTAAAGGTGTATCGTATTGATTGCAAGTATGAGTGCAAAATTAGGAGTGGGAATGTGAGTCTATTAGCAACTTGATTTCATTGGAAACACAAGCAAATATTAAAGAAAAAAGGTATGGTTGTGCTGTGGGATATGTTCCACGAGATGTTACAGTGCTATCCTGACCGGGGGAGGGGGGGGGGGGGGGGCTAAAAATATTCAAACCACTTGATAACTGCCCTTTTCTTTGGTCTCGTGTTGTTCCAATAAAACCGTGGAAGGTTTTACTGTTAATCCTTGCCCACCATTAATATTGAACCTCAATAATGAATGCACCTTCATTTGAGTGCTGCTGATTATGTAAGCTGAGTCTCAGCAACTGAGCAGCCTTTGGAATGGCGATGCAGAGAGAGCACCTCCTCATCCTGAATAGAAAGTGTTGGTTAAAACCAAATTTGTTTATACAGTGTAGAGATTGTTTGTAAGCTTAACAGTTTCAAATGGTGGATCTCAGAAATGACAAAATTGCAGTGAAGGCAATAGCGCAACCGTGCGCACGCATATGAACATCAACTTTCTGATGTTGAGTTGAACCCCTTATTTTTTTGAAGATTCTGATTCTACACAAGGTTTTATGAACGATTTGAATTTTGAAAAATGGATTTTCTAGATTTTTGGCGAACTGGGCTAGTGGGGTATTATTTTCGACTAAGTTTTCGACGCTAAATCGATTGGAATGGGTCCGGAACATCCACACCCACTGTTTTCCCCTTGTTAGAGATTCCCGGCGATTTAGGGGTGTAGGATATCGTTTTCCATTACATTTTGGACGTTGAATCGATTGGAATGATTCTCCATACTTCTGACCCAAGGAATAACCAACCCCTGTGAAAGAATTTGCAGCGTTTTTTATAATGAATCGGTAGTTGGTACATTATTACTGATATAAGAAATGGATGATGTTTGAATGATTCCTGAGGTTGCCTATTATTAGGCTTTAGCAAAATGCATACCTTCATTATGATACAGTATGAGTTTTGTAGTTTTCGGTGAGGCCAGAATCCAACGTCTTCAACTCCTCATATTTTACGCGCGATGGTGTACAGTGAGTTCTCATGTTTTCCTATTTTATTTGGAAATGAGAGTAGAGGCGAGCAGATGGTTGCACTATTGTACTCGAATTCTGGCACTCGACGGAAGGTAGGTGATGGAGCTGTATTGGAACGAACTGGTTTGGTATGTGAATATTATATGGTCCTTCTCTATGGTGCGTAGTATGACGAAAGGCGTCCCAAAGCTTTCCGATAGAAAGCTTCGAAATAGGACCAGGAAAGAAAAACCCTCCAATAGAAAGAAAGAGAAAAAAGTTGTGAAAGAAGGCGGACTGTTATAGGAATGGCAGGCAGTCACTTTCCTTTCCAAACGCAGCGGATTATTTGCGCTGGAGGCTCCAAGGGACGTCGCTGAGGGTGGTGGCTAGTGAAAGCTGTGTAAGTGTGCCGTAGGGGATCTTTCTCTCTCTGTCTGACTGTTCATCCCTCCCTCGGCAAGGCCGAACATCCAAAATGATCCTGCTGTGAAAATTAAACAACGCTTAGGCTCACCTCAATTTTGTCGAAGCACTCCATTCCGAGCCTGGAGGTGACTTAGGAGGACCACTTTATTGCCTTTGTTACGACGAACGGATTTCAGTGAAGTCTTCGGAGATGGTCGAAGTTGCCCAAGTCTGGCTGAATTTTATATATGAATATGAATACAAAACGCTGCAAATTATTTCACAGTGGTTGGGTATTCCTCGGACCAGGCGCATGGAAACTCATTTCAATTGATTCAGCGTCCAACATTTAGTGGAAAATTATACCCCACACGCCTTGATTGTCGAAAATACCAAACATGGGGAAAATAGTAGGTGTGGCATGTCTCGGACTAAGATTTTTAGAAAATTTTAGAAAACGGACATTTGCCTATTTGATCTAGACACCTTGAAACGTCCAGAAAAAAATTTTTGGGCCGAATCGGAGTTATTGACTTTTTGCAGGAAAACATGAGTTGATTATTCAAGGAATAACCAACCAAAATTAAAATGTCGTATTCAGTTGAATAAATTTTTAATGCTTTAATTAAATGTTTATGACTGCTGTAAATCAAAATCAGCATTTATCACAGATGACATAAAAAGTTCCCTAACCCATTTATTTCACTGTTAAGGAACTTCGTATCAATTTGTGTCGAGAGATAATTGCGTTTGCCTTTGGCCCTTTAGCTTGCACTAAGGGATGAACGAAAGTATTTTTACAGGTGAAGAAGGTCGGTCATCATTTCTGCGAGGGGATTTCCTTTCAGCCGTCGCAGAGCAAGTGGCGTCTCATTCGAAAGGTGAACAGGAATCCTCGTTTCACCACAATGGTTCCAGAAGCGCCAGGACAGATGACCATTGTCATTGTAGCGCGATTGGACACGTTCATCAACATTGAACCGGCGGTTTTCTACAATTGGCGTATCGAGGGCTCGAATGGAGTCTGTGTGTGGAATTCTTGATTTCGTCCAACAATCTAATGGCCCGTCAACTCCAGCCACAGCCTCGGCTTTGTGAATTTGGATATTCACTGATTACTACGAGACTGTTTCTGGTGTGTCACTACTCCAGCACTCGCGTGGGGACAATGAGACCCGACCCTTCCTATTTCCTTTGATATTAAATTCCTGGTACTGATACCTCCCCTTTTGCTGTTCTCCTAAAAGCGTGCCCTAGACATATAAGTCAAGTTTTTGACGTCGCGGAGTTCACCAGAAAGTATAAATAGGTGTTTTCACCCGACTCGAGTGATGAAGTAAGTAACTTTTTTCTACATGAGGGAACACCCTACGCGAGGGAACAAGTACCGCAAAATGGGCGACTTTTTCGCCACTGATGAGGAATTAGTGAGGGTGTGACACACGTCAAAATTCCGAATCTCCTACTAAATGAAGACGAAATGGTTCCAGTTAGCGATTACAACGAGACTGAGGTGTGTGAGCACGATTCCAGAAGTAATTTATCTGCTTCTATAATATATTATGAGGAAACAATAAATAGGACAAGAATGAGATATATACTCCCCACGAATACTTGACGATTGAAACTTGACCATTCTGAGGATGCTGTTGCTTCCGCTAGTAACTCCAAAACAAACCAAAACGGGCATTTTCCAACATTTTGAGACGAGTGTAATTTGTATGTAATTTGAATCTGATATGCCTATGATTTTCTGATTGTTCAACCTACTAGATTTCGATGAAAATATTGTTATAGACAGTTAGATGAATGATTTTCTAACAATAATAATTTACTCAGACTGTGCTGTTTCGTGATTTTTGAGACTACGGAGATGTTACTTTTGGTTGCTATTTCAAGATTGAGTAATGAAGTTTCGTGAAGTTTTTCATTTGTAAATGAAATAGAATTACGTTCCCTTTCAGCTCATGATCCATTTCCCCAGTTTAGATCATTTATGCATCGTGAAATTCAAATTTAAGTTGATTCAAACAAAAAGGACCTGACGTGAGTGCTCGCGGGTCTGGGAGCGGGAGTTTTGTAGGGTTAAATCGTGTTAAATTATAACTATTATTATCATTTTCTTCTTTTCTATACGACTAATTACAACTGAACTGAAAATACCATAAAATTAGAAACAAAATGTTTCCATGGCGTCAAAATAGCTTATAACAGTTGGGTACACAAGAAATCAGGAGGGAAGAATGATCGAAGCGATTTCTCTCGTTCGAAAGCTACAAAGGAAACGTAAAGTGGGTACCTACCTACTCGGTACGTAGTATAACCAAGCTCCTCAGAACAAGGTCCGACTGTTAGAATGACTGCCGACCGTAGATTCCGTAGTCATCCACGTAATTGCCCGTTCACCAACTCGCAACCTCATCCGTTCTCGTGAAAGACGAAAGTGAACTTCGCATACGAGTGGGCGTCGTTTTTCTCGTTTGAAAGATTCTTAATAAATCGATTATGAACACCTGGATGGCCTCTATGTCGTCAGTAGTTAGTTTCATATCCAAAACATTAGTTAACAAATGCACTTGAAAGAGTAAAACGTCCACGTTCCGCACGAACAAATGGCATTTCAAAACGAAACTTCACCAAAGTTTTGTGATATGTTATTGATGAATTACAATATAATGAAATTGAAACCAATTGATCTTGTTCTTGAGTTCTCATTTCATTTACTACGAATGAATAATGATTTGACCTTGTACAATCACACTTACTCTTTGAAGAATAATGAACTTAAGTGAACTGACTGAAATTGACCGTTAACGATTAAGTTTAGGGAAGTAAAAAAGTTATATGCAACTTTTAACAACAGTAGTAATTAGATGTTTGATCAAGCGCCGTGACGACTTAAGAAGAGGCCTACGAGCATGGGGATGCTCCCACTAATCTTTCTGTTTCTAGCGAATACAGGGTACGCAATTATTACGCGGGCTGTTTTTTTTTTTTTTTTTTTTTTTTTTTTTTTTTTTTTTTTTTTTTTTTAATCATTGGTTATGTATGGTTGTCTATACGTATAGAATACACAAATTCTATACGTATACACAATGATAACAGTTTAAGGGTTCAATTCTTGCAACGATTCAATAACTGTAGACATTTTTCCGCCTTTAGAGCCGGAAACGGGTCCCTGACCGAAATATAAGTTTTTTAGAAATTTTCTGTTACCAAAATCGGCGTGTTCGGCGTACGGAGGATGGAAATTTACTTTTTTGATCTAGAGACCTTGAAATGCCCAGAAATAAATTTTGGAAGAATTGGAAAGATTCATTATTTTGAAAGATTTTTGATTATTCAAGGAATAAGTAATAATTTACGCATTTTGGGGGTGAATCTAATGGAAACAAGCCTTCCTTTCAACTCTTGGTAACAGAGCTTGGTATTTGAATGGTATGTCTATGGACAATGTCCCGCACAACTCTTGTCGTACCTTTCATAGCTAGGATGCCGTCGATCGAGGAACCAGCAGTGGTGTTGTTAATCTCTGATATCACCTTTAGCGTTGCCATTTAGAACCCATTCACCAAAACGCTTTCCTTTAATATAACGGAAAAACGTGCTTGAATAGTTCGTCAAGGAAACCCAAAAAACCTCCCTGTGTTCTAATTCGTACGACGAGAACAGGTTTTTTTTTTCGGATTCCGATTCATCACAAGAATGTTTGCTCGCAGGTAATTCTGAACTCACCTCATGTCGACAGACATTTCAAGGTTTCTAAGACTTGGCAGTGAGTAAACAAGGAGAGCAAGTCACCATTCAATTCAGCCCCAAAACGCGTTAATAACGACTTGAAGCTCATTTACTAACGTACGTCTACTTTTGGTAAAAACCGAACTCCAACGTAATTTTTTCCAAACGAATTTCACAGAACATTAATTTGCTCACATGACTGGAAAACTGAGTGAGGGTTAGTTTTTCTGTGCTGTTCAAGACAAACTACTTCCACGTAACGCGAAAACGGTGATTATTAAGACATTTTCAGGCCATTCCCTGTTCTACGAGAGACGGAAAAAAGGCGACTCTTTATTATATTTATATAATCGGAATTCAAATTATTTTTTCCAAATAAAAATTTGAATCATTTCAGTTATTGAGGGAGTCTAACGGCATTTAATTTAAAATCGAGATAAACGTCATATAATGTACATATTACAGCTAATACCCAAAAGGAGTTAATTCTAGTTGTAACTAGCTAATTCTAGTTTTCCCTGAACCCCTTTGTTAAAACTAGCAGTCACTAGTTGGAACTAGAAATCCCCGCACGGCACTTGTGTTCCTCAAAAAACTAGAAAACAGAAACTTTAGGGCAAATAAGCAACCTTCCTCCAGCCGTCTACAGTTCACGCATAGGTGGAAGACAATTTTCACAAAATCTGAAATTTTGGTCAAAAACCCGTCTCCGGCTTTAGTGGTCCTCGAAAATTTTCAGTCCGATCGGACCAAGTCTGGGTAGGTTTCAAAAAATGGATTTTCGAGATTTTCGGCTATCTAGGTGTGTGAGGTGTCATTTTCGATTAAATTTTGGACGCCGAACCCAATGAGACGAATCTCCAAACAATTGGCGCCTACCGGATAAAGTTACGGGTCAAAATGGATATTTATCTACAAATTTTGAAAGTGGGGTTTTCGAGATTTCTGCTAAAATCTACTTAATTTTGGGCGCGGAATCGATTGGAATGAATCTCCATGCTCCTGGTCCGAGAAATAAATAACCCTTGCGAACGAATTGGCAGCTTTTTTGTGAAAAATTACAGGTGGAATCTAAAGTTGTAGTTTGTCCTGTGAACCTATCTACCTACCTTTGGAGAAAATTTGAAGCCTAGGTCAGTTTATCAATAGATTCAGAAAACTTTGTATTCAAATAAAACCTCTGTAAAGTTTCGAGATCCAACTAGAGTCGGAAAAGGGTCCCTGATTCGAAATTTCAGATTTTTAGAAAATATTCTACTACCAAAGTCGGTGTGAACGGCAAACGGACTTATGCTTATTTTGATTTAATATTCTGCATAAAAACCTAGGTTGATTATTCAAGGAATAACCGACCAAAAATAAGCTCTATAACTAAACGTCAAATGTTTAAATGAATTTAAAAAGATTTTGTTCCATTGGTATTACAAAATCTCGACCTCGACCTTGCCCACGAACGTCTAAACTTCTATTCGTAGTACTAATTACTTCTGGATACTTGGGCGAGGAAGACTGGGCATAACGCCCAAGGCTGGAGAAGGATTTGTTACTAGTCCGAGGAGTTCAGAATCTCGTGGGTCGTAATTAGTAAACAAGTATCCTACCCTTCGGCCATGATAATTATGAGAGTTTGACTATGGTGGGCATGTCGTGCAACGTTGAAGCAGTGAAGGCGGCTGCGTAATGCTGCAAATCAACGCTTCACCAATGAACGTGGGGTTAAAAATTGTAATTTGGAAAAAAAAACTGTGTTTCGGTTGAGTGGCGGCTTCTAGTTGCGTTTGAATAATTTGTACGTGGATTGCTTGTTTATTCATAAATTGAATAATTATCAGCGAAAAATCGTACTCGGACCATGCAAGACAACAATGACAAGAGGGTTCACGTTCCATTATTCCCTGCAACGAATATTGTACACCAATGTAGCGATGGAACAAAAGTTTTGAGATCATCACCATTATATCACGCTGATATACCTCAATACACGCACCACACCAACGAATTCGATGGCTGCAGGTATTATGCTTACCTATAGCAATAAACTTTGATGCCTTTTACTCAAGCGCATGCGCAGAGCTAACTAATTAATGAATGTGGAAGCGATTTGTGGGGGAGAATCGAAGGGTTAATTCCCGAATCACAGGGGGTGGTCCTCGGATCAGGAGCATGGAGACGCATTCCATTCGATTCAGCGTCCAAAAATTAGTGTAATAGTGTAGTAATCGTCGAAAATATCGAACATGTGGAAAATGGGGAAAACAGATGGTGTGGCGTGTCCTATCGACCCATTCCGATCGATTCAGGGTGGAAAATTTAATGGGATAATGATACCCCACAAGCCTAGGTACCAGAAATATCGAAAACCCACTATCAAAGTCGGTAAATAGAGACCCATTTTGACCCATAACATCTTCCGGTGGGCGCTAATCGTTCCGGGATACGTCTCATTAAATTCACCATCCAAAATTTAGTCCAAAATCTCAAAAATACAATTTAATGAATGAAAACATGGGTTGATTATTCAAGGAATAACCAACTAAAACCGAAAACAATGGGCCTACTCGGGTCTTGAGATTTTGAGACAATCAAACCTGAAAGCCATTATTTGCGCACCCCCCCCCCTCCCTCGTCTATTGACGGGGCTTCCTACTCAACCCTGAAACATTGATCTGAATCGGATGATCCAAATTTTGTTAATTATCGTTTTATCAAGGAAATCTGGATATGTAATCAATTGGGTTAGGAGGGTCATCTGAAACAAAAGGTACTAAAACAATAAAAATAGCAATTTCGAAGCAAAAAACCAATTTTTTCTCAATTTATTTTAGAAATTGGCTGAAGTTTGTAAGCAGTAAGATGCTTTGGGTTTTGATGCATTTTATGGGTACCTACCATATTGTAAAGTGTTTGGTATTCTCCTTCCAGGGGTTCAACGCTTTGAATCATTGTGCCCCTTTAGGTACCATCCTTGGGGTACCTTGACGGCGGAGCCGCCAAGAGGACAGAAGGGATCCACCGCTTTGCGCGAGACCGCTCCAACGTAAACGCGCTCATTCATCATTCGATTGCTCCTACACGGAGGAGCTCCAACGAGCGACCAGCCACCCCGCCCTACGGGCCCTTCAGCCACGTCGAGGACGACCTCCCCAACCCCCGAGTCATCGCGAGGACTTTTCCCGTTAGCCCTCCACCGGCGGAGGGTCCTGGAAGGAGAAACACGATGGAGGGTAGTGGGTCAGGTTTAGGGGGCCCCCGGGGAAGGGGGTTCCTCCGAGGAACCCACGGGCACCCCGACTGACTCCAGTCGAGAAACAGCCATGGATCTGGGATTTCTGGGACCGGTAGAAAACGCGGGGCGGTACCTCTACGACTACTACCTCTGGACGCTCTCCCTCGCCGGTAAGTCCCACCGTCCCCTTGCCGCCTCCCGCTCATTTTCACACATTTAAACTAATTCCAAACTCTGAAATTCTGACACCCAAGCAGAAAATCACCGTTTCCTTCTTACTACAAAAAGCTAATAAAATGTCAAAATTTAATATTTGCTATATCCGTGAATTACGCGCACAAATTTCAGCTAACCAATGGACGAGTCAGTAGCATTTCACCAGCAAAATTCAGATGTAATCCAAACTAAAATCACTATTTTCTAGGTCTCAACAGTTTTCAAACTACAGTAAATAGAATGGCGACACCGCCAGACAATACATTTCTATAAGATCGAACTCCAACCGACCCGTGGAAATGGCTTGAAAATGGAATTTGATTTGTTCAATCATTATTAAGGAACAACTTCAACAAAGTAAATTTCACCTGGAAATGTTTAGGAGACTAGAGTTTAATTGTAATTAGAATACAACTCCACTACTACTGGCT
The DNA here is from genome assembly GCA_019603395.1 of Cyrtorhinus lividipennis. Lineage (NCBI taxonomy): Eukaryota > Metazoa > Arthropoda > Insecta > Hemiptera > Miridae > Cyrtorhinus > Cyrtorhinus lividipennis. The sequence continues at coordinate 10,682,721 of CM034007.1, forward strand.
AAGACTTCTAATCGACCAAAACACAAATTTAAGTTCAATAGAACATTCAGAAACATATGGATTGAAATGAGACGTCGTACGATTCTGTAACTACCGATGTAAAGTCATTTAAAAAAAAATGGGTGAAAATTGGAAGTTGCGACCCGAAAATCCCGATACGTCTAACATTTCTATTAGATAGACAGGTTGTGACAGGGCGGTGATCCAAAGAGCGTAAGCTGCTTAAAAGCTCATGTACTTCCCGGACATCTCTTAAAGAGGCTCGGTCTCACCTTGATGTGACTCTATCTCTTTGAAATGGCCTCAAAATGAAGTTTTTAAGTGGAAAGACAACGTTTCAGGAACATTCTCCGTAGGCCACTTAGGTGGTGTAGGTACAGTTACGAGCATTTTTTTAATATAATAAATTCCTAGGTTGGAAAAAGCTCTTTTACTTTTGTATTTTTTGGTAATGTACCGCTGAAAATAAATCAGTTCGTAAAAACGTGCCTCATTTTCTTATCTCAGGGCCTCTTCCTACCTTAATTTATCAAAAATGAATGGAAGAAAAAAAAGTTTCGCAAATTTTGAAAGTTTGACATTTTAGATTTTTTAATAACATGATGAGCTATTTAATATTTTCCCCGTCAAACGAATAGAGACCCCTGTGATTTCAGGACTATCGCACACTGAAAAGAGCCACTGAAAAAAGTGCACTTTTAGTTGGTACTGGAAGATACCAGAATCGACTGGGAGAAGTCTCGATATTTTCGGTTTGTGTTGATCAACGTACTTCAACGACATGAGTTATTTTCGAATTTCGAAAGGACTTCGACTCGATATTAAGATGGGCGATTTCGCCCTTAACGCGCTAGTCTCAGGGATTTTTCGTCACCACTAGAAACCATTTATTACTTATCTTTCGTCCTTGAACCCATTACGGCGAATTTTCACTTTCACTTGTGTCGTCAATCAGCTAGCACGCCAGGAAGGGCGAAAGGTAGGGTTTCGTCATGTCGACTCGAGGCCCTTCAATGGTTACCAATGTGTGATAGAAGGAATCCGTGGGAGTTGCCAAGAAATCGCCAGCAGTAAACTCCTAGTCCGGAAAATTACCTTCTCGTGATCAAATGTATCGTTTCAAATTTGATTAAAGCTCGCTACAAAACCTGATTGCACTCCAACGTGCGAACTAAATGGATCCTATACCGAAACTAGAATGGGACTCTATCAATCTATCCTCAAGATTTCATGACCCCCTCAGCGACCGTGAAAAGGTAATAACAGTAGGAAAATTTCCGCTGACAAATAAGCAAGTACTTTCCGTCACGCGTAAAATATTTATGAAACTCGATTGTGAAACTTTATGAAACTTGTGTTTTAACTAATAAAAACTCATCTCTTACTAAGCTTTCGAAATGTAAACCCCCTTCATCGGCGCTTTATCGAGTTTTTATCGTCGAGCTCCTTGCCTCGTCTTGTTTATCTGTCGCCTCCTTAATTTATTCCGGTAAATTCACCATTTTGACGATGTAACCTAATTTATAAACAGTGTACATTTAAAAATGTTTTAGCGAGAAATGTATTACTTTTCTATAAAATACCACTTTAGAGAATAACTCAACTAAATAGGCGAACAAAATCATAACCAAACAACCCTCCAAGGAGCCAAATATAATAGTATTTTATTTATCAAAACAAAACTTTATAGTTTACCTAGTTTTCCTAATTATTTTTTATTTATTTTAATTTCGGGTAAACATCCGTCTTTAGACGATTTGACAGTCATCATACGCTTTTGACTAGCAATATAAACCATCTCCATGAGATCTGATGCGAAAATTATACAGCATTTGCAACTTATCCGACTCGAAATTGGTTATTTCGATTGTTTCATCAGCGGAAGCCGTTTTCATATGAATTTCATCAGTCTGACGAGGATTGGAGGGGGAACACGTTACTATCAACTCTCCCTACGTTGAACACTCGGTATATCGAATCTCTCGATATTTCGAAATAAAAACTCAGTCCCTTGAGAATCTCTCGGTATATTGAAGTTTTTACAATGCATTTTGATATAGTCAGTTCATCGAAGCTGAACGGGGGGCAAGCCTACCGCCAACACACGGTGTATAGCACAAGTATGATCCTACAGAATATCCGTATCAAGATGGTGCCCGGTTCGATCACAACTGTTTGTGAAGTTTGTGGAGATAATGTATTTATAAACTGCCAACTTCTCACCCATACACATTGTGTACTAAATTGAGTTTCTGAAGTGAATTGTGAATTTGATCGAACCATTTTAGCGTTTTTATTGTAGCTTCTCATATCACGTTGAGTACCTACGACTTCTTCGTAATTAATTGAAATTATGTGCCGTCGTTCATGACCTTTTTTTAATCTATTAAATGCCGGTAGTATGAGCAGGGCTATGATGTAGGTAATAATAAAAAAAAACTATTAAAATTAATATGTAGACTAGAGCGCCCTCAGCGATGGGAAGGAAAAGAGCCGCTTTGAGCTGCGCCGTCGAGGCAAATCCTGCTTTTTTTGGAAGACGAAGATAAGGGCGCTCCAAACGCAATATTGTTATTGTTTTAAATTAAATACTGCAAGGAAAGGAAGTCAAAGGGATGTACAAAATCTGATGAAACATTGAAACTAACTATGCTCAAATAAATTATCCTCGAAAGTTGACCAAAATGCCATCACTGGTTGGTCGTGCCTCGTTATGATCTCTAGAGACTCCGATCGCATTAAAGATCGAAAAATGGACAGGCCATCGAAACTTTCAGCCATTTCCTACAATTTGGTAGGATCAATGCAAGTAATTATGGGAATTCCTACACACGAGGTTGCGGTCAGCCCTGTAAATAGACCTTCCCGGTCCAGATGTAACCGCTTTCTTCTCAGCAGGTGGTTACGGGCTTGATCGATGGGCGGTTCGTTGCATCAACGGACTATCCAGCACGAGCCGGGTCGAAATGGTACCCGGTAGTTTGCGGTCAACTGAACGAGTGAAAGTCACAATGAAGAGTAAGACAATCGATGTTAAGTTCCGTCGTCGGCACCCGATTATAACTGGAACGACGATTGCCGAGAATGTTTTTTGGTCAGATTAACCCTGTACTGAGGGAGGCTTCGGATGTAAGCGCTGCGCCGTCTGTAGTTAGTGAGAGCGCCTGATAACAAGCCAGAGTCACATCCCGCATTGCATTCGTACCACCGCGATGGTGTTTTGCCAACTTTAAGGCGCTGAAATCTGAATTCATTTTCTCTAAGCTTGAACATCCACATTTTTCCCTCTTCATTTTTATTTCTGAACTTTAAATACATTCATCAAATAAAATCATCAGGCAATAGAAGCCATTTTCATCGTGCCAAAACTTCATCGATCTTAAAATTTTAACCACCTTCCTACGAGAAAAAACTCTATCGATAGCTCCATTTTACAACTGTCAGGTAAAAAGGAACATAGTTCAAAAATAAAATTCATTCCAAAGCTATTATAAATTCCATTCTCTTCATTAATCAAACAAATGCCTGGTCAATATGGCCCGTTATCAGAGGCTGCCTCGTCAACAAGAAGAACTTATGGCTTATATTCTCATTAAAATAATACAAGTTTGAGGACACCTAATTGAGGAATGAAACCCGTTAGGGAAACACAGAAACTAATTATCAAAAAGTGACCAAAAAATACTGAAGCTTGGCATGAGAGGGATTATGTGAAATTTCCAACATAATGACTTTTTGCTACCCCTTCTAAAACTAGGACAATTTCAATTTCATTATCCGATTTCATTTTAATTAATTTAATTTATTATCCGAAGCTGATTATTCCTTAATTTACCCGTAAACGCCCCTCAATAAGAACCAAAGGCTCACATGATGGTGAATTTCAAGTGATCCACGATTTTCAGAAAATATTGGCATTGGTGAAAAAACTCATGGACACCATTCCAAATCCAAATTGACTTTTCCCAGATATATACTTTAGATAAACAAAATTTCAATACATGGTCAAATATCGGACACTCTAATTATTTCGAAAATGTCATTTTTGGACGATCGACGAGTGTCACGGCGTGCGTTTGGAATGTGAAATATCGAACTAGTGAGACTTCTATCAGATAAAAAGTCATTGTTATTTCCTCCATGAGTTTCATTCCTCTTAAATTCAATCGTTCGCTTTTCTGTTAACTCAACAAACACTCAAGTACACACGAGGCATCTCAGACTCTTCTTTTGGATTATTATTTTTAATAATAAGTGTGGCGTTTTGTAATGCCTCTTTGCGGATAAAAAACCGTCCTTTTTTTCACCTCAAACATCAGTTAAAAGAACCTTATTATTCACTACGAACCCACGTTCTTTGTCATGGAATATGCGGTTAAACATCCACCACACGCTAAGTAAAACCAGTATTAGGCGCTTTTATCCCTGTTACATTGGCGATAAACAGCCAATTAAATCACAAATATAGTTAACATGTTTAAATTTGTTCATCATAAACAATATTCTCGTATAACTTAGCTGATACCCATCAAATCGAGCGACTAGAAGTGCTATTGAATGGATTTACCTAATTGAGATGAAGTCTAAGACATGGTAAACGCTGCTTTCCAAATACTGTGAGTATTTTCGTGAATGGACTGATAGAATGGCGGTTTTCTCGAAATCATGACATTAGTTTTAGAGGGAATATTGTAAAAAGGTTTTTAAAAAGTGTTTGAGATGTGAAGAAAAAAGTTTTTGTTTTTTAAAGGTTTTATTCGATTGGGAGATAATGCGAGTTACAAGTGAATGTAATTATTGAGGGTGTTTGAGAGAAGTGCTAAGAGTCGATTTCAATGGTGGATAAGAATGAGGAGAAAAGAGGAGATTTGGCTTCAAATTAGAAGCGTTCCCCGGTCACCTGCATATAATGGCTGGGTGGCTGCGTCGGGTGCTCCAAGTCGGCCGTGCTCTTGCCTTCTCCTGGGTCAGGGATATCGACTTTCTTTCGGAGCGCATCTTCCTTTTGGAATCCACTCGTCTCCTCCTGAAAATGCCCTCGTCCTGTTTCTCTTCTTTTACTTTCGACAGTGTCGGTGCGACTCATCCACGTACCTCCCGTAGGGTGTCTCCTCGCACCGAAAACCTCGGTTTCCATCGTCTGGGGCACGACTCAAAAGCCGCGAGTCCCATCTTTCACCTTTCGACCTCGTCCCACGACTATTTTGACATCATTACCATCCGACACGCCTAATAGTCGAGTCGTCTCTCTCAGGCCCATAAATGGAACCACTTTCCTGTCAAGGCCTCTAAAGAAATTTCGGCACTGCACCGTTAGAACAAAGTGGGGTTTCATATAATTTCTACAGATGCGTATGATTCTAACCCAGTCAGGTCAAAGGTTCGCTGCCTCTCCTAGATTTGAGCGCCAAATTGAATGCTCTCAAGCAGGATCTGAAAGTCAATGATTCCAATGCACTGACCTGAAAATCGCAATAAAAAGACAATTTAACCGAAATTACCACATACGTACTTTGGCGATTTCATTGGAATGAACCCATCCCCTATTCCTCTATTCCTGTATATTGCCCAATTTATAATTCTGGAACTTTGCGCATCCGCCTCTTAAAGCTGAGGCAATAGTGAAGAACCTCGAAAATTTCAGCATTATAATGGTGTGTAGCTCACTCATCAGAGAATTCACTCCAACTCGAACTCCAATGTTGCATATGATTATTATGTATCTACAAATATATGTACTTTGAGAGCGCATCTTTCACGTAGTTCTGTGTATAGTATATATAAAGCACATTACATCTTGTTGCTGGACCACAATTTTTGCTGTTTTTGAATTGTTTTTGCACGATTTTATGAATTTCAATAGAGCTGACACAACTCTACTCAACTTAGCTTTCCGCAATACCAAATGATCCACCAATTTCATAGGGAAGTGAACGCTGCATAAAATTAGTTCAATCAGAATAGTTAGACATTTCAAGAAGGGACAATACCTTGGATTCAATACCAGGTCGCTCAAGCTCAATAGTTTTATTTAAAAAAAAATTGGACAGAGTAGGATTAATTTTTGAGAGTTTGGTAACAAAGGTGGTTGGAGACAAAACCTGACTAAACTTGTGAAGTAGTAGTTGGTAGTCAAGTCGACGTCTGTTAACATTCCCCGTATTAAAAAACGTTGCAAATTCTTTCACAGGGGTTGGTTATTCCATGGACCAGGCGCATGAAGACTCATTTCAATCGGTTCAGCGTCCAAAGTTTAGTGGAAAATCATACCCCACACGCCTAGGTATCAGAAGTCTCTAAAACCCACAACCAAAATAGGTGAACGGATACCTATTTTGACCCATAACCTCCTCCGGTGGGCGTTAATCGTCCCGGTACCCGTCTGTTATGGATTCAGCGTCCAAAATTTAGATCAAAATCGAAAATAATACCCCACACGCCTTAATCTCCGAAAATCTCGAAAATTCATTTTTCGAAAAACACATTTTGACCCCTATTCCCCCTGACTGGCATTCGATCCACCTGTATAAAGTTACGGTTGTGCGGGGTCGAGAAGGTATAACTGTGTCCTTATAATACCGAAATCCTCTTCCCGGAAGAAAAATAGTTAGAAAAACATGGAACCAAGCACTTCACATCAACTTTCTCCCTCTTCATCTACGTATTCCATCCAAACCTGCACAGTTCGTCGGATCAGCATTGCAGGCGGGCGTCAGAAAACAGTTAACCGTCTCGAGATTTACAGTCTCTCCGAGCAATTCGCTGGGGAACACCGCGAAATTTACATAATAAACACTATAAATCCCGCGCTTTGAAGTATTGCACCCTCTTCTCCGTCCGACTGAGATATATACGCGAGAAATGTCTCTACGTGTTCTATGGTCTTACGAAATTATATATTTGTCCTGGGGGAAATTCGAAGAGGAAGCTCTTGAAGATTAGTGCGAGCTCGAGAAATGTGAATTATTGTTCAGAATGTGCCGGTATTATATTTCCTTCCAAATCAATGGACCACTGTGAGCGAGGGTGGGTCGGATGTTGCATTTCCCACATTATTTGTAGGGAGATGATGATTTAGAGATTCTTCATTACAAATAAGAGGAGCAAGAGAGAACTCTTTCCACTGGAGTCCGTTAATTCAATTGAATTCGCTAAGCTTGTGACTGCACAACAATAATACTAGATCCTCTTAATTTCTTATACACTATATGTTTTCGTGTTTTTCATAATATAAAAAGGCAGCTAGATCGAAAACGCGTGATTCCGTCCGCGAACCCCAAATTACAAAAGGAGCCTAATTCCAAGAAGCATCAGGTGATCCATTTAGGGGAACTATAGTTAATAGAAACAAACTAAAACTGCTGGCTTTATGTGCTCCGAAACTATTTGACTCATCGCCCAAAACGGAGGAACGGTATCGGTGAATATGTACCTATTTAGGTACATTTGGGTAGGTATCATTAACAATGATACCAAATCCCTAAATATTAGAAGAAATGGTGGATTTTCAAAGTTTTGATCATTTTGGCAGTGCGTGAAGTGGGCAACTAGACGCCCGGTTACAGATTAGCCAAAACGTACAAATTCCACCACCCTCGAACTCCCTATCACTTAATAAATGAGGCCCCAACTGTGACCAAGGAATGTTGAACCTCTTAAACGTCAGCCATTGTTTTTTCATTACCACAATATCAAAAATTAAGTGATATTGAGTATTTTATAGTCCTTTACATGGGATTTTGCACCCCTTTGCCGCAGCCATGACGGAAGGACTTGCCATTCTGCTTGGCTACTACCACGTGTGATTATGGTATACAATTCCATTTATGAATCGTTGACGTTATTCTTCACGTCCCACAGGCTGGATGACTTATAAGATCGACGTTAGTTTTGCTTCAAGCTCACGTTGCAGTTATCTAAGTTTCAAGTACAAATAATTAAACTTGGTACCTTTGCTGTTGTTACTTGAAACGTCTGTAGTAGCTATTAAAGCTACATAGCAGTTATACGGGCTTTTAGATCCAGAAAATGTGACACACTGCGAGAATTACCATTTCCAGATGTTATACCAGTTGTATGTCAGCCGGCGGGCCAGTTTACGATAGGTAGGCAAGTGTAACTTGAGGAAGAAGTTACCTTCTTCGCTGGATAATGTAAAAGATTATCGCAAGTACCTATAAATACGAGTAAATTGTGCAATATCTACTTCTGTTCTCATCAGTGAATAAAACACATGTAGTATGTAGTAGGAGGTACTGCCAAAATGTACCGAAATCTTCTGCGACTCGGCGAAACCTTGTAAGGAGATTCGAGTAAAACTCATCTCTTTCCAATATGACAAACAGCTCTGGCTGGATTTCCCACAAGAACCCACACGTGAAAGGGCGGTACCAACCGTGGCTGTGACCCGGCAGTTGTTCCGGCTTGGCTCATCAACAAACGTCGACGCATTTGGGCTTCTACAACTTTCCCTTGTCATTTTCTCCGCATTCATGACCTGAAGAATCCATAAAGCTCCTCTTACAGGAACTTACCTCCGGTAGATGGCGCTTTAGTCGGGCAATGAGTACTTAACTCACTTGACTCGTTCAGAGCGAGCTTCACCACCTAGTGATTCTTCGGTCATAGAATGAGCGTTTATTGACCAGTTAATCTTACCCGCGCGGATCTGAAGACAAGCTGAGCTGAGTCAGCAGTTTTATCTGAGTTGGCGACTCTCTCACCATGTCCCCCATGATTCAAGTGAAATAGCTGAGCAGCTGTCGTGCCTAAGACCATTTTCTCATCGACAGTCGAAAATAACTTGCTTCCAATTATAGTGCAACAACCAATTTAGTGCATCAAATTTAAAAGGAAAGAAAGTTTCCGCGAACTGAAAACTGTACTGCCACTTATTCCTTGCAGTCATAAACAGAGGCTCTTGTAATTCCCTACTCTAATTTTGTCAATTTGTCCAAGCCTACATCATTGAAGGCAAATTTCATTCCCAGTTAGAAGAGCCTCACGTCGTCTCTTTTACGTCTTCTTCAGAGTAAAACAGCTCAGAAACTGTTCTCATTAGACCTAACTACAGATCATTCAATCAGAGCATACCAAATAAACCAATTCCATAGCGTTCCACAGAGAATATTAACTCAAGGACTTCTGTGTCTCGAACGGTCTTGAGTAAGAATGATCCTTATTCACATTATGTCCTGAATGACAAAATACCTTATATACAATAGAGAATCTACTTCCCAGATGAACATAGTAACTGCGTAAGTATACAACAAGCAAAATGCTAATAACTGAAAAAGCTTACTGCCAACGGCTGCAACACAGCTTGCATGTTTTCATTCCTGGAAGCTGAATTTTTGTTCAAGGATTCCCCTGAAGCCGACTTTTCCGAATATGTTTCGCCATTTACTGCACAAAAAATGCATTCAAGAGTACTTCGGTCCTCGCTCTTCTCATCCTTTTCTTGACTGAGCCCTGTCAGTCCCCAGAGATTAACACCAATCAATTATTGAAGACGGAGTTCAACAACAATCCAATTTCTTGCGAGCTTTTGCCCTATTAATGTGCTTCATTAGGTCTTCATGAATTCTCTGCTATTCGGAAATATTACTGTTAAAATACGAAATGGAAGGCAGGTGCATAGCCGGTGAATTGGTTTGACTGGGGAAACAACTTGTGTTTATGATGGGCTAGAATCCAGAATAGAAACTTTCTATAATATAGGTACGAGTGACATTCTCACGTCGCTTACAATCAGTTCCTTCTCATGTTGCAGACCGGAGATCGAAAGGATGGATGATGGTCGACTCACCGGTGCCCACTCTCCTCTACACAGTCATCTACCTCGTCATTGTTGGCATCGGTCCACGCGTCATGAAAAATAGGAAGCCCTATCGCCTCAACTGGTGCCTCGTGCCCTACAACCTGGCGATGAGCCTTCTCAACCTGTATATTGGAATTGAGGCAAGTGAATTTATTGGAGATTCAACAGCTCACCCTCAATAATTAATTCATTATAACATGGTAGTGGTATCGTATATCCTGAAAGAATTTACAATATATACTAGAATATACAATTAAATGTTTCATCAAATTAGTAGAGATCTACTACTGGTGTCTGTAATGGCTGCAAGCGTAATATTTCCCCATGAACTCCTAGCACCATCACTAGGCCCCTTCCTCTCAGATTCTTCTGATGATAGGCGCTTTTGTTTAAACAATTGTTTCCCAGACAGCAGACAACTGGTACTCCAATGGTACCCAGGAGTCACAATAACCTTCATTATCCTTCTTGGAACTGTCACAAGTCACGACACAACTGCAGACGGCATTCACCCTACATGCATCAATGTTTTCTTTCTAGGGGTTCTTCCGTCAAAAGTACTCTAGGAATACATTCCCAAAGAATATATTCCCATCACCAGCAGTCTGATTCCTATGTCGCATGTGATATGCCACTCAACTCTCTCCAGACTCCTCTCAATCTTCCTTTCATTAGAGGATTCCTTTCACCTAACGAGTAACTAACTTACACCGTTCAGCCAAATAACGACATCCACTCTCGATTTGAAGTCATCTTTCCTCAATCAAAGTTCGGAAGTAACGATATTAAGGACATGATGGTCTGCATCGGGGAAAAACCAGACAACCTGTTCACAAGACCTACATTCCTCCTGACTGAAGATAATCAATCCCAATCCCCGCCTGTTTCCTGTCTGTAGAGGGATTCGATACAGGGGTGTTTTCACTCGAGAAAGTATTGTCACTTTAAATTGCTCCGTTTGGTAGGCGGTTCAGTTGTTTGGGACCAAATTGTCCATCAGTTTACGGGTAATGCAAGGAAAAACCCGACTAAATTAGCAATTTCATCAACTACAATCTTTCATTCGCTTTCTTAACGTAAACTTCGACTCACTCATGTATTTATCCACACAGAATGATCTTGTCTTAGATATGGGGATATATGCCATGCTGTAAAACTGCAAACACTCTACTGGCTAAACTCTTAACTGCTAATTTTATTAAGAAATACTTAATGGAAATATACTATATAAATAATTATATCATGATACACACCACGTTGTACGGGAGTGGGGTACATAATATTTATAATTATAACAGTGATGTGATCTTCATATCCACGAGAAGGGTTTTGGTGTCATTTCAATTCAGTTTGCTGGGACTCAATTAAGTAATGAGCAATTTTGCATATTTCAGCTACTGATTGCTTCAACAAAGCTGAAGTACAGCTACGTATGCCAACCTATTAAGCACACAAATCAGGAAGAGGAAATGAGAGTGAGTATGTGATGAAGTCTCACACCATTGCATGCACTGTCCCTAGTGGAGCTAATGCTGGATTTCCGCCAATTTCAGATAGTGAACGCCGTCTGGTGGTACTATTTCTCCAAACTGCTGGAGTTCTGTGACACATTTTTCTTCATACTCCGAAAAAAAGAGAAACAATTGACTTTCCTCCACGTCTACCATCACTCAACGATGTTTTCATTGTGGTGGATCGGAATCAAATGGGTGCCCAGTGGGTCGACCTTCTTGCCGGCCATGGTCAACTCTTTCATTCATGTTCTCATGTACGCCTACTACGGATTGTCAGCTCTCGGTCCCAACATCGCGCGGTTCCTCTGGTGGAAGAAGTACCTGACCATTCTCCAACTGGTGAGTCATACATATACGTTACCTATTTAGAGTTCCATTGAGATTTATTCTTGTTTCTCTTCCATGGTCGTAGTTCATTAAAAAAAAAAAAAACGGTGGATGCGGCGGGTCCCGGACCCATTCCAATCGATTCAGTGTCCATGATTAGTGGAAAATGATACCCCACACGCCCAGGTACCAGAAATCTCATTTAAACACATATTCAAAATGAGTAATATATACCCTATTTGACCCATAACTTCTTCCAGTGGGTGCCGATCGTTCTGGAACCCATTTCATTTGATCCAGCGTCCAAAATTTAGTGGAAAATGATACCCCACTCGCCTAGATCGCCCAAAATCTCGAAAATCCATTTTTCAAAAAACACATTTTGATCCATACCCCGCCCAAATTTGGTCTTACTCTAACACTGTTTTGGCCTACATTCCACCGATTCTCCAGCGAATTACCCCCATACCGTTCAGGTTCGAGGAATAACCAATCAACATGTGAAGAGTACAGGGGAAAAATAGTTCTTGTCCAATGTTTACCGAAAATGAGATATGAGTGCCATCTGTTGCCTATTTACCGTAGCTAGCAACTTGTATTATCGATTATTAAATAGTTATGCAGCACAAATTTTTATTTTTTGAATTTGGATGATCCTTGTCTCTCTATGCGTTTTGAAACCTTAAAAATTGGTTTTTATCGAAATCAAGTTTTATGGACATGTATGTATCATTCTTCCCCTGTACTCTTCATGTGACAGTTGCTAAACTCGAAGCAAGTTACAGTGGTACCACGCGATACGATCTTAATCCGTTCCTGGATACTCAAAATGTTGAGGTGTCGTGAGGCTTACTATCACAAATCCTCAATATAACGGCAACACGATTGCAAAAATCAAGGAATCATGTTACTATCACAAATCCTCAATATAATGGCAACACGATTGCAAAAATCGAGGAACCATGTTACTATCATAAATCCTCAATATAACGGCAACACGATTGCAAAATCGAGGGATCATGTTACTATCACAAATCCTCAATATAACGGCAACACGATTGCAAAAAATGTCAACTCTCCGATTTGGTCAAAATGTCTGGACGTTCTCATTCCTATCAAAAAAGGTCATGTCCGCCGCCGTACGCAAGCCGGTTTATACTGCCGTCATTTCCGCGCACGTGTTCATGGTACGCTAGAGAAATTTCTTCAAAATACGGCTGAAATTGGGTACAGGGGTCTGTTCCATGTCGAGATGGGTCCTCGACCCATTCCAATCGATTCAGATCCAAAATTTAGTGGAAAATGATACCCACACGCCTAGGTTCCAACATCTCAAAAACACATATTCAAATGGGGGAAATGGGTAGGGGAAACGGGGGCGGCGGGTCCCGGACCCATTCCAATCGATTCAGTGTCCTTGATTAGTGGAAAATGATACCCCCACCCTAGGTTCCAGAATCTCAAAACACATTTCAAATGGTAGTATATACCCAATTGACCCATACTTCTTCCATGGGTGCCGATCATTCTGGAACCCATTCATTTGATCCAGCGTCCAATTTAGTGGAAAATGATACCACTCGCCTAGATCGCCCAAAATCTCGAAAATCCTTTTTCAAAAAACACATTTTTACCCATACCCCCGCCCAAATTTGGTCCGATCGGGCTGAAAAGTTTGAGGACCGTCCTAGGTCGGGATCAGACCCCTGACCCAAATTTCAGATTTTTAGAAAATTTTCTACTACCAAAAACAGCGTGGACGGGCGGACGGCGGACGGACATTGACCTTTTTGATCTAGACACCCATGAAACGTCCCCAGAAAAAATTTTGAAGCCGAATCGGAGAGGTTGACCATTTGCATGAAAACATAGGTTTGATTTATTCAAGGAATAAAACCAACACAAAAGGAATTCAAAATTCTTCTTGGGTGTTTAAATGTTCACCTTAAGGGTGTTGATTGATGATGATTCGTCGTTTTTGGTTGGTTATTTCATGAATAATCAACCTACGTTTTCATGAAAAAGTTAATCCCTCCGATTCAGTCCAAACTTTTTTTTTTCTGTACGTTTCAAGGTGTCAAGATCAAAATAAGCAAATGTCCGTTTGCCGTCTAGCATTTATTAGAAAAATGTCTAAAAATCAGAAATTTCGGTGCGCGGACCTGATCCAGGGCCTTTTTTCTCGTTGTTCGGACCAAATCTGGGGGGAGGGGGGGGGGGTTTTTGGGGGGGGGGTTTAGAAGTCAAAATGTGTACTTTGAAAAATGGATTTTCAAGATTTTCGGTGATCTAGGAGTATGGGGTACTATTTTCCAGTAAATTTTGGACGCAGAATTGATTGGAATGTGTCTCTATGCTGCTGTTTTGAGGAATAACCAACCCCTGTTAATGAATTTGCAGCGTTTTGAAATCGTGCTGTTAGATTTCTAGCAAAAATATCGAAAAATTGGTGAAACTGTGCCATTGACGAATTTAAATCCAGAAATGTTTCCGACAATGGAATTCGTCGAGGCGCGTCCCTTTGACGCAGTGAAAATTGAATCAGAACTGTCCGAGATTAGGAGTAAACGGACGTCTCAACACTCAATCTCTGGTGATGGCAATTAGGGTGCCGCGACGCGTCAAGACGGACGATTAGCTTAACGCGTGGCGCGTAGGACGAGGAAACCCATTCAATCATCTGTTTGAGGCCGAAGGTTGGGAAGGATTATCGGAACACGTCGAGAAAGTGCAGGGAAAGTGAAGGAGTGGCGCGGATGACGGATGAGCGCCAGGATCGGGAGGCATTGTCCCCATACACAGAAGTTCGGCTGGAATGACAGGACAGTTCTTCAGATTCCCCTTGCCAAACTGTTATGGGGCCTCATCCTCCCGAGGCCTTTTGTCGAGGCCAGGAAGACGCCGAATCGTTTGTGCCCGGATCCATTCTTTTCAATGGCTCTCATTAGAGTAAGAATGTTCATACGGCGAATCTGGGTTTAGGTTAATGCAAAGAAGAAAATACGAAGAAAGCCGACTCCATCGGTTCAATGGACGAGGATACAGCTCATCAACAGTGAAACGATTTTACCACCAGGACCTTTCAACGGTCCAATTGTTCATTTTTATTTACCGTTCACAATTACAATTTTACCATTTATTTCTCTTATTGGGATGATCCATCATTCATATCCGCATCGACAACAAGAAGATAATTTAAAAAATTATCTATTTCGATAATATATTTTCCCCATCAAAACCACGGCAACGCTTTCTTCAGTAAAAACAAGAGAACAAATGGAAACGTTCTACTTCACATAATTCAATAACCATAAGTCTTCCTCAAACTTTTACCTTTGATGGGGTAATGTGTGATGAGTCAACGTCGAAAACATTTCCAACTGCCCCGAAAATCCGAAGGTTTGTGCATTGACGAAGTTCTGATTGTAGTGATGCCTATTTCACCCCGATCGCTACAGAGATATGCTATTTTCGGGGATATAAGCTTCTGAGCTTCATTCTGCACTGAATCAGATGGAAAGATGAGTTCATTTTCATTCAAATATAAGTATGATATTCAAAATAGAACCATAAACCAAAGGCGAATTTTTCTTGGAACTTTTCTTTCACGTGGACAATTATTATTCTACTCAAAACTACGTCGCACTTCTAACAGGAAAAAGGTATGGTAGCCATGGCCTCAACACCGTTGTCGACACATTGAGCACATGAATTTAGAACTGCGAGTGAAAACCATAGTGCGGGGAAAACCTTCCAGGAAGCCATCTCATCTAAGTCGACAGATTTCTCTCTCCGTTACAAAAGCCGACTACTGCCCTTGATGAAAGGGGAAATGACCGAAATTACACCGCCAGATTCCCGAGTGAGATGGTCAAGAATCAAGACCTAGGGGCTATTACTCTCTACATTGGATGATTATGAAAAGTGAAGTCCCTGCAAAGAGCTACGAGTAGGTCAAAATCTCCTTCGAGGTCAAAATCCTACGGTCAATAACGTCGAAAAAGCGTTCAAGTTGATGAAATATTCAAATTTGGGTCCTCCTCTTATCCGTATTCCAAGGAATACAATTTATAAAGCTTATTTTCCTCAACGGGCATCATAATAAACGCACAAATACTTTTTGACAAAATGCATTCTAGCTGCTTCTTCTGTACTTAACAAATTTCAACAATAGGATTATGTTTTGGATCGATAACATTCACAGTGTAAAATTCTGATTGAAGTTTGGCTTGGCCACTGGTATCCCGTCTACGTGAAGGATTCAAAAACTGCTGAATCGTATGCAACCAAAATTTTCAAATTCCAGCAATTGAGTGTCACTTACATGCCATTCACAACTCATGAGTCAAGCGTGCCCTCAATTTTATCACGTTAAAGCGCATAGCACCTTAATTGCGCCCAGGATCTGGCAGTTCATGCTGCGCTCGAACTTTGAGGATAACAGTGTTTTGTCGAGACCGCATAACCCCCTGCAGGAGGGTCGCTTTGTGTCTCAGGCCCGTGGAGTGTAATAAACCAAGGACTCACGCTGTGAAGATAATAAGATCGTATGTGACCCACTGTCCTACTACAAGTGAAGCGCCAGTTTGAGATGATCCTCAACTCCCCCACTCAAGCAGGTCCTTATACGAAAGACTACGACCCTTTTCTGAAGAAGGGAAGAGACGGTAAGTCACGACCTGGCTGACACCTTGTTGTGCATTTGGGGTGAAGGGAGTTTGAGTGACGCGGGCTTGACTGATCAGAGGATTGTGTGGAGAGAAAGTCCCGATTTGACGGGCGTCAAAAGGCTTACTGGCAAAATTGCAGCTTCACCTCGGAGATAAAATAACAAAACACGCCCTCTGTTTACACAACTGTCTCCCATCGGTTGGTTCGATTGTATCAATATGAACACTCTCACCGCACAGAAGGCCCCCAGGTCTTCTAGACGTGGCATATGCTTTTCTAACCGACTACAGACCGAACCCTGAATAAATGTTGTAATCAGCTCAACTTGAATTAAATCACGCGGTTCCACGTGAAAAAGAAAAATGAAAACTGACATTTAAATTCAGAAAACTGTACTGGAATACGTTGCGATGTTTAAATGTGTCCTGTCTACAAAAGATAATCTTTTCTAGCCAGTCTGGGCTTATGGAGTGCAGTTGTTGGGCAGCACCGCTCTTACCAATCGAGACATGATACAGATTCCAGAATACGGTACTCAGGTGTGTCACGAACGCTCCCTGGTATTTACCATGACCTACAATTCGAGACAGTAAACGAAACCATTAGGCTTTAAGACTGCCTATATCCAAAGGCTACAGGATCATGTCAACGAAGAGGTTGTTCGACTTCTTGACGTCAATGATCTCATCAGAAAGCTTAAACGCACGAAATTGCATGAATTAGCAATAATACAAAGACAATAAATCGTGTATCTTAGTTGAAGTTGCTAATAAGTTTCAACTTTGTACAGTTTAATAACATGGTATTAAACAAACAACAATTTAGCGGTAGGTACATGTGGACAAACACCCAGATGCATCTTGTGAGTCTAAATGGGGCCAATTTTCGAAGTGTTTCCAGAGCTACAACACTTTTCTTCTGACTTGGAAGAAAAGTATAGAATTCTACAATAAATTGTCAAAAGTATTTTCTATTTCACTTCGCTAATATTTCGTTCCACACTTCCAGATCCAATTCACCACGGCTCTCATTCTCGGCGTCAATGGGATCCGGTCCGGCTGTGACTTTCCCATGTGGATGCAGTACGGCCTCGTCCTCTACATGGTGTCGTTCATTGTGTTATTCGGCAACTTCTACGCCAAGGCCTACATTGAGAAGGTACGTGATGAGAGAAGAGTTCTTTCGGCAACCACCTGTCGTCTTATAGGGTGTGAAGAATTGATACTCTTGCCTGTGGCTAAAACATTGTCATTTGAGACCCTCGATTCATTGAGGATCCATCCACTTTCACGGAGTGAGTGGTATTCGTAAGTCACGATTGTATTCAACACGAAAACAACCTAAAATTCAATGATTCTCTTTGTAGTTCCTTTCTAGTTCTTCAAATGAAGACTATAAACAAAACATACTACACACAAGGAGTTGGAAGCACCACTTCGTACTTTCTTTTTCCTTTACTGCCGAAGACCCCTCGTTGAACACATTCGCTGATGCATCATTCATGTATCCCTTGCACATTTAATCCATTCCTGCCCTTCGAACTTGAGATCCTCAATGAATTTGCAATGTGGAATTAGGCTTAGACGTTGAGTCACCCTGTACGCAGTATTTCCCCATCAAAAAATTCTTCGGTGCCTGGTCCAAAGTTATCTTTTTATTCATGTGCATGGAACCAGTTATTTTCCTAGCTCGCATCCAATCCTCTGCTTGCGAGTTCATCAAGGGCTGACTATACCTTTTTCACAAATACTGCCCAACTTGGCCGTATAGCCTTTACCCGTTCTGACAGCACCTCATTGAGTTATCAGGCTCCTAGTGGTAGCCCAAGATTAGCATCGTGGAGGCGGCATGGTTTTCAAAGCGAGGTTGACATTACTGGACATCTGCTTGGCATTGAGAATTCTGGATAAGATGTTGACTTAATCGTCACCATATACTACACCCTAGTGGCCCCATACCAAGCAAAGGGTGATGCTTGTATCAAGCTAAGCCAGATCCCGCGGGATATCCATTAAAACCCAACTCTGCTGAAACCTTCTGTTAGCGGTAACAAACTTCAAATGGACATAAAAGTATTGCACAAGTAATCCATCTTGCGCATTTCACTTGCATTTATTCATAGAGCCGAATAGGGCGTAACTGTCGTCTTGATGCTCACGTTCCATAAATCATTAGGTCAGACATACCTACAGTTACAATCTAACCCCATTCGTGATTCCAGGGCAAACAAGCTTACAACAACCGAATGAACGCCATCCCATCCACGAGCAAGGTCGACTGATTGGATTCAAATACATAAATGAATGCTCGAACGAGTTTTGGCACCAAATTTCACGACACCGGACTCTCCTAACACGTCAAACCTGCCATCTAAATCTGCTTATTGTACCTCCCGGAAGCCACGATTTGATATGCATTTGGTTTAAGTATATAAATAAGTATGTATCGATTCGGTTATGTAGGTTGTTGTGGTAATTCCATTTCTAACGGCAATGCAACATATCATCACTTAACACCTCAGCCGACTTACATAAAATAACAAATTTTCATCCAACAGGATCATTTAATTTTGCTCAACCTTGGATCACCAAGGCGCGATTCAGCGTTAGAAATGCGTAATGTTTAATTGTTATAGTTTTGTTTAGAAAGCAATATTATTGAGTACATACGTTATATAAATGAGGAATTTTCGTTGTTGTTGATGTTGATTCCATATGATAATTTATCCTTTACGCTACCGACTATTAGGCGATGCAAGTTTATACGTTGGTAGCTTTTAGTTTTGTACAAGAATCGAAATGATAATTAATAACGTATATCCAAATGAGATTTTTAACTTTGTTGTACGACCAGTAGCGTTAATATTATTTATTTATACTGTGTAAATCTTCGATAGTTTTTAACGTATAAGATGTTCTTCGGGCAAGGGGTTTGTGGATATTTCCTACGCAATAGAAAAAATACAAATTGAAATTATACACCGTATAAGATATGATATCAATTAACAACTCTGATACTTAGCATAGTGAACGAATATGTTTCGACTGTGTAATCATTCTTACTACCACCCACCTCACCTACGAAGTGAAGATGAAGTACACATTGTAATGCGATTCCTACTGTTCTACCGGAATGATGTGAAGTGATGCAAACTATTTGACGACAGAAAACAAATCCATTGATTTTGGACCCCAGAAGTGAAAAAACGGCGGTGGTTTTTTTTAATGTAATAAAATGTGATTTTTCTATGAATGGTGTGATTTTCTTAAGCATTGCCTGTCAACTTGTAAACGCGCACTATTATGATAACAGTTCCGAAGGGTATCTCAAAAGTGCCCCTAGATTGCCAAAATCAATACAGTTAGCCTTAGTTAATACATTCAGAGGATGTTCATTACAAACAAACAAGCGGAATGGGTTCTGTAGGGTTCAGCTTTGTGACAAATTGTCAATCATGAAAGGCACTTTATTTATTACCGAAATCAAGCATCCAAGTCTCAGAGATGCAGAGAAGTTGTACTTGGTGGCTGGAAAATACGAATAAAGAAGGAAAAGTTGACCTTTTAGCTTTCAAAAGTTCATTGAAACGACGCCTCTTTTAGAATTGAAATTACCTATTTGGAAGGTTGTGCGGCATTCATTGGTCATACAAGCATGATATCTTATTAAATTTTCAGTTGAAATGAACTACCTATTAGCTAATCTGTATTCAATGGCAAAGTTTATCAAAATTCCATAATAGATCAATTCTAGCGAAAAATTTTAAGATAATATTCTGGGATACAATCTTGATCAGAAATCGCCATATGCACAGTTTTTGTAGTGATTACCAGAAGCAATGATAGACGATTGCCGCACTAGGATTCACAAAACTCATTTTCTATGTATACTTTATCCTTACGAAATTCCATAAATTCCATTTATCAACCAAGCCTCAATCGGCGATAGAGATCAGAAGTATTTTCATAGTTTAGGTAACTGGATACATGTTTGGGTAACAATTATGATGAGTTCACTCGATCCGATATGAGTCCTGGTTAGAGCATTTTTCCAATAACCTCAAAAATTGAGGTCAATTGAGGTTTTGTTGATTCAAAATTGATTTGTTCAACGGTTAACAGCAGTTCAAACATTATTGTATCATCGTGTGACATGGTGCCATCATTCGCGATAGCTCATATATTTGGTTCGTTATTTCTTGATAATCATCCTATGTTTTCACGCTTAAGGTCATGAGAGATTGACAACCACCAATTGGCCCAAAAATGACTTCTGAACGTTTTAGGATGTCTAGAACAAAATCTCGGACCAGGAGCATGGAGAAAACGGGGTAAAACAGTGAGTTTACAGTGTCCCAAGCTCATTCCAATCGATTCAGCGTCCACAATTTGGTGCAAAAGGATACCTTACACGCCAAGGTAACAATAATCTCGAAAACCCCACATTCAAAACAAGTAGATAGATACCCATTTTAACCCATAGCCACTTCCAGTGGGCGCCAATCGATCTGGGGCCCATCTTAATGATTTCAGCGTCCAAAGTTTAGTGGAAAATAATACCCCTCACGTCTAGATCGTCGAAAATCTCGAAAATAATTTTTCAAAAAACACACTTTGATCTCTACCCTCTCCTCCCTCATGCTTAGTCCGACCGGGCTGAAAAGTTTTTTAGAGGCTTCGTTATCTAGTTTTGGGGGGAATCTTTTAGATATATATGTTACAGCTATTCCCAAAATCAGTTAATTCTACTATTAACTAGTCAATTCTAGTTTTCTCTAAGCACCATTGTGAAAACTAGAAGTTACTACACATCATACGTTACTATCTAGCGAGAGAGGTTGTGCTATGACCTAAGCAAGATATCCGTATAACGCTCAATCTACACTTATATTCACAATTTTACAGCGGAATACAACTGAATACAGAATACAAGTATGTACCACCCAAGTGACTCGGCTGGTTTCCATTAGATTCTTCATTAGAACCAACGTGTCAAGACAAATTATGTTGAATCCAAGTGACTGGGAAGCCCACTTCCATTTCAATCGCTTATAATTATTACCTACCCCATGAAACCCGATACCCTAAGTTATATTTAGTGTACAGCGTATTCTTTTTAATGTGATACTTGAATGCCCACTTGGACTCCGCCCTTTTTCTAGCTCAGGACATTAATTGAAAATCATAATTGGCATCATCGCCGCTCAGCCATTGAATTATGAATGAAGAACCTTAGAGCAAGGTTATGGGGAAAACTGTGAGTGTGGAGGACTCATTCTTATTGATTCAGCATCCAAGTTTAGTGGAAAATGGTACCCCTTATATCTAGTTCCCGAACTTTAAACCCCACTTTTAAGGTAGATAGATTTACTAGTAGATAACTCAAAAACAAATACTGCAATGATTTAAAGTGTTTTAGCGATATAATGAGCTTTTCTTCAATATTTCAGCAGTCTTACATTTTCCCCCAAAGTGCCCTATTTTTAATGTAAGTATAGCAAGCAAGGCCCACTACCTGTGTCAGGTGCCGTGGACGTAATCAGCCGTCCTCCAAAGAAGATCGTAAATTGATCTGACGATTTCACTCATGGCTACTTATTGCCTCACCCCCTTAAGTGAAGAGAACGAATATGAGGGTCAAGACAAACGATTAAGTTGCTCTATCGAGGATTCAAACCCTGGTAACTCGGATCACCATCCCTAATCCTTCGTCAACACAACTAGACTACGGAGCGGCCTATTCTTAATGTGTAAACAGATTAAGAGCTGAAGGTCTATAGAAATCCGAATACCAGGTCTCTACTGAGACTTGGAAGGAGGCATGATTTGAGGTGAGCAATCATGTTAGCGGACATTATCGCTACTTCATTCCAATTTTCCTTCTGAGGAGCTGGTTAATTCAGGGTACGAGGGTATCTATTAATTTCGTCCTTGTCTCGGCAAGGCCTCCCACCAACCGAATGCTCTCTCGAGGACGAATGTGGAACGTCCAGTCAGCTCATACAGAGCAATGCGGGGCAGAGGTTCGGCTGATGCTGCAGGAAGATCGTTCTTTGCACTACATCAAAATCGCTTTGATATAGAAACCCCCGCATCTCTTTGGCATATGGTACCACCGAGGATATCTTCTATTGAAAATTCAATTCCCAATGCGAAATGTTAACGTGAAAGAAAAGTAGACTTTCACGATTCAAATGAGCTGATAAATTCCGAATCCAAAATGTTGGTCGAAAACGGTCAGATCAGAAATAGGTAGAGTCATGATTAGGGCGTTTATTTTAGAGAGTGTTTAGGGAAGGAGGGATACTCTACTTCGTGTCCCCCCTGAGAGATACCCGCGATCCTGTTATAACGCTCTCCTGAGAGCATCCCAACGTGGAAAAGACCACATGAAATACAATTGGACGGCCCAAACGAAAAAGACAATGATTAGATTAGAATATGTGGAATTGTGGAAATGCCAGAGTGCAGGAAGGATGTCAAAAGTAAACCAGAAAGTGTTAAATGCAACCTTGCAACCCAGGAGGCGTATAAAGACCACGAAAGAATCATTTCTTCTTCATACAACAAATCCTACCTTCGCTTGATTGACAACTACACATATTATCAGGGATATCTGAACTGGGACATTCCAATCGACGTGAAACGTTTACTGGCCCAACTAACACTACACAATGATAATAGTCTCTGTATTTGGCACAGAGGGATAACTTGGAAAATCGATCGTGATATAACCTGCCTCTTATCAAATTTAGGACAGCGAGAATCTTGAAAACGATAGGATTGCATTTTTCGGGTCACTTAGACTGAGGGAAGAATACTTCAACCATGTCTGAATCAGGATATGCTTATTGGCAGGAAGGCCTTGTTGGATCTACTCGTAGATGTAAAGACTACAACATGAATAAAGTGATGATACCAAAAATGATAAATGATACCCCACACTCCTAAATCGCCCAAAAATGTCAAGATTCCATTTTTCGTAATACACATTTTGACCCGTAACCCCCACCCCCCTCTAAAATTTGGCCCGATCGGGCTGGAAAGCTTCGAGGAGCAACTAGAGCCGGAAACGGATCCCTGACCAAAATTTCAAATTTTTAGAAAATTGTCTACTATAAAAGGCGGCGTGAACGACGGATATTTGCTTATTTTGATCTGAAATTCTATGAAAACATGGATTGATTATTTAAGAAATAACCAACCAAACGATTATTCCTTGAATAATCCCATGTTTTCATGCAAAAAGTCAATCTTCTCGATTAGTGCATTAGTAATTATTTTTTGGGCGTTGTAATGTGTCTAGATCAAAATTCGCAAATGTTCGTCCACGCCGATTTTAGTAGTAGAAAGTTTTCTAAAAATCTGAAATTTGGGTCAGGGGTCTGTTCCCGGTCTAGGACGGTCCTCGAAACTTTTCAGCCCGATCGGACCAAATTTGGGTTGAGTAGGGGCCAAAATGTGTATTTCGAAAAATGGATTTTTGAGATTTTTTGCAATCCTAGGTGTTTAGGGGTATCATTTTCCACTAAATTTTGGAAGCTGGAATCCAATGAAGAGGGTCCCAGAACGATTGGCACCCACCGAAAGATGTTGTGGGTCAAAATGGGTATGTATATATCCCTTTTGTATGTGTGTTTCAAGATTTCTGGTACCTAGGCGTGTGGGGTATCATATTCCACTAAATTTTGGACCCTGAATCGATTGGAATGGGTCCGGGACCCGCCACATCTGTTTCCCCCATTTCCCTCATGTTGAAGGAATGAATCTCCATGCGCCTGGTTCGAGGAATAACGAACCCGTGTGTAAGAATTTGCAGCGTTTTGATCTAGACACCTATCTAGACTAATCTATCTTACAAGATTAGGTACGAAAAAATCGAATTATAGAAAATCCAGGGAGGCTCAATCAAATCCTGAAATCTTTTTCTGAAATCAGGCTCTATAATCTTTAAACGTACCTAAACTTGTAAGATGCGTGTTGTTGCTCGAATCGAACTCCTCTGGATTGAACTTAGCTGGATTGACAACTAATCTTGACTGAGTCTGACGTTGAGTCTTGACTTGACTTGAACTGGAATAATACACGATTATGTAATAAGTTGGTGTGTTATCACCAGGTTTATGAATTTTTCATGGGGGGGGGGGGGGTGTTAAACGCAGCTTTAAACGCAGTTAAACTTTTTCAGCTCAACAATCATTGGTTGATTACTTAACACGTCGCGCTGATGATGCCACCCCCGCCTTCATTTACCTCCGCAGGTGAGTTCATGAATGAGCGTTACGAAGCGCGTAACCAAGCAACGGGCGGAGACGCCCGCGGTGAAAGAGGAGAGAGCCCTCCGGAAAGTACGCGGGGTCTCCAGAACTTTCTCCCCCACCCCCACCCGTCGGTGCGCTCCGCCACTTCCCCCGGGAACTCTCCCTCGCCCCAGACGACCGCCGCGATCAATACGCCGTCCCTCGTCACAACGCCACCTTACGCTGACGGTCATCGCCGACGGTCAACATGTTCAACCTTCTCGAGAAGATCGGGATCATATGCATCGTGTTCATCCTGATCAAAATCCTCCGATCGGTCGTGATTCTCGTCTACCATTTTGCCGCCCCACTCCTCAACCTCAACACTGATCTCAAGAAGTGCGGTTCCTGGGCCGGTGAGTGCCAATTTCCATTGCAGTTCAATTCACATTCATTTTCGACCATTTGGCACCAATTCAGACGTGCTTTATTCTTAATTCAGCTAATTTTCCGAAATTTTATTGGGTTGATACATTGAAGATGACTGAAGAAGCAAAAAAATTCTAGCTTAGAAATCAAAATCGATCATAAGTTCGAAAATATTCATCACTCATAGGGTTTTATGTAAATATATCTGCACCGCACAGAAATACTCTCAAACTCGACGAATACTTGGAATTTGGCAGCCTAATATGAGACGGTTGTTTCCAGGGGACAAATAGAAAAGAATATGATCCTTATTACATGGGCTTCAGCCCTCAGAAAAAGGTGTCAGTAATTTTGTTTCTCCAAACTTTCCCGGCTACAGTAGTAAGCTCTAGTATACTCTACTGCGATCCGGAACGGACGATGTCAGGTTTTGGCAGCAACAGGATAGTTGGTTCCACCATTGGGCAGAAATACAATTTCTACATGTTCAAAACCAGCTACCTAAGCAGATTTATTCGAGCCGTGATAAGACAAACGCTTTTCAAACCTGAAAACCCGGCCAATATAACCATAACCAAATCTATACCAAATACGAGCTCATGTTGACTACATTTAGTTTTTATTCTAATTATGCGCGTTGACATTTCACGCGAATGGTGGAGATGATCATTTACCAATCATGTATCACGGATATTAATCGTAATGAGTCGCAAGTGTATTCAATGTGCATCTGGCTAGGCGCCTCCGCAAAACGTCAAAAATATTGGTGCTGGAGTAGGATATGCGATATTAGATTTACTCGTATTTTAATTTGTCTTCGAACAGTATGATGAGCTGGTGGCAAACAGTTATTGTATGAAGGTGGTGATGTTTCACGGTTGTAAGCGTGTACCAGAACTTTCTCTTAATTGTGGTATAGTTGCTTCCTATTCATCTCTACGAGCATTCCAGTTGGACCCATCTAACCAGTTACAATTCATCAGAAATTCAATTGTAGAGGGTTATTGTGACGAACTTGACAAATTGGTCTCATCCACGTTGGAACCTCGGAGAATGAATAAAAGTGGTTTCTCAGGACCTTGTATCCTAGAGAAATCATCTTTTCAGTAGATTTGCTTGCCGCATGAGAAGAAGATTTGTTGTGAATGCGACCGGACGAGCTGCGAACCAGTTCTCCCAGGTACCGCTACACTTTTTACCGCTAGTTTTTTTTTTAAAGCCCCTCCGTGAGACGTGAATCGATTTTTCGAGTTCGACCAACCAGTGAAATTGGTCATGATACGTTTGAACGATGAAAATCGGATTCTTCCTGGAGCGGAAAAAACTGTCCGGAGCCAACTGCTGAGTTTTTAATAAGGAACTTTCAAGTAATTTGAGCCCCACAAACCAGTTTCGGTTTACTATTTTTGCTAGGTTCAAGGTTTCCAGCATGCAGCCAAATCCTGTGGTCCTTTGGTAGTGACCGTTCCAGTGACTTTAGGGCGATTTAGCGATTCAGTCGGATATCCTCATGTCGGATTCGCACGGCTGAAATCAATACTAATTCACACTCTTTTAATGTATTGCTCATCGGTGCAAAAGTGACATCATCCGTGATCATTTATACGATTACTACTCCTAAATGGTGGAAATAGTGGGTGTGGTGGGTCCCGGACCCATTCCAATCGATATAGGGTTCAAAATTTAGTGGAAAATTATACCCCACACGCCTAGGTACCAGAAATCTCGAAAACACATATTCAAAATGGGTAATATATTCAAATTTTCACCCATGACCTCTTCCAGAGGGCGCCAATTGTTCCGGTTCCGTTTTATTGGATTCAGCGTCCAGAATTTAGTGGAAAATGATACCCCAAACACATAGATTGCGAAAAATCTCAAAAATCCATTTTTCGAAATACACATTTTGACCCCTATTCCACCCAAATTGGAACAACTAGAGCCATAAACGGATCCCTGCCGAAAATTTCAGATTTTTAAAAAATTTTCTACTACTTTTATTATTCAAGGAATAATCAACCAAAACGTGACTGAATTTAAATTACGTTAGTCGGCGGTAGCCTTAGACGAACACACCCACCAAACCGGAATGAAGACTTCATAAATTTTGGTTGATGAATTCTTATTGATATGCGCAGTTGTTTTTGTTGTACGGGCCAATAAAACTCCAAAGAATTTTAAAAAATGTTAAATTTAACCCTGTTGAATCGTGCAGTCCTATATTTCAGCTATTCGCTCAAAAGGTGAAAAAGGGTGTTTGTATTTCTGAAAAATATTTCAAATTTTTATGAACATTATTCAATTTGTTCTCTAATTAGGTACCTATTCTATAAAACTCGAATACACGTTTTCCCAGCATATGGGCAGCAGATCCACATAAAACATAATTTGCTGAATTTTTATTATTTTAATTCGTTTCCTCTTGTTACATTCGTATTGTGAGGCAGTAAACCAGTTTGTAGGTACGTAAATATTCAAATTTGGGCTTAGGAATCAAAGAGTTTGGGAAACATCCCTGCTTATTCATTCACGATGATTCAGGTATTGTCTTCTCAAGTAAACGTTCTAGATTCGGAAATACCCCGCATTATGTTTTCGGAATTCTAAAAATCCAATTTTATTATAAACTTTTTTTTTTCCACATTTATTGTTACGATATTTGGTTATAATGAACAAATGAGAATTGGGTTCTTACCTCTAGAACGAAACTCCTGTCAAACTGCTCACAATACAATGTACGCGATAGAATTTTCAAGTTTAATTTTGGAAATTAATCCGTTCCTAAAACGAATCACACTTTTCTTCAAGCTCAATTTTAGAGCTTTTCCTGTTCGTGTTTCTATCAAAGTTGCTGTAAGCCATATATTAGCGTTACAAGCACGAGGTTTTTCTTAGCTAAATTTTTTCAGTACAACTTTAGTCAGATTAAATAACAAGGACTTCAGGGTGATTCTGATACCTCATGGCTGCACTATTATATTCATTACGTAATACGATGGGTCGGTCGTTGTTATTGCGTCGACATGAAACTTGAGCCAACTACAACTAGTACCCAACTATGCACTTCACGTTCTAGAGATCTCAATTTCTCAAATTAACGTATAAGTTTCATCGACAGCGACGCGCATTACATAATATTTTCTTTCCAATTATGCGCAGTAGCTCTGCGCAGAGCGCATTTTGTTCCGAGCGATTTGCAAAGGAATTATTCCTCCATTTCCCCTCCAGCGCCACGGGTGCGGTAGCAATTACCTCCCTCTTCGCCATCTAGTTGGTTTCAAAATCGCTCCGATTAAAGTGAAGTGTTGAGAACTTATTATAGCATGACCTTCACGTTGTCGTCGTGGTCCTACATTTTGGTTGGTTATTCCTTGAGTAATCAACGTATGTTTTCAATCACCCTATCAATCTCTCCGATTCGGGCCAAAATTATTTTCTGGGCGTTTCAAAATGTCTAGATCAAAATTCGCAAATGTCCGTCCGCCGTCCACGCCGATTTTGGTAGTAGAAAGTTTTCAAAAAACCTGAAATTTGGACCAGGGACCCGTTTCGTCCTCGAAACTTTTCAGCTTGATCGGACCAAATTTGTATGGGGTAGGGGTTAATGTGTGTTGTTCGAAGAATGTCGAGATTTTTGGCGATCCAGGCGGATGGGGTATCATATTCGACTAAATTTTGGACGCTGAATCCAATGAAATGGGTCCGGCATTGATTGGTGCCCACCGGAAGAGGGAATGGGTCAAAATGGGAAAATGTATACCTATTTGGAAAGTGGATTTTCGAGATTTCTGGTACTTAGGCGTGTAGAGTATCATTTTCTATCAGACTTTGGGCGCTGAATTGATTCTAATGAGTCTCCATGCTGAATCAACCCCTGTGAAGGAATTTTCAGCGTTCTTTCCCCTAAAACAGGTTGTTTGATACCTCAAAGTGATGCTTTAGCATACATGTAAGATCCACTTATAAACTATCGCAGAATAGTTCATTTCGCTGAAGTTAATGGCGCATTTATGAGTACTTCAGCGTTCTAAGCAGTGGTTCCATAAAGTAAAATAGTATCTCACCGTGGATTCGAACACTTGCTACTTGGTCGACCTCTGTTTCCTTGACTGATGAAATCATCAGTCATATTAGGGCCTCCTGGATAATACAAATGATTCCCGCAAAGTCGGCCCAGTTGAATTTGGAACGAATATCAAAATTCAACATCATTGAAAACTATCGGGCGAAAATACGAAAAACCGTGATTTAGACCGCTAATGAGGCTCCCAATGTTCCCTGCAGACCGATGCAGGTTTAAATTTCGGGTTTTGAAATTTGTTTGTGGTTCTGGCCTTCTGCCTTCCTTTTTCCAGAATAGAATTCCATGGAATAACCAACCCGTGTGAAAGAATTTGCAGCGTTTCTCACTTGCTTTCGACATGTCGTAAGCCTTGATTTCATTTGCAAAAGGACCGAATTGGCGGATGCAAAACTATGGTGTAATACCTACCGCACCGTTTTGCACTGGAACTGGAACCCTCTAAGCTTTAATTTTCGACGCCAATATCTACTTAGCAATAATGAGTGTGTAATTGGTAAGATATTCGTTTTGTCAGCCTTTCTCCAGCTTTACTTGGAGGTACAATACGTTTCATTTAACTTGGCATACTTTCGCAAAAACGTTTAATTTGATTTTGCAATAGTCCGTTGTTTTGGAGAAGGTACAAGAAACAGGCACCGTTTCCGCACCAGAATAATTCAGGAAATTTTATAACAAAGAAAAAATCCATCTTTGGTTTTCGAAAAGCTAGGTAGAAGTGTCTGAAGCACAATCCACTGCAGCTATAATTTCAAAGTTAAATGTTCGAACACCTGATCGATAATACAGTCCATTTTCCTCAAGTCGGCCTTGAGTCTCAAACATCACGCGTAGTCGCTGTTGAGTGTTTTGAATGGAGTTGCGGTTTTACACTAAGTGCACAGAAAAAAGTATAAGAGAAGATCCTTGGACGTCGACCGAGGCATTATATTCTAATCTCTGCTACTCTTGGTGCTGCCTGTTATGCAGCTACCTATCGAGGAAACTGACCCTTGATTGTAGCGATTGCGTGAAATTTTCAAAATGTAATTCATCAATTTCCACTTCAGCTGATTCTTGCGAATTGGCTGAAAAACCCATGACATGTGATGGAGAATCAGATGGGTTATTCCGTCGTCGCACGCGTCCTCGTCCATCGGCGCCGTAATGCGACGTTCGGCTGACGGTATTTCCTGTGTATTTTTGGTCGGACGCTCAGTTCTTACAGTTGACTGAGCACCTAGCACCGAAACTTGTTGTTACGGCCACTTCCTCCGCGCTCCGACGAGGACGGCGCGAATTATTGGGTTCTCTTCAATTGGCACTGTAGTCGATCATTACACCAAGCGGACATTAAGAATAGTTGGTTTTTGAAACGAACAAACCAAACTGACAGCTGTTGCAAGTCCTGAAGATGGAAAAATATTTTTGCCAGCAAATAAGGACCTATTTGTGGGTCAGTAGTTGAGGTTGAAATCAAACTGAAATTTTGGGAAAAACCGAAGTAGCCATGTTTACCGGATGTTGTGGCGATTCTCCGAACCCTGCACAAACTTCATACCTCTCCTGTGAGCATTTTGAGAAAACGCTAGAATCAGCTTCATCGAATGCGAAATCTACCCCATTGAACAGGTAACAATACTGAAATCACGGGGGAATTAATTGCCTTATTTCCTCTGGCTCATGGTTGATTAGTGGTTGGCTGAGGAAGAATCACCCCAGCCTTTCCCAGAAGGATTGCCTCTTGAGCCACCTCCTGATCCACCCATGGTGCGGTACTATTTTCAGTGTTCACATGGTGATTGAGTCCAGTAGCATATTCTATGCCAGATGACATGGTAGGTAGTTAGATAAATGTTCATTTCATAATAACTCCAATGTAGATGTAGTGATTTGCTGGGCCGGATGACGCTATACAGGCTATTATAGGCTATATGACAATATAATTATAATGTAATGTAAAGCTCGGTGATAATTTTAAAATTTTTTTTTTAATCCGTTGAGTTATTGAGGAATCATTTTTATAGGTACGATGGGTTGCGTGGGACGTTCTTACATTGCGTGTTTCCAATGATAATGCGTTAAGGACAGCAGAACAAAACCTCATCATTCGGCAGTAATGAGGAATAGATAATACGCGAATTATTAGTTGACAATGCCATGGGAAAGAGGGATATTCCAATATTATTCCCTAGCCAAAAATCAAGTTTCCACGTCGTGCGCTTGATACGGTCGTTGATCTCTGCCTCGTAACTACCATATTTGCCCTACCGGACCGACGGTCCCATTCGTCCTCCAACGTAACGCTTGAAGTTCGCGTAACTATTTGGCATTGGACTTGAACTCGAGCAAGGAGATCATTCATCCTTGGGAGCGACATCCACCAGCTCCTCGACCCGAGAAGAAAGGGAATGTGTGGATTGGTATGTACAGGTACCCACTCCAAGCTAAGTGGGTCACACGTGAGGTGCATTCCGCGCCCACTGGAATCCTGACTAACTTTTCTCCTAAAGAACTAAGGGGAGGTCCGTCTGGCGTTTTCATTCTGGCTAGAGCAATTCGGTATTCACGAGATAAGAGGAAAAATTCACATTTGTTGACCAACAAACTTGAATATAGGTGTGTTTCCATTCACAAGTATTTAGATTCATAAAAATATATAAAATAATGTTTCAAACAACGGTTTACATGTTGCAATCAAAGGCGATTAGAGAATAGTGCATAATTATCATAATCCTGATAGGACCGTCAGATTTTTATGATTTTCATGACTCTTAAATGAGCAAAACATTCTCATTATGTGGGCCAAAAAGGAAATAGCAAAATAGAAATGTTATAAAATTTGTATCAAGAACTGTGGGTTAACGGAACGACCGCCTTTGTCCAGAGAGAGAACGCGCAGCATCTGAAAACGCTGCAAATTCATACCAGGCGCATGGAGACTCATTTCTTCAACATGAGAAAAATGGGGGAAACAGTGGGTGTAGCAGATCCCGGACATTGGTGGAAAATGATACCCCATGCGCCTAGGTACCAGAAATCACGAAAACACACATTCAAAATGGGTAAATATGTACCAATTTTGACCCATAAGCTCATCCAGAGAGCGCCAATCGTTTTGGGACCCATTTCATTTTATTCAGCGTTCACAATTTGGTGGGATAATTAACCCCACACGCCTTGATTGCCAAAAATCTCGAAAATCCATTTTTCGAAATACACATTTTGACCCCTATCTCTCCCAAATTTAGTCCGACCGGGCTGAAAAGTTGGGAACAGACCCCTGGCCCAAATGTAAGATTTTTAGAAATGTTTCTACTGCCAAAAAAAAAAATCTGCAAATTCTTACACACGAGTTGGTTATTCCTCGAATGGGGGAAACAGTGGGTGTGGCGGGTCCCAGACCCAATCCAATCGTTTCAGGGTCCAAAATTTAGTGGAACATGATACCCCACACGCCTAGGCACCAGAAATCCTGACACATACAAACTGGGTGGATACATACCCATTTTGACACATAACTTCTTCCGGTGGGTGCCAATCGTTCTGGGACACACATCATTGAATTCAGCGTCCAAAATTTAGTGGAAAATGACACCCCACTCGCCTAAATCACCCAAAATCTCGAAAATCCATTTTTCAAAAAACACATTTTGACCCCTACCCCCTCCAAATTTGGTCCGATCGGGCTGAAAAGTTTCGAGGACCCATCTCGGCTGGGAACAGACCCCTGACCCAAATTTCAGATTTTTAGAAAATTTTCTACTACCAAAAACGGCGCCGACGATGGACGGCGTACGGCGGACGGCGTACGGCGGACGGACATTGACCTTTTTTGATCAGGACATCATGAAACGTCCAGAAAAAATTTTTGAGCCAAATCGGAGAGGTTGACCATTATCATGTAAACATAGGTTGATTATTCAAGGAATAACCAACCAAAACCCGGACGGCGGACGGACATTTGACTTTTTTGATCTAGACACCTTGAAACGTCCAGAAAAAAAATTTGAGCCGAGATGTTGACCTTTTGCATGAAAACATAGGTTGGTTGTTCAAGGAATAATCAACCAAATCGTACACTTCTCGATCCACCCTACCTAGTAATCCGTTCAAGCGGTGTTTGGTTAATTGGTCCTCTCCGCCAAAACGAATCATTAGCGTGTAGAAGCGCATTAGTCGCGTGGCGCTATCGTAATAATTCCATCTAACGGCAGGCGTTACTCTATTAGGAAAGTTCGTAGGTACCGTCTCGCACCTAGTTACATGATCTGACAGGAGGTTGCGTTCAACGGTTACGCACCAACATCGGCCATCTGAAGTCGACTCTATCGCTTGGCGATGTGAATACTCTCAAGTTCGTCCGTCGGGACTTATGAGTGAGAGACAGCCTGAGGTGCTTGAATACTGATGAATATTCATTCACTCAAACAAAACCCTAATGCGTATACAAATATTCATGTAAAATGTTGTTTGAGTGGAACCAAAGTCAATAGTACTCCAAACCCCTAGTATGGATTTCTACTCAATAAACAGGCTACGTCACATTCGAAATATGTAGAAGTAGAAACAATGCTGCTAGAAAACTACAGCGTTTGCTAATTTTAGTTCATAGTTCTTATTGGAATAACACACCTATGTTTTGTCTCCTTTTATCTGGCCAAAAAAGTATCGACTATTCACTGATATACCTACAACTTTTCTATTAATCTTCAGATTTCGACCCTCAAGTCCAAAAAAGTGCTGTACTTGACTCTCATCCGTGACAAAATGATCGAAATCAGTCTACAAATTTCGGGCACCTGGTGAAGGTCGCCGTGTGCGTCTACATGGATTTGTAACAGAGCAATTAAGGGCAAGCATGATTTCAAATCGGTTCCTGGACAAAAATGTGCCTCAACGTAGTCCTTTACGACCTCAAGCCGTAGAAACGCCTCTCTCCGCAATGTAATTACATATCTATTCTATCGTGTTGCGGAGGAAGTTCTTCCTCGCAGCACGCACTCATTTGCACCTAAATAAACCGGAACAATGGTTGGATGCAGGAACAATTATTTTTGGAAAGACATGGGCTCCCAACGTGCCGAGCATTGGTTCAATTTTGAAAACCTGCGGGCATCGAACAAAATCAGCAACTGAACCATTTTGTTACGCTAGGAACCGAGTATTTACCGTGAACCCCAAATTTTCATGGTTGCCGGGTGATCAAATTCAAGATGGCATCGTTTTCGCGATAAGAGAGATCCACAGTTTCGGTTTTGATGTATTGAAGTATCAAGGTGAGGGCAATGGCGATTTAGCAGGAGCCTTTACTAGAAACCGAAGATGTTAGTCACGAGTGAGCTGAATGAACGAACATTTTTTTGGTTTCAAACGTACTGCGCCGGATCGGTTTCCTACTTTTACGTTCTTTTTGTTGTCCTGACCTTCTGATAGATGGAATTTTCGTTAACACAAAAGTCCACCAACGACCGAAAAGAATCATTCGGACAAAAAAAAGGTAAAGAAGAAGGAAAACTTGTCCGCCGAAAAACTATTAAGATGATAATACGTTGGTTCTTCCCTCACAACCTAAAGCCCTGGTAAACAAATAGTTTCGTCCACAGTGAAAAATAGGAAGAAACATGAAAAAAATCAAAGCTGATTTTCCTGGGCTCATATCTGATCTGGACTAATCCACAATTAGAAACCCATTTGAACTAAGTAGTTTTAATACCTCGTTAATTACGTTATTCGTCGTAAATTGGCGAGGATACACTTTTAAACAATTCCAAAAATATGTCGTTGCTAATTATTTTTGGAACGTTCAACAAGTGTTGAATCAAATGGAGCTACGAAGTGTTACTCTCTCGTGATTTGTAGTAAGAGCCTCTTATCTCTTGTTTCAGTTGTCACTGGTGGAACAGACGGCGTGGGAAAAGCCTTCGCTCAGCAGGTAATTACAACTGGGTTCGCTGACCTGTCTCATTTTGTGTCAATGTTGAGATGTAGGTACCGAGACAGATTAACCAGATGACTCTGAGATGAAATATTGTTTGCATATGAGAAACCCTAAGGCGAATTAAATTAAGCTGATAGTCAGATATATCCTGATAATATCCGTTCTAATAAACTCCATGGAACTGTATCCTGAAGCCAACGATCGTGTATAACACTCTTCAGATGACTTTCTTGTCGGCTTTACCTCGACACTGTGTATAACTGTCTCCATCGGTACGTTGCATTATCGTACGAGTCTCGCAGTTCCACTCTCACGGTCTCTCGAGGTGCACGAGGGGGCCAGAACCTTGTGGACATGGAAGAAAGCTGTCGAGTGAAAGTCGGGTGCTGCTAAAATCACACCGTTCATTGGAAGACGTGGGGAGTGAGTGCGAGCGATAAATCGGTGGCTCCGCAGATCAGTGACTCACGTTCAATTTCATAAGTTGATATTTCGAGGATACCTCCATACCAGACGGTTTTTGAAGAGGTCTAGAGTTTGTTTTGCAGATAATTTTAGCACAGTAACTATGGCATGGTGGATGATTTGTGTGGGACAATCAAGTCTAATCTTCCTTCAGAAGCCGATCGATACTTTCATAACGAAATAGACTATACTTATAGAACATGGAATCATCTTGGATCAAATATAAGAGGTTATTTCCTATAGATATGTAACCCAGCCGCAAGAAATCACGAAATTCATCATTGCTTTGCTGCCAAACGGCAATTAGAAGAGTCCAGAAGAGTATTTTTGTCCATATTGGATAAAATTGAGGACCTTAAACCCGTGGTACCTAACGTAGGGTGAACCAATATAGGTTCATAGTGCCAAATCAGCACATATCAACCTGAAGCAAATTGGCAATAATTTCAAGGTCAGCTATAAATATCTCATCCACTATTGGAGCATCATGTTTCAAATATTGGGGCCTCCAAGCATCCAAGATTCTCTTGAAACACCACCTTGAAAACACCACTTTAGGAAATTAAATTTACAAAGAAAAGCTGGATAATTTGCGTAAAATGCCTGCAAAATGCTAAGATTCTGAAGAAAATTGGTGTTTCGATTTTAATGTTACAGCTCGCAGCGAAAGGGTTGAATGTAGCTATTGTCAGCAGAAACAAGGAAAAGTTGGATGTCGTTGCACATGAATTAGGTAAGAAAACTATCCACGTACGCTTCATATCATATTCATGGTGGGACATCTGGTGTCTCGCATCAACATGCTGACAAACGAATTGATAGAAGATCCTGTATCATACTTGAAGTATGTTTCGGTGGATACATGATTCGGGTATAAGTTTTAATTCTTTAATTATATGATCAATAGCATGAATAGTATATTTGTTGTTTTAAACATTGGCACATAACCCTTGAATCTAAATTTATCAGATCACAGTTTATGTTCCATGAATGATAATTTCCGATCATTTGTCCACAGAAGAGACATACGGAGTCCAAACAAAAGTCGTCGAGGCAGACTTTACTCAAGGACAGTTGGTATTTGGTCACATCCAGAAAGAACTGTTTGGTTTGGAAGTGGGAGTCCTCGTCAACAACATCGGTATCAGCTACCCCCACCCGCAGTACTTCCTCGATCTCGATAAGAAAGAAAAGATTTACCATGACATCGTTCAATGCAACATTGAGAGCATGCTTGGAATGTGTCAAATCGTCATGCCTGGAATGGTTGATAGAAAGAAAGGCGTTGTCATCAACATATCTTCAACAACCGCCGACATTTCCAGTCCACTATTGTCTGTTTATGGAGCTTCGAAAGTATGTCCGACAATATGACTCACAATTACTTGACTAGCATGCCAAGAGATGCTCAACTCAAACTGAAATTCTTGACCAATTTCATTTCATGTTTCAGATTTTCGTTTCCAAGTTCTCCAAAGATTTGGCAACCGAGTACAGAAAGATGGGTATCACTGTTCAGTGTTTAATCCCAGGTTACGTAGCTACAAAAATGAGCAAAATTAAGAAGCCAACATGGATGGCACCATCACCCACCGTTTACGTTAGTAAAGCGCTGTCCACCGTGGGGGTGGAAACTCACACTACAGGATACTATCCACACACTCTACTGGTCAGTGGTGGAAACTTTATTTATTTCTCTGTCGCTCTCTCAATGCTGGAAAATATAATAACGAAGCTGGATTGTAAAAGCTGCAGATTGGTTCCTAGTTAAATGTATGGTTCTGGTGGCCTCCTAGGCCTAGTAAAGAACAAGGTGCTGAATGATGACTCAACTACAAGCGTTTATCATTTGCTCGTGGACCATAAGGTGGTAGTTGGAGAACCTTTTGTCAATCCTTAATGCTTCTGTCGACAAGAGCTAATTTCACAGCAACAGCCCCAATCTGGCGGGTACTTGCATGATTTAGACACCGTCGGCATTCATCATAATACAGTAAAGTCAGGCGGAGGGTTTGCTACGTACAAAACGATAGGGACACAAATTTGAAGATTTCTCGTCTTAATCCGAATTTTTCCCCTAATCAACAACGCCATAAAGATCCCGGTTATGAAGATCATCCACTCATCCATCATCCACATCCTCATCCATCATCCTCATCCACTCATATCCTCTTGCGGAGCCCGATCTGTCTGTGTGACAGAAAGTCGCATTCCTTGAGATACCACCCTTGAACAGACCCAGAGAAGAAAATAAGTACTGAGTGTAGGTAGAGTTGTCGAGATGTTTTCCATGATACTTTTAATTAAATATCTCCCATTCTCTACTTTCCATTTTAGAGGAGAATCTGTTGGGCTCTTGCAGTGCTTAGTAGTGCTCCTAAACAGTTGACATCGCGAACGTGTATGTCGAAATTGATGCCGTTGATTGTAAAACTGATTTCATCTCGTTTGCGTATTTGGCAATACGAGATATTTCATCTCGTACATTGCGTTTAAAAAAAATATGTACGTTGAAAAATGTTGATGACCAAAGCTAAAAACGTCAAAATAATCCAAAAAGTGACGTATAAGGATGGTTGTTAAATATAAGAGAGTCAAACAACTCTTGAACAAGAGAACAATTACAAATTGCCGCCTTCACTGTTTTCTGTTTGTTCAGTTGAAATGCATCCAGCTGATGGAAGCCGTCTCCCCGGCGTTCGCCGAATGGATGATCATCCGGACGATGGAAAACATCAAGTCGAGAGCTCTGAAGAAGGTGCCCACCACCATCACGTCTTGATCGGAGCCCGAAGACGGCAAGTCGTCTAATTCCAGTGCGAGGAGGCGTAGGACTAAAAGCTGACGAAGCAAGAAAACTGCTTATAAAAGTTCAACGAGTCTCACCGAATAATTGCTCGCGATAAACAGTTTCCTATGTGACTTGAACTTAACTGACTGCCTTTTCCTATGCATTGTTTATATTGTTAAGGATTGATATAGTTATGTACAGGGTATTTTGGTTGGGGTAGCAGGAAAGAAGACAGACCATGTCCAATCTCGAGTGAGGTAGTCATTATGCGGACTGATCAGCCAGCCATGGGTCAAGCGATATCAGACGAAGCACAATGAACTACATACTGACTAATTTAAAGACCATAATAAAACGAAAGTCTATACTGAAAACCAGGGAAATATATTCTTATTTATTACGTCGTTATTGAGTGTACCTGCTTATTCAACCGCCGCTCCATACGATAATATAATTTTACCTTATACTTTCTCCGGACATTTGAATTAACAAGTGAATGAAACGTTTTATCTAGCCACCAGCTGATTAGAAGGGTAGCTTGAAGACAACTGATCTTCTTTACCGCAATATATATCAATTATCAGTATAATAAAAAAAAAAAAACAAATATTTAAAAATTAACTAATGATTTGATACTCCATCACATTCGTCATTATTGTTGAATTGAAAGAAACCAATTTTCAGAAAAAAGAGAAGCACATTCCTTCTCACATTATTGCGCTGTTATGCGCTCTGTAATTTTGTCAGTTTTGTATACTCAAGATAGCATATTGAGTAATTCGACAGTTTATTGTTACTATAAGGGGGATGTCATCGGTTATTTCAGGATTCCTCGTTGGCAGAACAGTCATCAGATGACAGGTAAATGGGATTGAGTTGTACAGGGACATGATGTTAGCTCGTTGATAAGACTCAAAAAGATCAGGAGATCTGCTATCGATTGTGTATTTAATGGTGTATGTTAATGGATGAAGTCTTCGAGGTCCTTCTAATAGGCTGAGTGCAAACCTTGTAGGGAGTTGTTATACCGACGGGTTCGGATCGAAATTGAATAGTTCGGGGTTTATCTGCGTTGCATGAGTAGTAGGCGACGAAGATGCGTTCATTTTATAAGGAAATCCAGCCTATTCACGATTTTTTGAACCCAGTTACGTTAAGCGGACGGAGGAAGAAAATGTGGCTGGAGGTTTTGAGGATTTCATTCGGCCTTGCGGTGGTAGCATATGGGCTGTCGTATTGCTACCACGAGTTCAGTAAATCCTTCTCTAGGCCACCAAGGCCTCCTCATCATCATCACAGGCCAGCAACAGAAGGGAGGATTCACAGACCAGACCGCGAAGGGACACACGAGATTAGCACAGGTGGCCCATGTGAGGGGCCTGAAACATGTCAAGTCGACCAACCTCACCAAGGGCCTGAACCACACGAACGTCCACCTCCTCCAGATGACAAACTTCGAGCACTCAATCAAGACGACGAAATGGTTTTCTCTCTCGAAAAAATATTCTCCTTCACAACTTTAGCGGCGGCAGTCGCGACGATCTTCACCCTAGTCGACAACTGCCTTCACGTGAAGAAAATCAGAGAAACAGTCAAGATCGTCACCAAAGTCGACCTGTACTTGTGGAAGGTGATAGATCAAAAAGATGGGTGGACTTGTGATACTAGTAACGTGTGGTTGCTGTTGATGCTCAAATTCGTCATCAACTGCGCAGCTCATGTTCTTCTTCCATACGGGCCTGGGCCGATGTTCATAGTAAAAGGTGGAAAAGCGGCATTGCGGGGGTTGTTTCACGCTACTTCAAAGCTACTCTATCGATTCTTCTGGACGTCTCTATCCTTAAATTTTCGATTTTGGCTCGTTCCTTGGAGAGACGATTTACAATTCTAGAGCAACATTTGAGGAAAGTATGGAAAGACAAACCAAAAGGTTAGTTCGATATGCTTATGTCATGTGTGAGAGAGATGTACGAAGTCTTGCCAATTATATCTGATGGGGAAAACAATTCATGGGGGATGGAATGATTTGGGTACGGAAAAAACCTATCGACAACCTCAGTTCGGTAATCCAGGAATATTGGGTTTCACAACGTTCTTAAACACTCTTCTTAATCACAAATTCGTCAACATTTTGGAGCTTATGGTTCTGCCTATGGTTATACTTCTGTCAGGAAATCTGGGGGTTGCTTTGTTAAGAGCACAGAAATCCCGTTCCCATGTACGAGGCGTAATAACAATAAAACGAACGTAGGAAGTTTCACATCATGACAATTGGTGAAAATTATGACCAACTTATTTTTCTCTTCTCATTTTTCGATCGAAGGTTGGAAAGAGGATGTCAAGTCACTGATTCACGCTCACGACATGATAATTAAATCTGGTAAGTTGATAAACCGCGTCATGTCAAGAGCTTTGCTGGCACTCATTGCTGCCGTGTTCGCCGTACTAGTTCGTCACTTACTTCATGTCCACGAAACCATAAGGTAAGGTATAAATTTGCCAGTATTTGTATGCACTACATGCCCCATAACTCATGAAAGCTCGACAATGACTTACATAGAAAAAAAGAACTCACTAAAAACGTCCCATCTCGTAAGGTTTTTACGGCAACGATGCCATTATAATATAATTTGGGAAGGATCCATCGTACACTTTGAGTGATGCAGGCTTCAGAAACGGCGCCACGTTAAGCTGTCGCTCTG
>CM034007.1:10723779-10778171 GCA_019603395.1 Cyrtorhinus lividipennis
AATGGACGTGTCACTGTAAAGTCTGAAAGAGTTGACACGGTCTGAAGAGCGTAAGATGATTGGTAGCTACGAATAAGCTGAACAAAACGTGCAATCCTCAAAAAGCCGCAATTTATTCGGATATATCTCACGTTTCGGCATATAAAGACACAAATAACCATCCTCTCTGCAAAGTAGAGCCACCCTACTTGAACCACTCCCTGATCCACCCTGTGCTGGGTACCTATTTTTCGTGCAGGCATTTAGAAAAGATAGTCCATATGCTCTTTTATTAGCAAAAGCATAGCGGTGTGCGACCCTCCTGAAGCCCTTGAATATCCTTAGGATAAATCCAACAAGATATGAGCGGATTTTGGAACGGGTTTTTGACCTGCACATGTTGGCTGGTCTTCCGCTATCACCTACCTACACATGTAAGACGCCTTTATTTATTTTTCAATTGGTTATTCGTTTTTATCCTCTGAATGTGCTTTTAACGCTTCCACGCCCCGTCATGAACCTATTTGCTGTCTGTTCAGTTCAGCGACCGTTGGGCTCAGAGCGCTAGTTGGTCCAGCAGTCATGCTCCTCCCTGTTTTGATATTAACACGTTTAGACTAATTGGCCGTGCATATGCTGCTGTTGGAACCAGGGAATCAACCCAATTTGACGTTTTCCTCATCCTCAGGCAATTCAGAGCTTACCAGCATCTTAATTGTGTAGCTGCAAGCTGCTATGATTGTGATAAGATGATTTGAAGGAAAGTGAGGAGAACGTGTTCGTCTGTAGTCTGTTCTGAAGAATTTCAGTTCCTGAAACGAGCTCCATGACTATGTAAGTGGAGGTCGTCTCAGGTAGGCAGTTCCTGTCGTCAGACGAAGCTCTCGCAGCGGGTAAATAGAACGGACTAATCACATTCGCGCTTGGCTCCAAGAATAGAGGAGTCTGGTGACGCTTGACGCTGGAAACAATTGGAAATGATGACACCTGACGAGGAGTCAGCCCATCCTACGCAACCTGCGAGGGGGTTCGGCAGTAGTGTCATGATACGAGGTCGTTAGGAACCGCGAAAATACTCCACCTAGAGGTGGTAACCCTACCAACAACCCCAATCCCACAAGGAAGCGGCAAAAGCACGAGGGAGGAAAAACGCGGTGGAAAATATCACTGCGGAGAAAATGCCAACGGCGTAGGCCGAACGTCAACATGACACCGCAAGTAGCCGATTCCAAGATGGAGGGTTGGTGACCTACTTGGGCGAACTTGATCCGACACGTTCTGCTCTGTCCCCAGTTTATTTGACAGACCTGGCTGTCCGCAGTTTTACTTCCTCTGTTCTGCGCCTTTTCCTCCCCTCTGCCCACACTCGTCTCCCTACCATCATTATCTTCATTGGGGATGAATTTAGACAGCTCTCCAATCAACTGCCCAAAATAGTGTGAACTAGAGAGCCTACAGCAGATAAGATTTTTTAAAAACGTTGCAAATTGTTCTGCAGGGGTTTATTGTTCCTTAGACCAGGAAAATGGGAAAACTGAATGTCCAGGACTCAGTCCATAATTTGATGGAAAATGGTACCTCACTTGCACAGTTCCTAAAAAATCCCAAAAAAACGAATCACATGAAACACATTTTACCTATACCCCAAATTGGGGCCGTATGGGCTGAAACGTTACCAGGACTAACAAGGACAGAGGACCCTAATCAAGATTAAACATTATTATCATTATTTTTTTTTTTCTACCACCAAAATTGGAGAGGACGACAAACGGCGTACGGCGGACAAATATTTTGTCATTTGTGTCAGGTCTGAGATGAATTTTCGTTATTTTCTGTTTCGTGCTCCAGATTGCTGTTTTGTGTGTGTATTACTTTCGACTAAATTTTGCACGCTGAATCCAATAAGACGTGTCCCGGAACGATTGGCGTTTACTGGAAGAGGTTATGGGTCAAAATGGGCATCTAGGTATCTACCTACTACGAATGTGTTTTCGAGATTTCTGGTACCTTTTTGTGTGAGGTATCATTTTCCTGCAAATTTTTGACCCTGAATCGATTGGAATGAGTCTCCTGGTCCGAGGAATGACCAACCCCTATGAAAGAATTTGCAGCGTTTTGGATGAATTGCGACCTCAAGATCGAACACTTGTTGAAGGCACCTGAAGACGGCGGCGAAACATTGCGCAACACGCGGCGGCCCCAATGTTGCGGGGCCGGCGGACTGAGGGTTCGTTCGTGGTGAGGGGAGGGGGTTTGTTTGGCAACCCTCGGTGAGGTCGTCCTCCGCTTCCAGGTAACTGTCCTCTCGGGGGCGGGCGGGCGGTTCGGTTCCCGCCTCCAGGCGGGGTGGGGACGGGGACCCGGCGTCACGTCACCTTCCTAGGACGGTTGCCGGCTTCTCAGGAAAGCCCTGCCCCCTCCCACCCGTTCTCTTTCCGTCCCACCTTCACCGGCCCTCGCGCCTCTCGCTCTCGCTCGCAGCTGTTTATACAGTATAAAACGCCGGCGGCCCCACTCGGGTTCCACCAGTGTATCCGTGATCCGGGAGCCAGACAGACATGCGAGATTCGTCACACATCTGGATATGGGATGCTTTCGATCTTTCCTCGTGTCGTTCGTTCTCAGTGTTAGCTTCGTGTTTTCCGTTCACGGCCTCCGCCAAGACGCCGACACCCTCCTCCAGTCGCTAGGCCTCACCATCAAGCCTGACGTTCGCAAA
This sequence comes from Cyrtorhinus lividipennis, assembly GCA_019603395.1. NCBI lineage: Eukaryota > Metazoa > Arthropoda > Insecta > Hemiptera > Miridae > Cyrtorhinus > Cyrtorhinus lividipennis. Next base: position 10,726,478 of record CM034007.1, read on the forward strand.
GTTAGTAATTTATTTCAATTATCCCCTCCCTTAGCCACATCGTACACAAACAGCGTTCTGTATCTACACTACTCTTCTTCTCCACCTCAAATTCCTTCCCTGCAATTATTTGGGAAACAATAACCATTTCAGGAGAATTTGAAATGGAAATGCTCAATTTTCGTCCAATTTACATAATCACTAAAATAAAAAAATAATCAAATTTATATAAATTATTTTTATTTTATCAATTTTTTTTAAAATTTTGCTCAATTAAAAAGTTAATAGAGTAAGAAATTGTAATAATTTCATAATTTGTTTATATAATTAAATAATGAGGCACACAATATCACGATTGTTTACGATTGTCCCATGTATACTGAGAATATTGGAAAAATCACTTTAAAAAAACATGAGCTAGGCAAACATTCCACATTTGTCCAATTCTCTTCCATTCCTAATTGGATTTGGAAAATACCTTTTTTATATTTATATACTTTTCTCGGCGTATTTGTTCATATCATCTGCCCCCTATGTTCACCCCATCTTTTAAGCTATTGAACAATTCACACGTGAAGACCCCGATTGAGCTCAAAATGAACATCGCGTCAAATTTTGATAATTTCGTTTAATAGCTGATAATGGTATCATTTACCACGCAATATTAGCTACTAAATCAATTCCAGACCGAAATTTTTGCCCCTCGAAGACAAACTTCACCTTAACAACGGAGATTTACTTCAGAACAACAAACCATTGTGGGGAAATTTAACTGTTATTGTACAAAAAAATAATAAAACGATCTCAAATCATGTCTGGTGGTAAAGTTTGGCTTTGGGGTTAAGTTGTGGAGGCCGCAAAGTGCCCGATAAATTCGTTCAGTGAGTCAACCATGGAACTATGTAGTGGGCAATATGAGTAATCTTTTTATAAACAGCGGCCGAGAGGTAAACACTGGCGTTCCGGAAGAGGAGCTTCTTGAGATATCGTATGGTTTTTCGAAGCATCTTTAAATTTTGCTTCAGAACCACCAATGTGTACGCAAACACTTCAACACTGCATTGGTAGACCTTACAGTGACAGGCTAACGAGCATTCCTCTCGTAGGAGGGATTTAGCGGTTTGATGGAGTTACTGAGGAACTTCTTATTTGTGCGAAATATCTAATGAGTCCGCCAATATTTATGACTCCGGGACCGCTCAATGTACATGGACAATGAATCACCTGACCATGTTTTGAAGCAAAGCACCTCTTAAGCTCATCTACACCAAATCTCAAGCTTTTCTCCATATTTTAAGATAAAATTGGGATAATTTGAAATTGTAAGTTCGTCTGAACAATTCTACGAGGCACGGAAAGTCTACCCGTGTTTCCGTAATTCTAAGCACCCAATCGATTTCAAGTGATTTCGTAATTATTGTCTCTATTTCCAGCAACTATAAGCAAAAGATACGTCGCTCAAAATGTTCAGAAGATCAGCCAAAGAGGTTGAAGCCAACTAAAAATGATCTTAAAGGTTTGGTACATATTGAATTGAATTAATTACCTACGCCCACAGCAAATGGTACAATTCGTGCCTGAAGCCAGCAGCTTGGCCTCACCCGCTGCACCTCTCCTTCGTGGCAGTTATGCACTTTTCCTTTGATAAACCTCTTGGAACTGATTGTATCATCGCGGATGAAAATACATGCAATGTTTTTGTTTAAAAAATGTCAACAAAACTCATTTTATCAACGTATTCCTTGGTTGAATGTCGGTACTATAACATAATATTTATTTTATTTAACTATTTGAGAATTTGTGGGTGTGGAATAGAGTCAGAACGTTTACTGGTAGAAGAAAAAACAGCGTTTTGTTAACGTCTTCAAGCAGCAGTACTGCAGGTATCTAATGAAGGAATTGATTGGAATCGGATGCCATTAGCGGTAGAATCTCTATAGTACATAGGAACAGGAAGCCATTAGTTGACAAGATTTTGAGTATCAAGAGTGGGCTCGATGAGGAGGCCGTTAGCAAAAGTCATGTTGGCCAATCTTAGAACTTGGAGGTGTCAGAGGTGACAGCGCACTGTAAACCACACCCTAGCCAAATCACAGGCAGCACAGAAGTGGTGAGCGCCGAAAACAAGAGTTGGGACTCGTTTGTTTTTGATTGAGAGTTTCCTGGTACCAGCCATAGAGTAGAAGAGTTGAGGCGGCAATGTACGAACGTTTTGGCAGGATTTGGACCTGTTGAGGGATAACAGCTCATAAGAGCGAACAAAGGTGGTCGAAAATGATATCAATGCGAGCAAGAACGTGATTAATGTCATCCGCAAATATCAAAATTCCGACGCTCTGTGGCAAAATTGAACGAATGAGGTCTCAATAACGATCCCTAAACGAAACAATGACGATCTTGTCTCATCCTACATCGCCAAAAGCACGTTGTCCACAGAGTACGTACGGACTCTATACCGTGAAGCATAGTGAAGACTTTCATGAAGTCGGCAGCTGTGATGTTGTTGGTGGAAAACCAGGAGAATGTGCCGTATCATGTGCCCGTTTCGATAGCCGTCCATAGAAGCTTATTCATGTAGGAAATTTGATGGAATTTTTAACGATGACCAGTGAGTAATTTTTCAAAAATGTAAATAGCCTGCCCGGGTGATGTTAGACAAAAATACGTGATAAGTATGAGGAAAAAAGTATTCCTAAATACTCCTCGTCTATGTGCCGATGTCCTAAAACTCGTCTGAGCGCTCGTTTTGTCCTTATTTGAGGTGAAGAGTCCGAATTGTGCAATCGAAGAGACAAGGGTCAAAGTGGACTGATCGGTAGATTTGCGCGGAGAATTAGCGTCTAAAACAAATTCCGTATCACGAATCGAGTCAAGTGTTTGTTTTAGTGAAGGGAATTCCTTTGGTGTTTCAACAGAATGGAACTCGCTACGATGATCGATTTTCTTAACATGCGGTAGGAGTCAATCGTTTTCGTTTTTCACCGGTGATCACTCATAGAGACATTACAATCGGGTGTTGCCAAAATTGACTTTGAGGGGTGGTTGTGGTGACATACCTGTTGCTGTCACCCTCCCCAGTATCCTTGAACCCGCCGGATCTCAAGGCCTCTTCTGAGTTCCAGAACCGTGACCTCCTTGTGAATGACCCGCCTTTATGAACGGGAGTGGGTGGCCGGCGAATAAAAGGGCGTGGGGCGGGAAAGGGGGGTTACTGCTGATTCACCGGTGCGCTGGAACTATGAATGAGCCTCCCACCCTTTCGCACACCCTCCCATACCGCACGGCGACACGCACGTTGCCATCTCCATACGTCGACCCCGGACAATTTTCGCTTTCCCCGTATCAATGATGGCCCATCCTGAGCGAGGATCGCGAGGGAATCCGCCGTCCATTAGCCTCACGCTCGTTAGACGTTTGCACCTCGCCGTTTTCCCCGAAATGATCACCACCCGGAAGCCAATCAACTCGCTTCGACCCCCGCCGTCCAATTCATCAACGAATCACCGACAAATCTCCCGAAAACGGATTGTGTAACAACGCTGCACTCTGCACATTAAATTACTATACTCTTCAACGCTGATTATTCTCTTGGAATTACCAGATTTTGGTTTAATCATCATTTAGCATTAAATAAATTCTATTAAGTATTTTCTTGCAAGGAACTCAAGTACGAGAACTCAGAAACTCTCATAACATCTGTGCGTCTCGCGCAACTGGCCACTAAATTTCTTATTTTAAATAGGGACCCCAATTTTTTATTGCAGATTCGGATTCTACCTAAAATTTCAGGAAAATTTGATCCCTCAACCAATTTCTTTGACTGCGCGCAACCGGTTAAGCGAGCACGGAAAGTTGCGCAACCCCAAAAATGTCAGATAGTGGATGATGGTGAACTCTAATGTGTGGCACATGAATTTTTTTTTTTTTTTTTTTTGTTAGGCACTTGTTTTCAGATTGTTACGGGGCTTCATTTGTTGAGATTTGATTAAAAAATGTGAAAATATGGAAAGAAAATGGAAAATAATCAACAAAAAAAACCTACAAACCTACGGAATTTTATGTTCAAACACGCACAAAATAAAAAGATGTTTCTTTTTTTCACGCAAAATCAACGAATTTCGGTTGTCATTCCGCAAAAATTGAGTCGAATCAAGAAATGGTTAACACCACGTGAATCACCGTTAAAAAACAATGAAAATTCATGTGCCTCACATTAGAGTTCACCATCATCCACTATTTGACATTTTTGGGGTTGCGCAACTTTGCGTTCTCGCACCGGTTGCGCGCAGTCAACGAAATTGGTTGAGGGAACAAATTTTCACGAAATTTCGAGTAGAATCCGAATCTACTATAAAAAAATTTTGGTTATCATTTAAAATAATAACGTAGTGTCACTTATGTTATGTTATTTGAGATCTCTTCGTTAAAAAACCGCCATACATACCATCATTCAGTGTTTCAAATATTTCAGAATAACGATTTTGGCAGGGGAGGGGGGGGAGCGTATTAGGGATACCCTGTATTACCATACGTACGGAGTGTCACAGAAAACGTTCTATCTCCCATTAAAATTGGCAATTTTGTGGTTATCTAATATTTTCTTCATGCAGATATCTCAAAAATGACTAATATTTGGAGCGTGGAGCCGTTTGGAGCACATTCTCGCACAAATCAATTATATAGTCTGTAAGGACTTGAGATTGAATTTTCAGCTTATTGCGACAGTAATTCTAGAACGCATTTCAATTTTATCAATTCTCATCAACGCTCTTCAGTAATTAAATTGATTTACGTCTTATTTTATTATGGTGACTGGGAGAGATTGTTTACGGAATCGAAAGAGAAAGTGGACGAATTCCGGAAGACCGCGATGGAGAGCCGGCAAGTCCAGTTTGATCATCAGTTGCTCGGACATGTCGGTTTCATGATGGACGTTGGATCAAATCAGATAATTGGCAACCACCGAGTATTCCTTCAGTTAAACAATTAACGTCAGTGTTGACGAGTTCTACTGTGTTCACCCCTTCTTAGATAGCCGTCCTGTTCATTTAGTAAAAATTATAATATAGTATTGTAAAGAATAAAAACAATATCGACAGTGAACCTGTAAAACCTCATAAGTTGAAGTTTTTTCGAAAATAAGAAAATTGACGAGCTCACCTGGTCAAACATGGCCAAGACACGCCTTGGCGTCGAGAAAATTAAGCTAGCTCGTTTCAATTTTTACCTTGAAGACTTTTATGAACATGTAAGTTTGTTAAAACCTCGCAAATTTTAATGATAAGAAATAAATCCAATTGATTGCTATAAATTTGTGAAAGTAACACATTGATCGACGTTTTCCCCTTCGGTTTCCGCCAAAATCTAGCATTTCAACCAGAAATTACGTCATTTCGAATGTTTTTCTCTTCTTCTGTGAAGTTTTTACAGGTTTACTGTCGGTATAACTTTCCCTACTCAATGAGGATCGCACGGATCAGGAGCATAGAGACTCTTTCCAATCGATTCAGGGTCCAAAATTTAGTGGAAAATGATACTCCACACGCCTAGGTACCCAAAATCTCGAAAAAAACACATTCGAAATAAGTAGACAGATACCCATTTTGACCCATAACCTCTTCAGGTAGAATCGGAGAGATTGACTAGTTGCATGAAAATATGGATTGATTATTCATGGAATAACCAATCAAAAATAGTAAATTGTAGCTTTTGAACTATCGTTGAACTATATTTGTTTACTAACAAGTAAAAAAATCTGCAAATTCTTACATACGGGTTGGTTATTCCTTGAATGGAGGAAACAGTGGGTGTGGCGGGTCCCAGACCCATTCCAATCGATTCAGGGTCCAAAATTTAGTGGAAAATGATACCCCACACGCCTAGGCACCAGAAATCCTGACACATAAAAAATGGGTGGATACATACCCAATTTGACCCATAACTTCTTCCAGTGGGTGCCAATCGTTCTGGGACCCGTTTCATTGGATTCAGCGTCCAAAATTTAGTGGAAAATGACACTCTACTCGCCTAAATCGCCCAAAATCTCGAAAAAACGGCACGGACGATGGACGGCGAACGGTGGATGGCGGACGGACATTGACCTATTCTGATCAGGACATCATGAAACGTCCAGAAAAAAATTTTGAGCCGAATTGGAGAGGTTGACCATTATTATGAAAACATAGGTTGATTATTCAAGGAATAACCAACCAAAATGCGAACAAAAGCGAACTGATGGAACAAGTGACTGTAAAAGTTTTACTATCGTGTTGCTGCCTAAAAACTTTTTTTTTTTTTTTTCTGTGTTTTTTGGAACGGATTGGGCACGCAAACCTGAGTACGGAACACGATAAGGTGTACAGGGTGGTTAAGGGGGGGGCACTCGTCTTTACGGCAATCCCTGTTAGGTGTGACCTTCTCAGGTGTGTTTTACAAACAACAACACCCTCAATTTAGAAGAGGGATGATAAAAAAGGGTAATGAATCATTCTATGGTTATTAGACGATGAAAATAAAACATCAGAATAAATAGTCCACACATTCTACAAAAGAGGAACAATTGTTATTACCTATTTTTATTTATCTCATTCCTCAACCGCGAAAAAGTGAGCAGACGTAACCCCTCTCCCCTAGGCCAAAAATAGTTTATACTATATCCTCGGTACCTAAACAGAACTCGTGCTACCCCTCAGTATCCGGTTAGAAACTGGATTGAAAATAAATTCCTCCTGAAATCATCGTGTTGTGGTTTCATTTAATATAATGTCCACAAAACGAAATCTTCGTTAACAAACGCTGCAAATTCATTCCAATCAAATTAGCGTCCAAAATTTAGTGGAAATGATACCCCACACGCCTAGGTACCAGAAATCCCGAAAACACACATTCAGAATGGCTAAATAGGTACCCATTTCTGACACATAGCCTCATCCAGAGGGCGCCAATCGTTCCGGGACCCATATCACTGGATTCAACGTCCAAAATTTAGCGGAAAATGATTCCCCACACGCCTTGATTGCCAAATATCTCGAAAATCTATTTTTCGGAAAACACATTTTGACCCCTACTCCCCCCGAATTTGGCCCGACCAGGCTGAAAAGTTTCGAGGACCAACTAGAGCCGGAAACAGACAACTGACCGAAATTTCAGATTTTTAGAAATTTTTCTACTACCAAAAAAGGCATGGACGGCGAGCGGTGGACGGACATATACTCATTTGGTTGGTTATTCCTTCTTCCTTGGGGTCTTGACAATTTTCGGCAACCTAGGAGTGTGGGGTGTCATTTTCCACTAAATTTTGGACGCTGAATTGATTTGAATGAGTCTCCATGCTCCTGGTCCGAGGAAGAACTAACCCCTGTGAAGGAATTGGCATTCGATCAAGACACCTTGAAACGCCCAGAAAAAAATTTTTGGGTCAAATCGTAGATGTTGAATTTTTGCATGAAAACATAGGTTGATTATTCAAGGAATAACCAACCAAAATTAAAATCATGTGTGGGCGCATGCAAAGTCTAGGGATACTGGTGTTTACCAGATTTCGCCTGTTTGGGGCCCGTCCCAAAACGAGTGAAATCGAAAAATAATACGCTGCCAAGGCCATGGCACTGAAGCTTCCTCGTGGCCTTCACAATATGTCACCCGTCATTCGCATGCGTATTCTACTCAATCACTTCAACCACCAAAATTTGAAGAAAATTCAACGAAAATTGACAACACCTTAGTAACAGCGACGTTTAGGGACCTCGCGCCAGCGTATGCGCGAATTTTGACGATTAATGATGCGAAACGTCGCCAATAGGTGTATTGTAATGTATCGTACAATCATGAATTTACGTAGCAACGTGACGTATTACCTGAGCTAATACGCCCGATGAGGTACAACCCTAACATTTCAACATTGAGATCCGATTCATAAATTGTTAAGAAGGTTTATTCATGATCTGGTAGCTGACCCGCATCATCCCTAATACATTAAATCATACTTTACGTACAAGAAGGATCGCCATTTTGGTTGGTTACTACTTGAATAACCAACCTATATATTCATGCAAAAAGTCAATATCTCCAATTTGGACCAAATTTGGGGAGGGAGGGGTCAAAACGATTATTCAAAATAATGATTTTTCAGATTTTTGGCAATCTATGCGTATGGGGTATCAATATCACTATATTTTGGACGCTGAATCGATTGAAATGAGTCCAAGACTCTCCGCACCCAATGTTTTCCCTATTTTCCCCATACCCCCATAACCAACCCCAGTGAATGAATTTGTTTTCAAGATTCTAAGCGTGTGAAGTATCATTTTCCACTAAATTTCGGGCGCTGAAGCCAATGAGACGGTTCCAGACTAATTGCCGCCTGCTGGTGGTGGTTATGGGTCAAAATTGGCACCTACTTACCTATTTCAAAATTGATTTTCCGGGATTTTTTGGGTACCTGGGCGTTTGGTATAGAATTTTCCACTAAATGTTGGACGCTGAATCGACTGGAATGAGTCCAAAACATTGCCCTCGCTGTAATCCTCACATTTCTCCATACTGCTTAACCAACCTTTTGAACGAATTTGTAGCTTTTTGGTTGGTTATTCCTTGAATAATCAACCTATGTTTTCATGCAAATGGTCAACCTCTCCGATTCGGCTCAAAATTTTTTTCTGGACGTTTCATGATGTCTAGATCAAAAAAGGTCAATGTCCGTCCGCCGTACGCCGTCCGCCGTCCACGCCGTTTTTGGTAGTAGAAAATTTTCTAAAAATCTGAAATTCGGGTCAGGGGTCTGATCCCGGCCTAGGACGGTCCTCCAAGCTTTTCAGCCCGATCGGACCAAATTTGGGCGGGGTAGGGGTCAAAATGTGTTTTTTGAAAAATGGATTTTCGAGATTTTGGGCGATTTAGGCGATTGGGGTATCATTTTCCACTAAATTTTGGACGCTGAATCAAATAAAATGGGTCCCAGAACGATCGGCACCCACTGGAAAAATTTATGGGTCAAATTGGGTATATATGTGAATTTTGAATATGTGTTTTTGAGATTTCTGAAACCTAGGCGTGTGGGGTATCATTTTCCACTAAATTTTGGATCCTGAATCGATTGGAATGGGTCTGGGACCCGCCGCACCCACTGTTCTCCGATCTAGGCGAGTGGGGTATCATTTTCCCCTAAATTATGGCCGCTGAATCAAATGAAATGGGAATAATTGGCACCCATCGGAAGAAGTTATGGGTCAAAATGGGTACCTATTTACTCATTTTGAATGTGTCTTTTCGAGATTTCTGTTACCTAGGCGTGTGGGGTATCATTGCCCACTAAATTTTCTCCATGCGCCTGGTCCGAGGATTTACCAACCCGTGTGAAAGAATTTGCAGCGTCTTACTCTATGGAATAAATAATCGTTGAGGATGAATTTGCAGAGTTTTTATGGAGCTTTTAGCGAGCCCATAACGAGTGAAATCGATGGAAAGGGAAACTCGAGAACATCATTTGAAAGCGATTTATCAAAGACGTTGATTTCACGATTGACATTTCCAATGTGTCATTATATCAGTGGCACCCTTTCCTCCGCATCCGGGGGGAGGGGGGGATTGTGTTGGTCAGTTCCTGGTGAGGAGGGGGGAAGTGGTGTTGTGATGGGGGGAGGGGGGTTCTTGCCGTCACCAGACCGCGACTGGAATGCGGTTCTTCGGGGGAAATCCCCGCGAGCTATCTACCTTGGCTACCTACCTTGGCTACCTACCACATCCCGGTAGCCGCGGAGGCTGTTACGTCGCCTCCCCCCGACTTTGCGCCGGAACACGCGCGGGACTCCCTCGCCTCAAACGACCTGGTGTTTCCCGTCGATCCCGGACCCTCCCACGCCTCCTGCCGATACCTGCCCCATTCGTGGAATTCCCAAGGACTCCCTCGAAGATCCTAAATGAGATTGGTTCGCTCGTTTCAATCGACCTGAAATCCCGCCAGTTCTATATTTAGACGGTCTTCGCGGAGGCGAAACAAGGATCGCTGGCAAAAGTTGTTTGGCTTTCCGCTCCTGAAGAGTCTTCAGGACCCAGTTTTTGTTTCGGAGACAGCGCCAGAAGTGGCGTAACTACGGTTTTTCTACCCAGACCACGGAATTCCTGCTCATCTCCCAATTCTCACCTTTCTGATAAGATGGTCTCACTTGAGCACAGCCTTCTCCATAACATGCCATCAAAATTCGTACCGAAGAGAGAGGTCGAAATAGTGATTCTGAAAATAGGTTTTCGACTTTCGTGATCATTTTCCACTAAATTTGGGACGCCAAACCGACCCTCATGAGTCCTAAACAGCCACGGTTTTCCCCTCATTCTAAGCAATAATTATTACCGTTGTGGTGAGACGTACATATGTGATCCACAGAATAACGTACCTTGGCTTCCGGATTTCGATACAGGGGTTTTTGCTTATCCTGTTAGAACTGAAGTTTCTAAACACGACGCCGTTTTCAGAATGCCAATATCTCAATCTATTAGAATGTTGTCATTTATTGAGCATCTGAATTGCAAAGTGTTTTTGAGAATAACGCAAAGTGTTTGACACTGTTCGCACAAAAATGATGAAGGTGAAGAAGAGAGCATTGGGAAGCTAAAATTGTTTGCGATTTATTGATGATTTGTAGTATTCGATTCGTAAAATGGCTTACGGATCCAGATACTACGTTAAATTTCTAATAAGAAACTTCAATAACCTTCCTTGAATACCTAATCCACCTATGCCTTCATGTGATTAGTCTCTCCGATTCGGTAATTTCGGTAGTTTTCGATTTTTTTTTTTTTTTCTGGGCGTTTTAAGGTGTCTACATCAAAATAGCAAATGTCCGTCCGCCTTCCACGCCGATTTTGGCTGAAATTTGTTAAAAATCTGGAATTTGGGTCAGACCTGGCTTTTGTTAGTCCTTGAAACTTTTCAACCCGATTGGACCAAATTATGCAGTGGGGAGGGGGGGAGGCTAGTGGACAAAATGAGTTTTTTGAAAAATGGATTTTCGAGATTTTTGGTGATTAAGGCGTATGGGGTATCATTTTTGACCAAATTTGGGACCCCAAGTTCATTGAGACGGGTCCCAGGACGATTCGCGCCCACCGGAAGAGGTTATGGGTCAAAATGGGTATCCATCTACCTAAACGTGTAAACGTGGACATTTGACATGCATAACACTTATTATCCACCTATGCAGAGTATTGTATTTGGCCATAACCGAATATTGTATACTACATTGTTGACTGAGCCAAGGATATGTAAATATGTCAGTACCAACCTTGAGTTTTTCAAAACTACAACGTGTTTGGACCAAGGCAGATCTTCATCAAGCATAAAGCCTAGGTATTTATACATCGGATCGCTTTCCAGCTATGGGCACTGACAATGACAAGTGTCAAGGCATGGAAAATTCAGTTTTCAGACGAGATTTGGAGAAAAATACACAGTGAACACATTTCCGAAGACCGTTCATTTTGTTTTTTGCCCAATCTAGCATATATTTATGAGCCCCGCGCGGAATATTTTCTCCGTAGTGGTAACAGTAGAGAGTGAGTTGATGTAGATGAAGAACATGATCAGCCCTAACAAACTGCCCTGAATGACTCCTCAATCTACGTTATGAGTCTTCCCTTCATGGTTCTGACGGAAAATCCTGCCAGATAATGACACCGAATACCAATCGTCACCATTTGAGAATAATTGATATCTCTACCGAATCAAATGCCTTACAAATACGAATCAAAATGGCCATCGACTTCTTTTGTCCGATTTGGAGGTGAGAATTTCCTGAGTTTTCACAAAATAAGACAGCGAAATGGGATTTTCTTCCCAATCTCTCGTTTGTGGTTCTCACGCATTGAAAAAAAAACCCTCACTGACGTGTTCCCAGCTCTTGAGAACATTTCCAATCATAGTTTTCGAAGGTTGTAGTCGTGAATTTTTTGTGAATTACGATTTCGATCGTGTTTACAACTTTTGACTTCATAGATTGGTTAATTACGATTAACAATAGTTATGTGTTGATTAATTTGTTGGATGTATTTCTGTTGCAGATGAACGTAAGCCAAGTCGAGCTCAGCAAAAAGATGTCCATGTACCTGAAACGCACGCGGCGGTCGACTGAGCCAAAGAGGTTCTTCACAGTCCGTCCCGAAGGTGAGTTTGCCTCAAATGAGATAGAAACCTTTGGGCCGATATGTGCGATAAGAACCTCTCGGATCAGGGCATCCTCTCACTTCAGACGTTCCAAGGCTGCAGAGCCACAGGACAGCTCCGCCCTCTGCACCTGTCATCAACAACCTACCACCCCTTGTGAAATTCAGCCCGCGGGAAGCCTTCGTCGAACTCGGCAATTAACAATTTGGCTGAAATCGCGGGCCGCCGTTGGGAAATTATTCTCAACTAAAAATATTTGCCTCGAGTTCGTTCCTGACGATTCTTACCTCTGAGCCAAGCTGTTTCAATCGCGATTTTTCCTCGTCTTCCTCAACCCCCCCCCCCCTCCTCCCCCCTTAAAACGTACACTGTCGAATTCCAACGTCCATCACCTCCCGAAATAGTGCGAGAAGGGTGGTGTGCTCAATTTCATCTCGTACATGCACGGTAAATCTCACCACATCACCCCCACTCACCCCTTAGCCCTACATATTTCTACAAAACAACAAAAAAACCTTTTTTCCCAAAAAATTTGTTTTAGACCGCAGACTCATCAACAGTAACATGGGTTAATTGCCTTCCGAAAACATTTTCTCTCATATTGCCTTTATGTTGGAAGCTCCCCCGGCAACCTATGATAATACAAGTAGTTTCTTAACAGGCTTACGGTCTAAAAATTGGCAAAATATTACAATCAAACTGATCATAACTTTATTTCATCTACAAAACGAAGAAAGAATACGGATGGAATAGGAAGTGGGTTTTGAAGAAATTTTCCAGTAAATACAGGCAGGAAAAGAATGTGGTATTTAGAGATAATGTATTTTATGGGGTGCAAAGGGTGGATGTGGAAAGGCATGATTGCGTAATAAGGGCCAGATGATAGCTCAAGCTGCGTGTGACGTCATAAATCCCAAGCAACATTTCCACCTTTATTAACACTGAAGATAGTGTTAACCCAGTTTTACTCCTTAAACCGTTGACAGTAGGAATGAAACCATCAACTTTAGTACTTCATGTATGTAAACCCCACAAGTTTTTACATAGTAAAATTAAAATTTCCGCTCAAAAAAAAAAAAAATAAAATAAAATAAAAAAAAAATAAAATAAAATAAAATAAAAAATAAAAAATAAAATAAATAAAAATAAAAAATAAAAAATAAAAAATAAAATAAAATAAAATAAAATAAAATAAAATAAAAAATTTGGGCCAAACTAGACTGATAATGGAGTAGATGTCTCCAACTGCTCTTTTCCATCCCCTCCCGCTACCCCCACAACCATGTTACAATAATTTTTACTTTAACTTTACTTTTAACAAAAGCCCAGCGTTTTGCTAAAACTTCAAAACAGCTTGTTTTACTTTTGTACTCAACTACCTATTGATTTTTAAGCAATAGAAGTTCAAACAGCGCAAATTTTACACCAATTCAGGTTTTGAGAATATTTGTACATTATCACTGCACCAAAAACGTGGTGAAAAGTGGCCACTTTTTCGTATGAGCAATAAAATTGTAAACACGTTTTTGCAGTCAGGCCACATCATTGAACTCGTCTACTTGGGCTGGTCACAATTCATAAGTTACTCGTGAAAAACTGTCTGTAACGCTAGCCACTACCTAGAAACGGGAGGTGAATTGGCGGTAGTTTACTGCCTCATTCCACGTAATTTCTTCACCGAAGTACCGCCCTCGAGTTTCGTTACGTTATCGCTAATCTCACTGTAGTTATCTTCCGCCTGGGAAATTATTTCGACCGTTGATTCGTCTCAAGTCGGGGAATCCCAAAGTTCCTACAGTCAAGAGTGAATCATTCCCTTTGTTGAGTTTTCTTATTTTGAGAAGAGAAACAGCAAACGACGTGGATTATTCTGGATAGCTCATATCAAGGAAGCAATTTTGGCAATTTCCTCTGAAGCCGATGCTTCCTAAATTTGCGATGAAATTCCACGTTTTTGTTTCTGAAGTGTTTTGGAATGTTTGGCTTCATCGACTTGGAGTATTATCTGACAGAATTATGGACAAAATAGGATGTGTAGTCGTATTTTGGCGCTTCACGGTTTTATTCCTGGGTTAAAAGCTTGGAGTAATTCAAGTTCAAATCCGCGTTAACGTTCTGGCACTCAAAACCTTTGTAAATGGTTGGCTAAATGACTTATTGCTGGATAGGGCAGTGCTGCAACGTTTATTTGCCTCCTCGGACATTGGCAATACCCACATATTTCAACAGTTAAGGCACCGCCAGGCTCAAAAAACGGCAACGAACGAAAGTACAGTGACATATTGGAGCAAGACCGTGGCGATGGCGTAACAGGCAAAATATGGGAAATTTCTTTATATGAACGTTGGGGCGGCTCAGCCATATTTAGCCAGACAAGACGTTAAAATTAGACGTACGATGATGTCTTGTGGTGGGGGCTAAAACATTTTTTTGACGGCGTCTCCATCTCTAACCTTCCTGCATCACCTCGTAACGGTGTCCATTGATGAACTCTCGCTCGTTCTCGTTCCACCCACTCCTGAGCCCTAAAGACCAAGATAGCTCTATTATTTGACCAAGATGTTTGCTTACATCTTCCCACGCTCGCGCGATCTAGATACCAAGCATCGCTTCCCTACCTTCCGATCACTTTTATATATAAACACGCTCCTCGGAGTTCCTCGCTACGTCGTGTGCACTAATTTTAGATCACATTGGACGGCATTTCTCAATTCACTGAAATAAACAGTTTTATTTTGGTCCAAAACAAAAAGGCGGCACGTAAATAGATGTGATCGTGCGTGCCCTGCTGCACTGTACGGGTCAAAGTCATCTGCATACCTCGAGACATTATTTCCAAGTTGCGGTGTCAGGCTAGGTTAGCCAACAAATGGGTGTATCGAGTCTTGTAGAGTCGTTGGAAAGTGTTTTTACTATTCTTGTGGGTCGACGTAACGATTAATTAGCCCTACAAAGCCAAGACTCTTGAAACAGAGGCAAGGCTGCCCAAGCTGATAAAGAGCCATAACGCTCATCATCCGCCAATTGAAAACTTCGGCCATGAATAAAAGTCCATTATTCGCCCTAAATGCGTCCAAATTCTCCACTCAGAATCGTCAGAATATTCCCCTGATCCCACTTATCATATTTCTAAATATAAATATGCCAATGACCTTTTAAAGGGCCGTTTCTGAGATTGGAGATTTACAACGTCAGAGAACGCGAGGTCAAGTAGTTGGGGACTTTGAAGTTGGACAAATATCAAATTTATGAATAATTCTGCTCTGAGTGATGGTATTCAATGGGAAAGTGACGGAGTGAACCGGATATTGAGTTGATTGTTATTTTTCTGCATAATGGCGAACAAAATCAAGCTCTGAACACGCACCTTATTGAATGTACTGTTCAACCGTTAGTCGGGCAGACGATAAAAGCTGAGAATTGCTCAAGGTTTGTTGAAGCGATCTTAATCCTGCCAGTAATTTCGTAGTACGGCCATCAAGATATGGTAGTAAGAGATACTGCAAATTCAACCTACATTGGTTGGCGTTATCAGGAGGAAACTGTGCGGCTCAAGATCATCGGATTTGAATCACAGTTTAACGCCCTAAAATACATTGAATGTCCTACACAACAGCGTACAAAAATATAATATGCATTTCCGAGCCCGTTGTCTGCCTGCAATCTGGCCTATGTTGAATCAGTTGGGCCACAGAATTCGTTTGGGCGTGTGAAACTTCGTCGTTGATAAGTATCTAAAAAAAAAAAAACGGGAAATGACTCAAGATTTAATGCACGATCGGAATCGGAAGTAAAATTGGAGCAGAGTGAGTAGGATGAGTGTGGGCGGAGGTGCTAACTACCGCGTTCGAGTATCCTACCATTCTCGTCCGACCGGATGATTTGATTTGGATTAGTTAAATGCCTGATAGGTTCGTCTCTGCAGGTTTATCGTCACTCAATCATTATCCGATCTTCCATGTAGTCCTTACTGTTATCATTACACTGATCGGGGCAGCCGACTCATTGGACTCCAAATCAGTCTCAAAAGCGTAAAATTGAACTTCATTGTAACCCTCACAAGAGTTACCGGTAGCGAATGAAGTTAGTGATCAGCGTCGATTTGTTGCCTCCGCTCACATCCAGGCAAGAAGCTCGTATTTATGACCCACGTTTAGTATGTTCTTCAAACAAGGGAAAAAGATGTGTCAACGCATTGGAAGACCTCCAGCTGCTATCACATCCTCAGGAAGTGAATATAAGTCCCAGCTCATTTACAATTAGGAGAGCCTGCGCTGATGTGGTCGGAACGAGGGATTAGATAGAAAGGGAAGTTCAAACCGTGGGCGGCTCGGCGGTACACGTGTCTCCTGACAGGTGGCAGTGGGTCAAGCATCTGTCTTTAATCTCAGGCTCGGCTTTTATCCTCGATATCTTGTTATTCTTCGGCATTTTTATTTTTCTTTGCTCGGCCGGAACTATCATTAAAAAAACTATACCCACGCCTCCAAGCCGAACCCGTTGAGTTCAGTACGAACGCCAAATTCGACTCTCGTTTATGATTCACAAATATTTTGAACTTTGTGGTATCCAACAAGTTTATTAAAGCCTCTACGACTTCAAATTTATGAAATTTCCCTCATAAGTCCTTGCTGAGTTTTGATTTACTTCTTAATCATCTTCCAAAGGGAATCGAATGGTGGCAGTTATAATTCACTCTTATAAATTCTTCATTGATCATTTAGACGTGGACCTCCAGAATCAATTTTCACATCGTAAAACCGTTTCCCCTTACAATGGACACTTTTGTACACCATAAAACGCAATTTCCAACATTGTTATCCAATAATGCCGCAAAAGTTTAGAGCTAAGCAGCGGTGGAGTTATAGTAAATTTTCTTATTCAGATTGGCTATGAAAAGGTTGCAGCCAAAAGTACATCTCGTGAGGGAGTACATAATAATCATGATATTCATTTTTTTTAATCCCTCTACATAAAAATGAAAATTAATGAAAATATTGAATGATTTATTGTTTCAGAGGTTGAAAGAAGAGAGAGCGGCGAGGAACTGCTTAAATTCCGCTCCGAGGAGTGGGGAGAAGCGGAAGGCGTAACAATGAAATTTCTCGTTCAGGGCTCGTCCCGAGTAAATGTGTACCAAAGATACAATGACGGCAGTGAAGTGCTCGTTAATTCCAAAGAACTGAGCCATCCAGGCAGCCCACTGTGGGTCGACTCACGATTAGTTCCTGAAGAAAGTGAAGATGGAAGCGCCTCCTCACACATCGTTGCCAGAATAGACTGCGGCCCTAAGTGCCAGGTGAGATTTTTAGTAATATTTCTTTAATATTCCTTGAATTTGCAGCATGAACTATCCCGTTACCATCTCTCATGTCGTTTCCCAGAAATTCAGTGACTTTCTTTAGTCTTACGTTCAACATTGAACACGTGGTGCTCTCTGTTTAATGAGCGTGCGTGACATTTCGCCTACAAGACCCCCCTCCCCATTCCACTGACACCCGGCAGCCGCTGAACGTCCGATATCTTTCCCTATGGTTCAATGAGCTATCTTGAGACTAACATCTGTGTATGCGCTCAAATGATTTCAACTGTGTGATCTTTAAACGCGCTACCGACGCCGAACTCGGAAGCACCAAAACATCCTGACATCCGCCGGCAACTAGCTCAGCCTAATACTCACAATCCCTCCGAACCAGCATAACAGTAAAGCAACCGGGTTTAGCCTCTGCTAGACGCGCAGGGGCATATCCCTGCCTGCTAGCTTACCCAATTCAGAGGAGCCCAACGAACCCAGCACTACAATTTCCTTGTACGGACACATCAGTCCAGTTGAGGATATTATGAACTTCCCATCCAATTTGTTGATATCACAACTTTATAAAACTCTAAAACCTCAATATTAGTGCCACTTTTCCGTTCATTATTCCTTCAAAAGTCATGATCATCTCGCTTTCCACTCGGTTTCCAGTTTCTCACAACTACGTATATCAGTTTAGCATTCCAGCCAAACTTATTGATCAAATAAAAGGAGAAAAAAACATTTTCAGATTTTCGGTCAGGGACCTTTGAGTTCCCCAGAAATTGAAATAATACCGCGCTCGGGGATTCAGCGCATTATTAGTTAATCAAAACTAGACGCTGATGAGCCGTGACCCCGAATTTTTGCATCAATTCTTTTCTCCAAGACAATTATATCGCCTTGATACAAATTTTCGGAGATGAAAACCGAGTGAAAATTCCACTGCAACCAACCAGCATCATAGCTCAAGAACAAGAACATTTTAGCACATGTAGGCACCATCGAATATGTCAACTTGAAAAGATTTCAATTCTGCGTTGATTGTACGTGAATAAAAACGGTACTCTAGTTGACGATTTAATCAGTTAAATAAACGCTAGTTACTCCCCAATTATTCATTATTCTTAGTGAAACTAGACGGTTTGGAGCAATCGGTTCAAAGCCAATTTCAATCTACTCAGCCTTCAAAATTTAATAAAAATTATACACCACAGGCTTAGGTTTCCAAACATCTCAAGGTACAATGTTATACGTTAGAATGCGCAAAAATCAAACGGTTTTTAGACTCTTAAAAAAAAAAATTTTTTTCCCCGATATCTGATTCTGTTCAAATAACAACGGTTGCTTTCCTACCCTTTGCCACTCAGATGTGAATCCCCCACATGGGCCGTTAACCTTGGCTTCATCATTGGCGTCATTCTCATCGACTCCACACATCTTGCACAACACATCCCACACAATACCCATAGACCACTGACATCGCATCTTGTTCGCTATAGGCATGAGCAAACATCGGAATTCTTAATATCCTCCTATGTTTTCATTCGGAAATTCAACCTCTCCTATTCGGCCTAAAACGTTTTTCTGGGCGTTTCAAAGTGCCTAGATCAAAATAAGCAAATGTCCGTCCGCCGTCCACACCGTTTTTGGTAGTAGACAATTTTTTAAAAACCTGACATTTTGCTCAGGGACTCGTTTTTTCCGGTTCTAGTTGGTCCTCAAAACTTTTCAGCCCGATCTAACCTAATTCGTGGGTCCGGGACACTCCATACTCACTGTTTTCGCCAATTTTCTCCGTGCTCCTGGTCTGAACTTTTGTTCTACTCATCATGAAACGTCGACAGAATAATTTTATGGCCGATCGGAGATGAAATGACCTACCAAGAGCCCATATATTTGTGCGCCGTCCGTCTTCCACTTCGTTTTTGGTAGTAGTAAATTTTCTGTACACTTGAAATTTTGGTCAGGGACTTATGGTTTTCAGCTTAATGCTGTGCCAATCGTTTTCCTGCGGGTATGTGTGATGTGTTCCTCTCATCATAATTTTTCTCTAGTGCAACCTTCGACCATTTCATGTAGGCATGCTGTATTCGTCCCTGTACTTACTCCATGCTTCTCTTTGTTTATCGCCTGGAAATTTTATAGTGTTGAGCAACATCCGTGCCAACAGTGTGCGCGCCTTCACCTTTTTGGTTTTAATTTGCGCCTTTGTTTGTTGCAGATCTTGGAGCCAGTGCTGAACGTCTTGAGTCGAGTCAAATCAGGACGGTTCAAACGGGACGTCAACCGAGTGGGGCGGACCGACTGTGCAGCCTTTTCGAAAAAGAAACGCTGCTGCCGCCACAAGATGGACGTCGTCTTTAAGGACTTGTCTGGCTACGAGTTCATCATCGCACCTTATGGCTTCGACGCTGGTTATTGCCACGGTGGGTGCCCATACCGGTTCAACTCTGCCAACCACCACGCGAGCATTCAGGCGCTCATGTACCGCACGCGCAAAGGTGGCGCTCCGAAGCTCTGCTGCGCCCCCTCGAAGCTTGAGCCACTCGAAATCATCCACCTCGATGAAACCGACCCTACAAGACTCAAAACCACTACTTGGGAGAATATGAAAGTCATAGAGTGCGCTTGTAACTGAAATCTTAATGTTCCTAAAAGACTACGGCCTTGCCCCAGCCAATTGGCATATTCACATTTGTGGTATTACCTATAAGTTATTTATTTATTTATTTGTACATACTGTAATGAATCGTAAAAATTCGTTTTTTTTTTTTTTTTTAGTTCCATGTAAATAATGACTTTTTTGAGATTTTCACGTTTAAAACTACCTCATCGTTGTATATAATTCAATTCTGAATACGAAGCTCTTATTTTTCATTTTATTTATTGGCCTTTTTCCACTCATCGACCCTTATTGAAGCCGACTCTCGAATGTTTCATAAGCTAAAAGCGGAGAATTCAGACCACAATTACACCATATTTATTTATTTATTTTTATTTATTTACAATACACGGGAACGAGCCCAGTTCACACTTGTATATTGGTCGAATCAAACATTGGCGGATTATAAAAAGAGTAAAAAATAAGAAATGAGTGGTTATAAATGGGGTAACCATTGGGAGTTCAAAAATTATTGTGTATTATTCAAAGAACTGTTGAGTATCGAACATAGAATAGGAACACCTATCATTAAATTAGAACCAGCCCTTCATACCTCAGACATTGAAAAACACAATAAAATGCACAAAATGATTATAACAGGCATGTAATCGAGAGCGGCCTTCCTACGCATCTGATTGAGGTAAAAAGGTGGGTAATTTTGAGCTGAAATTGGGCAATGATATGTCCGGGACCGGGGATAATGTCCGTAAAAAGCAGGGAACAGTCTTGTAGTATAGTAATAGTCTTGTACAAGGAAATATGCAAGTATCATCACAAAACAACGAAAGGAAAAAATAGTACCTTTAATAGCTGTCAGGGTAGGCCAAGGATCTGCAACGACTCGATCGGAGACTAGCTGGCGGTACAGCGACGACATACTACGGCTAAAAATATTAGATCACGAACTGAAAAACGGAATTCCGTGAGAGAATTAAACATTCGGGAACTCAGCACCGAGCGCCAGAAACTACACAGTAACCGGTTCGAACCTGAGAAGCAATGGCGACGCGAGATAGAGAGAGATGCTCCGAGAACGGAGCATAGTAAAGAGATGTGGCGTTTACGAAACATGTAGAAGGGTTTTCCGCCAATGTACCGCATACCACTGAATTATTGACACTGATTCCATTGCTATGAGTCCCGGACCGATTGGTACAGAAATACCGTGATAAACAATTCATTGGTGGAAAAATAATCCCTTCTTCATGTTTCGTGAATTGTCTTCTCATCGGAGACTAGTTGGCGGTACAGCGATGACATACTACTGCTAAAACTATTAGATCACGAACTGAAAAACGCTGCAAATTCTTACACACGGGTTGGTTATTCCTCGAATGGGGGAAACAGTGGGTGTGGCGGGTCCTAGACCCAATCCAATCGATTCAGGGTCCAAAATTTAGTGGAAAATGATACCCCACACGCCCAGGTACCAGAAATCTCGAAAACACATATTCAAGATGGGTGTATCTATGGGGCACTACGACACTAATTTACTAATATAATATTGAGAAAATGTAGGTAATTTAGAAGGCTATAATAATTGTATTAAATTGAATTGAATGGTACGAATAAAAAGCACAGTAAAAAGAATTGTAGGCAACTGCTCAAAATTGGTTGCTAAGTTTAACAGCTGGTTATAAACAACAGGATATGACGATGTGTTTTGTTTGTCTATTCGGCTGAAGTCACCCACATGGGTAATAAATACCCAATTTGACCCATTACTTCTTCCAGTGGGTGCCAATTGTTCTGGGACCCATTTTATTGGATTCAGCGTCCAAAATTTAGTGGAAAATGACACCCCACTCGCCTAAATCACCCAAAATCTCGAAAATCCATTTTTCAAAAAACACATTTTGACCCCTACCCCCTCCAAATTTGGTCCGATCGGGCTGAAAAGTTTCGAGGACCCATCTCGGATGGGAACAGACCCCTGACCCAAATTTCAGATTTTTAGAACATTTTCTACTACCAAAAACGGCGTGGACAATGGACGGCGTACGGCGTACGGCGTACGGCGTACGGCGTACGGCGGACGGCGGACGGACATTGACCTTTTTTGATCAGGACATCATGAAACGTCCAGAAAAAAATTTTGAGCCGAATCGGAGAGGTTGATCATTATCATGAAAACATAGGTTGATTATTCAAGGAATAACCAACCAAAACGGAATACCGTGAGAAAATTAAATATTCGCTAACTCAGCTGACTACACAATTACCGGTCCGAACCTGAGAAGCGATGACGACGCGAGATGTCGAGAACGGAGCGTAGAGAAGAGACGCGGCGTTTACGAAACATGTAGAAGGGATTAATTTTCCGCCAATGTATTGTTTACCACTGAATTCTTG
Source organism: Cyrtorhinus lividipennis (assembly GCA_019603395.1). Taxonomy (NCBI): domain Eukaryota; kingdom Metazoa; phylum Arthropoda; class Insecta; order Hemiptera; family Miridae; genus Cyrtorhinus; species Cyrtorhinus lividipennis. The sequence continues at coordinate 10,748,927 of CM034007.1, forward strand.
AAACTGATTCCATTGTGATGAGTCCCGGACTGATTGGTGCAAAAATTTCGTGATAAACGATTCATTGGTGGAAAAATAATCCCTTCTTCGTGTTTCGTGAACTGTCTTCTCGTCGGAGACTAGTTTGCGGTACAGCGACGACATACTACAGCTAAAACTATTAGATCACGAACTGAAAAACGGAATTCCGTGAGAAAATTAAATATTCGCTAACTCAGCTGACTACACAATAACCGGTCCGAACCTGAGAAGCAATGACGACGCGAGATGCCGAGAACGGAGCATAGAGAAGAGACGCGGCGTTTACAAAACATGTAGAAGGGATTAGTTTTACGCCAATGTATTGTTTACCACTGAATTCTTGAAACTGATTCCATTGTGATGAGTCCCGGACTGATTGGTGCAAAAATTTCGTGATAAACGATTCATTGGTGGAAAAATAATCCCTTCTTCATGTTTCGTGAACTGTCTTATCATCGGAGCACAACGGAGCATCCCTTTTAAATGCTCCGTTCTCGGCCAGGTCCCCCGTCGTCTTCGCTTCTCCCGTACTTATCAGTTAATGCTTAGTCAGCGGAGTTACAAAATGTTTCATTCTCTATTAAAACTAGGTATTCCGTATTATTCGTTCGCGATCTAATAGTTCTAGCCGTAGTATTTCGTCGCTGTACCGCCAACTAGTTTCCAATCGATTCGTCGCAGATCCTTTGCCTACCCTGTACAGCTATTACAGGTAATATTTCTTCCTTTTGTTGTTTTATGATGATACTTATGGGTTTCTTCTTACGGGGAAATGGGGGTGAACAGTTAGTGTGTAGTTTCCCAGACTCATTTCAATCCGGCATCGGGTAACTAATTGGTTGGCCAATTCTGCACAATACTCACGAGAAGCGCAGTGCGTACCGTCGATTTAATCTAACGAGACTTGAAGCATCATGAAGGGATTCATTGTTAGCGAACTACAGTAGATTGCTCTCCTCATATACTCTCACGCAGGCTTGCAGTCTCGTCCCTGCGTGGTGTCCAACTCGCCGTCCATGGTGCAGGATATATATGTTCTGTTAAACACATTTTGGCCCCTACACCCCCCCCCCCTTCCACCGAATTCGGTCCGATCGGGCTGAAAAGTTTTGAGGACCAACTAGAGCCGGAAACTGGGTCTCTGACCAAAATTCCAGATTTTAAGAAAATATTTCGACTACCCAAATTGACAGTGGACGGCGGACAGCGGCGTGACATTTAGTAATTTTGATCTAGACACCTTGAAACGTCCAGAAAAAAAAAAAAATTTGGGCTGAATCGGAGAAAACCGATGTTTTAATGAAAACATAGGTGGATTATTCAAGGAATAACCAACCAAAAAGTATGTCTGTAGCCAATCTAGGTTCAGGTGAGCTAATAAATTAATTTACTATTTAGTAACTCGTCACCACTGAAATAAAATCGGGGATGATGATGCTAGGTAGAGAAATCTCTGCTCAACCCCTTAGTTTTCGTAATAATTGCATTACTGTGAATACTTTATAGTTTAAATTGTCCGAAAAACGTTTCTTAAACATCTTTGATCCTTACTTCAGAATAAGGTACATTTAATGAATTGTTAATTAAGATGAGCCTCCGCTTATACGATGATAAATTTTACTGGTCTTATACTGAGGAAATCGGAGTTTTTCATGAAAAAATACCTTATCTTGGCCTGAAGAGGGTCATGTGTCATGATCAATTATATCCCCTTCATTCGGATTTTGCATTTTCATCACTAGATCAAGACTTTTTTTTTTTAATATATATAATGTCCGTAAATTGTGGTCTATGTTCACATCATACGATCCGTCAAATTGTATGCGTTAATATCGAGAGTTTGAACCACTTGGCTCGAGTAGCTTTTTCAAAAAGAAAATTCAAGTCGCTTTTCAAGGATGACAGTACATTAACTACGTTTGAAAGGTTTTAAATTTATTGTATTGGTAGATTCTAAACACTCAAAATACTATTGGCATAACAACTAACGGCTTTCGAAAAGAGTGATCTTGCACAATTTCAATCTAAATGAGTCAAAAAACTGGATCTGGCTACATTTAGGCTTGTTTCCCGTTTTATAAAATGATAAGAATTTGTTATATATACATTCTTAAGTTGAAGATACACTTGTATTGTTCCACAACGTCAAACGGAAGGGTTCAAACGAAAAACCTGACGACATTATCAATTGAGGCGTGTAACATTAGAAGAGGTAGCGCGTGAATTTTAATGATATTCATTCTAGAAAACATCATTAAAGTTGTGCCGGAAAGAAAAGTAAATTTTGGCCCCTGAACCCTGAAAATTACAGTGATCTGAGGGGGTAGAGGATCATTCTTTGTGGAAAGTGACGCTATTATAATCTTATCATTAAAACTGCATGGAGGAGGGAACGTCTAATTAATTCGGTAACGTTCATATTTTCCCATTCATCGTCCAATGTCAGAAATTGGAAACGTATCATGTCGCAGATGCAATCTCTCATCAGAAGACGGATTCCCCCTTTTCAGCGCGGAATAAACGTGACGCGTTTGCGATGATCAGCATAACGCTCGAATAATCTGTACGATTGGCCACATGTGCCGAATTTCGCTGAATGGCGTGCGACCTTTCTTCATATAAGGAGATAACCTTTTCAGCAGATCCCAGTTGGCGTAGGATCGTTCAGATCACACGATTCCTCATGGGTGCCGGATATCTGTTGCTGCTTCTAGCAGGTAAATTGTCAACTTCAATTGCGTCCGCTGTGCCAAAAAAGGGAAAATTATGATAACAGTTCTTAAAATTACAATAATAAAATAAAACTTTGTCATAACATTCTTATTTTATGTTGGGTTTCACAATCATTTGGCAAACTTTATACTACGTGCAAATTAAATTTATTTTATTATGCAACGTTGGTTATGTGCAATATTAATAGACATTTTGCATTAATATGCGAGTAAATCAAATATGTTGAATAGACAGTTGATGTTCTTCGAATTCGTTGTTAAAACCTCAGTTGTGTAAGGTTGACCTTCCTTTTCTTCATAATATGGTGGTTAGGGTTTTCTTCAAAAAGGTCGCAGTTTCATTCACATCCTTTATAGCGGGCGTTTCGCCAGGACCAGGCCTAGCATCATCAGGGCAAAAATAGCTATAGTTTTTTAAATTATCGTTTCACCAAATTTTCCAAGGAGAAATGAAATAAATACCAACCTAACCATCTCTGAAGTACACTGATGAAAGGAAATGTTATTAACGAAATACAATTATGTAGGGTTCCTTACGGATCAAAGGCCCCTCGCTTAAATCTCTCACCACTGTTTCAATCTCACTCTTACAAACAAACTTTTTTTTTTTTTATTGAAAACTTTTCGTGTAACGTGAAAATCGGGTTCGACCGGAATCTATTTACGTCATTTTTCACGCATTCCTACTGTGTTTTCACCTTTTACATTTTCACGTAATTAATTATCATATTTTGTTAATTTATTAATTTTTTGTGCGTAGAAAACGTTACTTCCTTGGACTAGGCTACTAGCTAATGAGGACCTAGATTTGTAACTATAACAGTCATTGTAACCCCGAAAAGTATGGTAAATTTCCTCACGCCCGAATAGTGATTTTTTCAGGTTCGAGGTTATTTTACTACCGGGATTAACTCGATTTGTTGTTCGTGTAAACGCGAGGAAATTGATGCCACGCACACCCCTTGTGAGGAAAGGAACAAGTTCATTGATGTTTATTATTCCAAAAATAACGAGATAAGCCCAGTCAACATAAACATATAAGGTTTCATCGTGTGAGGGATTTGCACGTTAGGCCGTTCACTAATAACGGCCTTACAAGATCAAAACATACGAAAAACGCTACATTTTATTGGGAATTATGCGGAATAAAAGGGGACAAGCCCGATGGACGGTAAATAGTGACGAAACAACCACAAGAACACTACTGTGAACCCCGTCTATATGATTACCAAGAGAGAATTTTACATTTTCATTACTTTGTGCAGCTAGTGCCCGATATTCAAGGCAACCCCCAACTACTCCGCCCCTTAGTTATTCTTTTTCCATTCGGTTGTGATCCCGTTGAATTTTGTATACTTCTACTACCACTTTCGGTCATATGAACTTCCCCATCTGTATTTGTGTAGATGCCCTTAGTCTCATTATGGTTATTGGTCAAAATGGGTATTTATCTACCAAATCGATTCGAATCGAGTGTCTCCACGCTGCTGGTCCAAGGAATATCCTACCCCTGTGAACGAATTTGCAGCGTTTTTGCTTTTGACTTAAGTCAACTGAATTTAAACTCATTCGATGGATTTTCCATAGCCAAAAAGCAAAACTGAAAATGATCAAAAACCTCACTATATTTTGAGCATTCAACCATGTTCTCGAGGAAAAACTGGATTGCTAATAATAATTTATTCCACACCAAAATATATACCAATAAATCACTACCCTTTTGAATGCGAGCTCATCTTTTGTTGCTATGCTTCGCGTTATAGGTAAAGTATTTAGGAAAATTGAAAATCTAAAAGTTGAAAATCTTCCACTGTTGATCGATCATTTTTGCGTCTTGATGGTGACGTTCGGTTAGTTAGTACCTACCTAATCTTTCCTTTTCATCATTTTCGCAACTAATTCACTCCTTTCTCAAGCTCAACATCAAAATTAGGTAGCATATTGATGACCCAAAGAGCTCATTTTTGTTTGTAAATTGCAAAGATTTTACATAAAGCAGAAAATCAATCAGCTACCTGAATATCAAGGAACGCCATGTTTTCACGTAGCAAATCCAAGATTGCCTCTCAAACACCTCATACATGCAAAATATCTCATTATCTTTTCTTACTAGTCATAAATGGACATAGTCAATCATAGCCTGTTGATTACTGTAGTTCTACATAAACCTGCACCGTTTTAACGCTCAATGTTGCCGTAAGTCGGAAATCGTACGTTTTTTCCTGTTTCCATATCATCTGTTCTTATTGTAAAAGAATATTAATGATTTTCAGCGGGAGTTGCCACGTCACATCACCAAAGCCATCACGGTGAGTTAGTTCAGCTCGTTTCATTATCGTGAACGCTTCTGTTCACTAACAAACCGCTTTGTGATTCGGCATGCACACTGTATAATTTTATGGGGTTCCTCCAAGACAGAAACCTCAGTTTCTTTTGGTCCCTTGTCTTGTTAAACATTTCAATGGTTATGTCCAAAATTCTAATCTTCTACCATAAAAGACGCCATAAAAACGTCATTCGCCCATTCCCGACGCTCAACCAACAATATATATCTGAATAGTGAGTTTTCAGTTAGAAATTCTAACGCTAATGCTAAATCTTCCATACTATACGACGGGCTCGAGGCAACTGACGAAAATCGGTAGAATCGTTTGAAAAATCGGATCTAGTGTAAACACTTCAGTCGGGGAATCGGGGGAATCGGCAGAGCTGGAGTTCGGCCGAGTAAAAAATCGGGTCCATATAAATTATACTTGCATTTGAACATAGTAACTACCCATGTAGTGGGCTTCTTAATGGCGTGTTCACGTTGAAAATCGCTTGCTAACTGCGCCGAATATTTTAGGAAAGACTAATAATTTCTCTGATGTTCTAACGGAACGAACCCCATATCATAATTCATTCAAAATTCATTTAACAAAACAACCTCCGAATCCGAGGTTCCGTCCGTCGTGAATTGAAGTCAGAACGTTAATAGTTGGTACATCCATGTTTGTAGGGGATGAGAGCAGACAACATCTGCATTTTGCGGCTCGTCATGGGGACATGGAAGAATTATTCTTATTACTATGTTGTAAAAATGGCACCGTGGATCCTCAGACTTGGATCAATCCTATAGGCATGTTATGTAAACCAATAACGCACCATTATGGTCATTCAGAGAATTATGTTGTTCTTCTAGGGTGGAAGCATGGGGTGAAGTACCAGTATGAGATGAGAGGACGCAATGTCGCTGGACTCCACCAAGTAGCTAACCAGTATGTTGGGTTACTCACCAGAGGAGTCGTCAACATACAGCCCAGAGCTGACGGGAGAATAAACGTTCACGTACGTACATGCAACAGGAGTTAGGCATCATGAAAGGTGTTGGTACATACATTAAACATGCAAAAAGTTAGACAAATAGAGAGAATTGAGACTTCTTATAAATGTCTGAAGTCTCTTCCTGTCAAAAATAACTGCTTTTGTTGCCCAGAATTTTGGAGTCATTGTACTGTGCAAACCAAACGTCTTTGGGTTTTTATTATTTCACTAGGTAAGAAACAAACTGATACAGACTTGGAGAAAATTCTAAAAAACACTGCTTAGCTCCCTGGTGTTCCTAAGTTCCTTTTGCTCCTGTGCACACGCCGGTTATTGGTATTGGTGCTCCTTTTTTCTTTTTGCCTATATTGGCATCTGGCTGACTAACATGTGTTCTCTCTATCAAACCAAACTTGCAGAGGCTTTGGTAGTTGCTAGATAAAGTGAAGCAGCTGACGTCATAGAGCATGGAACACTATTCCGATCATTTTGCTCTTAGTAACAAATATACTTGAACACTAATAATAAATCTCATTAGCAATTTTGCACTATTTCAGTCTCACAATTTCATGACATTTTCTGCGAGTTTACTGTTTGGAATGTACGCATGTATGATAAATATATAATTCAGATGGAGCAGCCCGAGAAATTGGATGTTCATACACAGCTACCGCGTGGGTGGAGGACCTTTATACCAGACGAGGGATCAAATTACACACCCCTTTCACTGAATACGAACACCTTTGACTTGAAGTTCAATGGCGGAGTGGTGAGTCCATAACTAATCACTTTCTCTCCAAATGTGATCTCGTTCAGTGCCAACAATTATTTCCCCACCTTAACAAAGAAATGCTCATTATGGCAAGATGGCCTCAATTTCAGGTTGAGAAAATGTGGGTGCAGAAAGGAACTCCAACCCATGAAGTCAATATGCTGAAAGCTATTGCAAGTCTCTTGCAAATGGACACGACTGGAGTTAACTCAAAGGAATCCACTGATAATCAACAATCAGAGTCCAACTTTCTCAATTTCAAAACTATGGAAGTATGTCAGCCATAAAAAGGTCTCAATGGTGACCCTCACTATACATTATATGGATCCTTTCAGATTATTATTGTTGTATTAAGGTGGGAAGTAGAACTGCATCCACGAGACTTGATAGATCATACATTTCAGAGCTCTGTCAGTGGTGAAGTTGAAACAACCTACAACATTGCTCCCTTGCATGGCAGCCACCTGCAAGCCAGACCAAGTATGGCACCGCTCGTAGCAATCTGCCCAGAATCCGGTGCATTATTGCAAGTAAACAAAGCTTTGAACTTTTCAAGAGCACACCATTTACCAGCTTACCACTTTGGGCTGCCAAAGGATGTTGTTCCTGGTAGTAACATGTATGACATGCTTTCTGTGAGTATTCTTCAAGCCAATGGAGTGCGTTATGTGAATTTTGAGCGTTTAATTTGAAGCTTCATGGACTGGGTCATCTATTTTTGCAGAGATCAGCCAATAGCCGCTCTGTTGTTTGCGGAGATTTGGACAATTTCTTGATTCAATCTTCCGTTGCGACTGACAAAGTCTTGGTTGCCCCGCACCTTTTTAACGACCAGAAGGGCATCGTTGCATCTGAGTTTAACCTAACTTTGGTCAACGCTGTGGATTCTCAACAAGAACCTCCAAGTGTCTCATCGGGTTCTGATGAATACAATTCGTTGCAGTACCAGTACAACCCAGCAATATTCAGTGACAACCCAAATGAGGAGGGGAGATCTAAGCGGAGCAAGCGAGGTATCCAGTTGAAGCGGGCAGAGGCAAGTAACGAAACCGAAAAGAGACCAGGCACGAGCCATGTGTCCAAGAAAACCGATAACAGTTCCAAAGAGGACCGCAATCGGACAAATGGCTCTGAAGGGCACAAAGTCAATGCTATTGGGGGAAAAGGAATAAAGAGTCACCAGAAGAACACGACTAGAGCTAGTCACACAACCAGGCACCACAAATCCAGCGATAGTGACAGCTCGAGCAGCTTCAGCTTCTCTAGCGAAGAGACGTTTTGGCTTCGCCGCCCGTCCCTTCAATTAGCTCCAGCGATCCCACTTCATGCTTACTGGATTGGCATGAAAGGCGCTTCAATCCAAAACTCTGAAATAAACACTTTGGAAACTGTTGGAAAATTTATTAAGAGCATTGCCCAAGATTTGTCTCAACCCAACACCATGTCACACGAGCAGACACTTTCTAAATTTTCAAGGCTTGTAGCCATTACACAAACAATGAATGAAACAATGATGCACCAAGCACTGGACAAATTCTATGTAAACCACCCACATGTTTCCCAAACCTCAAAGGAAGCCGCTCTCAGATACAAATCATGGTAAGTTCATATATCATTCGCTTTATAGTTTAACGCATTTACAGGCTCATTCATAAGTGAACGTTTGAATTCAATTTTGTCCACTATTTATTCATTTATTAGTAAATTCTTGCACTTTTTCAGGAGTGTTGCAAGAGACGCAGCATCTCAAGCAGGTACAGGTCCAGCTTTGGTTTTGATGAAAAATTGGATTGCTAACGGCAAAATCAAAGGAGAAGAGGCAGCAAAGTGCATCGCCACTATCGGAAAAATGGCGCTGTACCCTACTCAGGAGTTTGTTGACATGTTTTTCGTAAGTGCAAAAAGAGTTCACATAGAAAAAACTAATTAAGCTATAGTCTTTATAAATCTAAAAGTAAACGTTGTTAAAACTTGTTACAGGAAATTGTTGCTTGGCCAGAAGTGTCAAAACAGAACTACCTGAACAGTTCAGCAATAATTGCATTCAGCGATCTGATCCGCAGAGTTTTTGTGGCAAATGAAACAACGGTCAACTACTACCCCGTACACACCTATGGTCTTCCACACCCTCCCAAATCAGACATGGCGGCTCAAAAATACCTGCCATACTTGAAATCCAAACTTGAAGAAGCAATAAAATCAGGGGATAGTACAGTTATTCAGCAGTATATTTGGGCTTTGGGGCAGACATCTCATTGGGAAGTGCTGAACATATTTGAACCTTATCTTTGTGGTGAGTGTACTCTCCATTGTTCCCAGCAGTATCAATGGCAATGAATCCTTCCTTCTGTGGCAATGACTGGAAATCAATTGTTGAAAGTTAACAGACCTGGAAAAAATGTATAGCTAAAATTATAAACTTTATACCTATCAGGCAACATGAATCAAACATAACAATGATCTCTAATTTCGTTTTAATTTTGTCCCAGGAACCAATCCAATCTCTAATTTCCAACGTCTCACGATGGTGGCTTCACTCAACGAAATGTCTAGGATATACCCCAAGCAAGTTCGTCCACTGATGTTCAAAATCTATCAAAGCATGGAAGAAACTCCGGAAATCCGTGTGGCCGCAGTCATGCAGTTGATGAGAACAAACCCTCCAGCGCAGCTTCTTCAGAGGATGGCACAGTTCACAAATTATGAAACATCAAAACAAGTAAATTCTGCAGTGAAGTCGGCAATTGAAAGTGCCTCTGAAGCCATTCAAGGTCACGAAGAGTCACAGCTGTAAGTCAGGGGGTTTTCACAACAAGTTTGACTCTAGTAGTAACACAAATTACTAATTGAATAAATTACTTATTATCTAGTTTATTTTTCTTCTTTACTAAACCGCTGCATTATCTATATTTTTTGGAAGATTGTCTATGTCTAACCTACCCTAACATTACCCACCTGTTGCCTCATCAATTCGAAAATTGTCTGCAGAAAACAGAACGCGAAATCTGCTAAGGATTTGCTAACCCTCTATCAATACGGTATACAGTACAGCAAAGTGTCTGTCAGCTCATGGGAGAAGAAGAACATTGACCTGTCTTATCTCCATGAAATGACCAACATCAAGTCTGAAGACAATGTTTTTCCCTCGTCGTATTTCTGCAAGATCACCCGAAGTTTGGGTGGATTCCAGAACACACCATCTAAGGTAAGAAACGACCATTTACACAGTTACATAACAGTCAATCAAAGATTGGAGAGAGAATTTAACGTCATCTGAAAAAAAGAGATTTTTTTTTTCTTCTAAGGTGCAAGTACATCCTGCATAAACCCGTTTTTTGAATGATTGACAAACGATGTACTAGCTATCAGAATTTAAATTTGATGCTGGACAAATTTATAAACAAAATGTTCCAGAGTGCCAAAATTAATGTTTGCCTTGAAAATCTCTTCTCTTGAAAAATGAAGTCACAAAATATTCTTTACAAGCACAGTTAGGAACTTTTTGCCAGATAAAGGCAGCTCTGGCAGGTACATGTGTGCTTACACTGAAACTAATATTATTAGGTAAAATTCACTGGGCGAAAAGGTATGACCGTTTTTGACAGCTGATTATTTGTCGTTCCTCAGTTGTTTGCATCAACCTCCAGTCTTTCGAACTTGTGGACTTTCATTTCGTCGCAGACTACTCGACAATCCAGCAATGGCGAAATCAGGAATCGCGCCATTTCAACTAAATCTACAATGAATTATGAGGACATTGCCCGTAAGCTAAATGTATCCGTTTCAGTCGAGGACCAGATTGAAGGATATCTGATGACTTCATTGTTGGGTACCAACCGTCTCTTTACGTTTGATAACCACACACTCGAACAACTTCCTCGAAGTAAGTTTTTACAGACTAAATTTTTCAGAAATTAACACGAAAGCATGCAATGACATCAGCTGCAAGGCAAGGGCTACGACACGCACACTAATGTGACACTTTTCGTCATGTATTACATCGTCATTTTCAATCAACCATAACTTCTGTTACAGACATCAAAGATTTTGTAGAAGATGTAAGGCATCCCAAGGCATTGAACATGACCAAAATGTACGACCAACTGAGTTTGAAGATTGCCTTCCCAACCGCCATAGGTCTTCCGTTCTCTTTTGCTTTCAACGTGCCGACAGTTATAGCATTGAACGGTCAGATCCAAGGAAAGGTGCATCCAGATCCCGCTCGACAAGAAGGTCACAAGACTCCAATGCCGCTTACTTTGAATGTGACAGCAGACGTGGATATCTTGTGAGTACACTACTAACTTCAGGTAACCGTTGAGGCTGTGAGGTTTGCTACCGACTGATGCTCAGGGTCCATTCTGACCAGTTTTTGATTCCACCAGGTATTCAGCAATGTCCGAGGGGAAAATGGGATTCGTTGCACCATTCAGTCAGAAAGAATATTCATCAGGCCTTAGAAGGCAAGTCCATGCTCGTCTTCCTCTCTCGATCGACCTCGATGTAGACTTGGAAAACGTCAAAGTTTCGTGGAGCAGCGCACCTCTGCAACCAAAGATGGTTCATAAGGTCCTTGAGTATACCACCACCCCTTACACGTCAATTCATGACCTTCAAGATTTGATCAACCCACCGGAGATGCAAGTCATCAACGTCCGCCGCACTCACAATGTAAGGAAATGGATAGGATAAGCTAGAGACATTGAATGTAGACTTCTTGAAACCCAAAATGTCACTGTTTTGGAGAGTTAACCATGGGCATGAAAACGTATGGATGATATCCAGATAATAATAACAATCCAAAAATGACGATATCACCAATTAAACTGACATTTGGAATTCCACTCAGCTCTGACAAAAATGGGCTCTTTTCCTCAGGTCAATGCTCCTATCAGCATCCTGGGTATGGCGTTCGATATTCAGATGCACACTCAACAGGAATTCCTTTCATGGTCAAATGTATACGAAGCGGTCAGCAAACACGACTTCATGACGGCCCTGCTGTACCCCACAGCCGAGGAAGCCATTAACTACAACAACTTCACCTTAACGTACGATGGGCCCAGAAGCTCAACTCAAATGATGAAAGGAACGGTAAAATACAACACAGTGGAAGGGCAAAACGTCGAAGACAACGCAGCGACCCCAAAACCGCCGAGCAGCCGAAAATCGAAAGGCCAACCAGAATCAAAGCTTTCCAGCCAAGAAGAAAATTTTGACACAGGGTTTGACTCTCATGAGAGGGAAATGCAAATTTTGAAGAGAGTTGCTGATGGAATCAAAGGTAAAGCATGTCTCATAGCTGAATTGAAACTTGGATAGCAAAAATGCATCATCATTCAGATTAAAAATATAAATCTTGAATCAAATAAAGGAATACGTTTTTTTTTTTTTTTTTTTTTAAATAAAGTGCAGTTTGCTAGTAATGAAAAAGTTTCATTTTTAAAAAGCAGTTGCGCAACTTTAATAGTCAAGGAAATCTTTTTATGAGCAAGCTTTTGTAAATTCATCCCCAACATGATCCTTGTGATTGCATGTCAGTAATTTCATGTTAAAAAATACCTCTAAGCTTCAGTCGGCTTGTGTCATACAGATGCCACTTCGACAATGTTGGACATTTCGCTGGATCTCAGAGGGGCAAACCAATCGACCATGTGGGTTAGCACATTCGCTCATGGTGGCAGCCACAATTCAAACGTTTCGAGATTCATCGCATTCTCATCATATGGAGACGATTCTAAAAAATCGAGCCAATACAAGGTAAGGTCAAACAGCAATTCAAAATACGTGTAAAATACATAATTATAATATTCCGATATAAGCATAAACCAAAACTACTACTCTCTGTACACAACTATTGCCATGAAGTAAAGCTTAGAAGAGCTGAAAATGATTCCGAATCGGCTTTCTGCACTGGGTTCTAGTGAAAAATGATGAAGCCGAATAACTACTTTTTGTCCGGACCCCGTTTTCACCCATACCTGCCTCTGATCAGGCAATTGGGCTGAGGAGTTTTGAGAACCAACCAACTGGGAGGAAGTTCAAAATTTATTATTATTTTTCGAATAATAGCTACTGCTAAAACGACGAACAGTATTGGGTAGATTACACGTCTACACATATTGAAAGATAAAATGTAACATTTATAGGCAATTTTTATTTATTTTTATTTTTATTGATTTTTATTTACTTTTTATTTATTTTTTTATTTTTTTTCTTGAACTGATTCCAGATTCCAGATAAAACGTAAAACTCAAATAATTGATTGATATTCTGGATAATTCATGCTTGTGTGGGAAGGTGCATCCTTGGGATCTAGGTTATTCTTCGGACCAGCTCTACTGAGTCTCATTAGAATCGATTCAGCGTCCAGCATTTAGTGGAAAATGATACCCCATACGCCTATGTACCAGAAATCTCGGAAACACACATTCGAAATGAAAAGATAGATACCCATTTTGACCCATAACCTCCTTCGGTGGGCGCCAATCGTTCCGGCACCCGCCGGCAATTGGATTTAGCATCCAAAATTTAGTCGAAGCTAACGCCCCCACTCCGAAAATCTCGAACATCTATTTTTTAAAATACACATTTAGTCCCCTCAATTTGGTCCAATCAGGCTGAAAATTTTCGAGGACCAACTAGACCCTGGCCAAAATTTCAGATTAAAAAACAAAAAATCTACTACCAATGTTGGCGTGGTCGGCGGACGGTCATTTGCTTATTTTGATCTGGACACCTTGAATCGTCCAGAAAAAATTTTAGAGCCGAGTCGGAGAGATGACATTTGTATGAAAACATAGGTTAATTATTCAAGGAATAGCCAACTAAAACCCATTCTAAAACACACATTTTCACCCGTACCGTCCCTCCTATTGAGGTAATCGGCCAGAAATATGTGTTGGGCAGCTTAGAGGACGCAAGGATTGTTTTTGGCCCAGATTTGGAATCCTCACATCAGAACGCAAATTAATGTAAACATTTAGCGGGAATTTTTAACGTCGATACAAAGGGATATTTTTATCAGTACGACAAAATTATGAACTAAAATTAAGAGTTTTTCCACGAATTTTAGGGCGTACTGAACCAAAAGAGCAAACTAATTTTAGGCGGGTGTTTATTGATGATAAGAATATAACCTGCCCAAGAGTTGAATACTAAAACACGTTATGAATTATTGCATAATAATAATTTCGTATTGAAATGAATTATAATGATAGATAAATAAATCATAATTATTGAGTATTGAAAAACAAGTGTGCTACAATTTGTACAGCCTCATCAGAGCAATCCACTTTTTTCCAAAAATATTCATTATCTATAAATATTTTGTATTATTATTATAATTATTATTATTATCATTTTCCTTAATTTTTCCTTCATTATTGAGTGCTTATAGTGTGGTGTAATAGAAGAATTTTTTATTTGCAAATTATTCACTTCTTACAAATATACCTAATCATAGCCAAATGAATCGTAATATGTCGATTTCGATGGCCGTGGCAATTGCTGGCATCAATCTTCTACTCCTTCCTTGCTTCATCATTGAAGCTCCGACTGTTGTTCGAAACGGTAAGATGTCCTCAGCACTTTTCCTTTCCGACTATGAATACATATATATTATATACTTTTATATTTTTAAATGTATCATGATAATACAAAATCTTCGCATTTGTATGGCATCAACGACACAGTGCGATTTAGGGATTGATCTCATCTGAGCAACTCGTTTCTTGCGTTCAGTTTTCAATAGGATCTAGAAAAAGTAGTTTTTCCCATGTCTCTAACATCAATCCACCTTTGAATTTCGATCCTATGGAAATTGACACAGTTTCCGCCACAAATCTGTCGTGAAAGCGATCAGAATTGATCAAGCAATAAATGCCTCGTGGCTTTGATTCGTAACCAGCCAAATGTTAAGTCGCCATGTTGGCCTCATCGGTCTTCAAGCAATGCCGACCGTTAACTCATTTTTAGACGATGAAAAAACTGTGGATCATTTCACTCGAACCAAATAAAAACTCGCTCAAGCCCACAAAATTTTGAAAATCTGACAAGCTCTCTCAAATTCAAGCCTATCCAATCAAATAAGCAACAAACAATACTAATGTGAATAAAATATAAACTACTCGTAAGAATCGTTATTTCAACACAAGGCCTGAAAGGCAAGGTCGTTGTTATCTAGCAGGCATGAACATGCTATGTAACATGATCAAGAACGCAATTAAGTACGCGTCACTGTACGGGCAGCAACCAGTCACGTTCACATTGCGGTGGAACTCAACAAAAATTTGTCGTATAGTGTCGCTATGTTCGAATTCATTGTCAAGTCCGGCTTCCGGTTATGAGTGAAAAGTGCCAACAATGATATCACCACATCCCGCTAGACACAAGCTATCATTCTTCATGACGAAAGGTACATGTTGAACAAAAATTCTCCCGACAAAACATACTTCATGCCGCTCATGTCTGCTCGATCGGTATAGAAATAAACAAAAACTAATTTGAATGCCTTTTCGATACGGGCGTTTCATTAAATTAAATGTCAATTTCAGTGCACCTAAGCTTTGTCTTTGCCCGTTCCTTGTTACGTACAAGTGATTTAATAATTACCTACTGTAAAACACAACTAAATTAGAAGGTGCAATAAATTCATCGTGCTCTAGCAATGGGACATTCGTACAAATTTCATATAGTGTTCGCTTTATTATCATAATAGACTGTACCGGGTAAAAGGCTCCCCAACAACTTGAACAAGACGAATCAATCCTGCACACACGCAGTTCTCAACTTAGATATCAACAAACACCACACTTGTTTTGAAGGAATAGGAAAGCTCGCAAAAACAACTAAACTAATACTACTTCATTAAACCCACTATGGTGTATTATTCTAGGTACGTCCTAGACATAGTAGACCTAGGTAAGAAAACGCTTTTGGTTGGTTAATCCATGAATAATCAACTTATGTTTTCATGCAAATAGTCAACCTCTCCAATTTTCCCCAAAGCGGCAAAGGCAAAATATGGTTTTCGAAAAATGGATTTTCGTGATTTTTGACGATATATGCTTGAGGGGTGTCATTCTCCGCTAAATGTTGGACGCTGAATCGATTGAAATGAGTCCGGGAGGACACTCCACAAACAATGTTTCCCCTCGTTTTCTCCATGCTCTTGGTACGAGGAATGACCAACCCCTGTAAATAACATAACGACTTTTTTTTCTAAGTACACATCATACATCATCATACATTACCTCATTCAGATGAGTTGTGATTCATGGATTTGGATGGTCATGACGATGGTCACCAGCAGTACCTATCTATCTCCTATCCATCCGCTGTTCAACCAGTATCTTGGTAAATTTCCATCCATTCTAGAATATTCATGATAATATGTCTTTTTCCTACGCAGGTATTTGCGCTTGCTAACATCACCTCGCCCCCTCTGCACATTTTTAACTTTTCCAAGGCTTTGGAAGAAGATACTTATATGCAAGTGAACGGGTCTATGCGTTTTGGAGTCGACCACGACGACGCGAGAATGAACTTTGAGGTACGTCCAAGTTTTCACTATAGACGATGTCAGTATTGTGTCAGGCAGTTTTCAATTCATATTGTCAGGTTAACACTATTGCGAATGTAATCTCAATTGGCGTAGACAACGTTTGCACCGAAGCGATTGATGTTTTAATTGCGCTAGAACGACTATATATATTAACGTTATAGCGTTAGGTGTTCTATGAAATAAGTCTGACTCATTACGTATGTCTCAATTTTAAGCTATTTTCAACAAAAACTGAGGAGAGGAGGGAGAATCTAGCCCAAAGAGAAATGTCTTCCGAATGCTACCGCCAAATGGCTCAAGGGCACCTCATTCAGCCAGCATGCAGAAATGTGACTGGACGCGCCGGCTTCATGGATTCGTACTCCGCTACTTTAAATTATAACGAGAGAGTCCCTGCAACTCTGAAGAGACTTACTTACATAACTTACACCATTGGCCGCTACTACATGTCCGACTACATGTCAGAGCAGCTTGCCGGAAGGGTAAGTTGACCTGTTTGAACAATAATGGATTTGTATCTTATCAATGTAAAGAAAAAAAAAGATAATTTTTGGAAACGGTACCTTGAACAAACAGGACAATGGATTATTAGAAGAGTTATAGTACCAACCCTCCAAATAGGATATTATTATTGATACCTACTCTCGCTCCTGAAAATCGTTTTCAGGGTGCACCGCAGGGTCAGGCCACCGCGAGATGGAACATATCTCCAGATGAAAAACTGGTGAACGTCTCCATCGCGTCGCCAGCCGTTTTCGCAAACTTTACGAACGTCCCACTGAATCCAATGGTCGGCCGTCCTGTCTTTGTCGTTCATCCGACATACAACGTCGCATCCCGCCTCGCGTCGAAATTCACACGAAACCAATATTTCCGTAAGTTTGACCTCAATCAACTCTTTCGATTAGAGTGGGTTTCCATCTCCATTTTGCTCAGATAGCACTACTTATTGCACTGACGCGCGTAATACCCATGAATGCCTGAGTTGCCTCAGGGGTACATTGAGTTGATCCAGTCGGCGTGAATTCATTGTTCGAGTTTTGCTCCGACTCAGCTAGACGATTTATTTGAATGACTTTCGACTTGGTCAAGCATCAACCACCTGGGATTCTTTGTCGAATAATACATAAATTTTTTCCCCTTCCAGCAATCTGTGCCTTTGAGGGGTCGCTCGTGAATACATTTGATAACGCAACCTACTCGACCAATCTGGGAAACTGTTGGTACTCGGTGGCTCACTCATCCCCAAGATTTGGTCCGGGAACACAGGACCAATTAGGCTACTCAGTTCTTGCGAAGGATATGCCAGACAAGAAGAAGGTAACTAGATCTCCAAGATGAAGAACATGTATTTTTTGTGTGTTCCCTCAGAAGATTATATATTAATCGAAATACGGTGGGAGAAATCGGATGAACGGAGCCCCTGCTTTCCTTTAGTTTTAAATACAAAGTTAACGTGTTGGCCAGTCAGGTTGGCTAAAAACGAGTAGGGCACATTTAAAACCCAAACAGAGTCTCGTGCCAAATTTCCAATTTTTCGTAGAAATCCAATATTATTTCTTCGTTCCAAAGGCGGACGAGCATTCCAAATTCAAAATCTACTCTTCTGCGAAAGAGAAAAGAAAAATGCTTTGGCCAGAGAAATTTTTCTTTTCCGTAGGTGTTTTCTATTCTTAGGATAACAACGAACAAAAAGTAATAGCTCAAGCTTTTTTAAGGTTACAAATACATGGGTGTGCTAATCCAATGAGAATAATAAACCGAAATCTTTTGGTTCTTTCCACGTCTTTTAACAGAAATAAGTTCACATACCCGTGATCCGGTGAGGCGTGCAACATTCCCTTAGGGATTTACCCGAATATATTTTTCTTTTTTTAGGAAGTCATGATGGTTTTGGGTTTCAACGCAATCTATCTGCAACCTGGAACGAACGGACCACGCGTTGGGTTCAACGGTAAGAATGTAGTTCTACCGCGTGATCAAACGATCAGGTTCTGGGATAAGGACGAAAAACACTTTGCCTCTGCCTACCTCACCCCGGGCAAGCTGGTGGTCGTTGAATCAGTAGAACACAAAATGCAAGTCCTGTACGACGGCACCCGAGTGATCGTTCAACTAATTAACAGTCAACGTGGACAAGTCAGGGGTCTTTGCGGTAACTTCAACGGTGAGAAAAATGACGACCTACTTGCACCAGACAACAACCTGTACAAGAACCCTAACTTGTTCTCGAGCAAGTGGGCACTACCGGACGGTACTTGCTCGGTGCCCAAGGTCAAGGACAACGACGTTAACAAGGTATACAATGGTAAGGGTGCTACTGTAACCCGACCACGATGGCACTACTGAAGTAACAGATCACCAAATGAAGATGTTTTCTTTTTATATCAAAAATTAAAAGCCTTTTCTGAGAAGCATCATGAGTAAAAAACTTCTTCTGTTGCTTTTGGGTTGCCCCCATGCCCTACAGATGAACGTCAACTCATCAACATGGACAGCTATTTGTTTCCATGATCTTTCCCAAAACATGCTAACCCAAACTCGAAGTATTCAAATTTTCCGAAAACACTTGGATTGAAATAATTACTATTGAATGTTGATTGCACGGAGGGTGCAATACTTGCGACGAAAGGATCGCAGCGAAAACAATGTTGGAATCACGTTTTACCCGCTCACTATCTCCATTTTCATTAATTTTAAAATGTTACAGTTTCACAGGGAGGGACAGTTAGAATTTTTGTGAATTAACTTGATGTAGGTATAAGCAGAAAGATCCGTAAGCTGGTGTCTGAAACGACAGTTTCACTCTGAAACCCATCTGCCCTCGTAACCCATAATTTATAGAAAAAAATCATGCGCTGCGACACTTGTTCACCATCACTTACCACATGAAGACTT
Source organism: Cyrtorhinus lividipennis (assembly GCA_019603395.1). Classification (NCBI taxonomy): domain Eukaryota; kingdom Metazoa; phylum Arthropoda; class Insecta; order Hemiptera; family Miridae; genus Cyrtorhinus; species Cyrtorhinus lividipennis. Next base: position 10,768,218 of record CM034007.1, read on the forward strand.
ATGGACGCATTAGACGCCTCTCATGGATATCATTGTAGTGACTCATGTTAAGAGTTTCAGGGCATTTCCATAGCGTCTGAGTTCAATTCAGCACAACATTTAGTTAGTTATCGTACTTTTCAGGTAATTCGAACCAATTGAAAATCAAAAGTCCAAAGGATTACAATCACTAATTGAATAAAATTGAAAACTGAATCCAACAGCAAGATACTCAAGAAAATTGCGAAGCAGTAGCGATTTAACCAACATCCCATCTGAAACTAATTACTTTTTTTTTCGCTGGTAAGTTTTTACTCAGCCACATCATTCAGGCAACTGCTGAGACCAATTAACCCAAGCAAGCTCTCAATGAGCAAAAAGACCAGCCAAACTCATAAAATCATATTTATTATCCAAATACAGTTGATGTATTTACAAGGTACTAAAAAAATTGTAGCCTTACAAAAAAAATCTAAATTTACGCGACAAGAGTTAAAGATGATACTCTGTAATTTCAACTGCTAACATGCGCAACCTTCCTTTTCAGCTCAACTCAGTATGACTTTCTGAAAAGTGGAGATACAGTAGTTCTATTAGGAACGTTACATTTAAAATATTAAATGGGCGGTCTTAACCAGTGATCTCTAGTTAGCACATTTTTAGAACGAGGAAACCCTCACCTAAGCTAAGTTAAGGCAACAGAATCGGCAATTCCTGGGAAACTCGTTAGTTATTGGCTGTGTACGTACCTACTGCTTTCCTTTCAAACTCCACCTTAACCATTGTCTCGAATTTGAAAAAAAAAGTTTTCCACCAGACTATGCTTAGCAAACAGGAATCGAGAGAGCGAATGGAACAAGTGAGATGAGTACCTCACATTAGATATTCTCCATGCCTGGCACCGTATCCAAAATTCATTGAAGAAAAATCAAATACTCAGAAGAGAGTTGGTATCAACTTCAGAAAATATTAGCTTGGAAAGTTGCTAGGATCATGTTGTTTGTATCAACTCACAGCTGTACACTGAATCTTACAACAAGTCGTTAATTACCTTAGATTGTGTAGGTCGGTAAATAGGTAGGCAGGTTCTTGGTTGAAATTCTCTCTTAGGAGAATCTAGAATTCCTTGAATTTTTGTCACCCTACCAACAAGCAGGCGCATACTAGGTAACACTTTTGACCTTTCTCCTTATCTCTGGGAATCTATTCAAATTTTCAAAAATAAGAGGCCGACTTTTAAATCATGAGGCATCCATTTCATGAAAAAAGATTATATTTCTAGTAAGGAAGATTACTGTTTGCAGACATTGGTAAATTGGGGTTAATTTCTCAATGCAAATGCAAATTTAGCCAATTATCTAATTTGACATTTCAAAAAGCCTTGAACACGCATTGTAGACGTATTTTAAAAAAATGGTTATAAATTCTTTAGATTAGTTAAGATAGGAATTGATTCATTTTTCACAAACTTCACGTCCCAAACCTCAGTCAATATTCTAAGGAATTTCTAGAACATTGTCAAAATTTGACCTGTACATGCTGTCCCGCCAACAAGCCCATGGCACATCAGGATTTGGGACAAACATGAACAGAGGATACAGTTGGCCTGTTGTGGAATCTGAAGAATTACAATAGTTAGGATTAGTTGATGGGAGGATTTTCTAGAAAAACTCACGAAATACCTAGAAGTTTTTGGGGCTGTCAGCATGGAGCCAACCATTTTTCTCACCAAAAATAAATCATCATTCCATTGTCATTTCAACAAAACATTCTGGGTTAGGATCAGCTGCCTGCGCCATGTTGTATTCTCATTTCGTTGAAAGTAAATGCTGGGAATGATAGGTAGCAATGGGATGGGTAGGGCGAGTTGTTATATCTTCAGACCAAATGTCCTAAATATAATTTAGATCGAACTACACTGTTAGTTCTTTGATCCTACAATTATATTACGGACATTTGGTCTTCGACATAACAATACTTTGATGTAACATTGCAGCTGTTCAAAGATCAATATTGCTACCTGTCATACCCCAGGAGAAGGGAAAGCAGAATGGCATAAAGATGTACCCTGTGTGCAGAAAGGAATGAATGTTTAACAGTAGTTCCCATGATACTAGGGACGCACAGGTGACGGTGCAAATCCATTATCATAGATAGTCCTACTTCATTTGGTGCCAAATAAATTCCACGGATAACATAATTGAGGCGAGAAAGTAGCAGAAGAGATAGCTTCTTGATAAGCCTTTGGAAGTTTTCTCGTCCTAACAATGTCTTGTCCTGTTTGTCGGAAAAAAATAATTTTGGGTTGGGGTGATTTTAGAGTATTAAGGGTGATTTCATAGTATTAATTATTACCAAAATGAGCTGAGAAATAGTCAAACTACTCCTGGTCTGCGCGGGAAACCATATCAAAAATTTCCATAATCTTACCGCCAATACTAAAAGGTGGAGGTTTAGGATGCTGAAATTCATTTTTATGCATTCTGCTCTATGTTCGCGATGTCTAACTGGACAGCTATTTGCCCGTCAAAATGGTCAACTGCCCGCGTCAATGTCAGAATACTTTCATGCTTACCAAGAGTTCATTGAGCTTATATTCAGTTAAACCGCACCGTTGGTTTTAGCCACAGGTTGTTAACTTGGCGAAGATTATTATTTCTTTGTTTACCATACAAACTTGGCACCAAGAACTTTTCCATGAAGTCGACAATCTCAAATAAAACTGAATTGAAAAATTTGAATTGCCTTTACGTTTTTCAAGGATAAAATATACATTCGCAGGATCAATACAAAATAACTAGATCTGATGGCTACTGTTCCGGTATGGCAAAAAATGTAACTGTTTCATTATTGAAATACTTATACGCATAAATTAGGTCTCTAGCGGAACACGATGCAACTCAATAAACAAGACAATTAAACAGGCAGCAAGTCCAAAATATCAGTCTTTGAAGCAAATGATATTTAAAAATATCATCGCGTTGAAAGGCCAATATTACCAACTTGAAGGAAAATATTTGGGAACTGGGAGGGCAATATTGGCCAGAAAAATAAATTCTTCAAAATAATCAACAACTTTTATAATAAATTCACGTAGCTCTTAGAACTAATTATTCAAAATGTAACAAATAAAAGTGATGTTACATTTAAGTACACACTTTCATTTTTTTAGCAAAATATCTCTTCTCTAGTCAATAGAATCATCATATCAAGTAAGCCAAATCACAGAGAATTTCAAGCATTTTTAAAATGAGAGGGACGTGACTAAATTGCAATAAGCCTGGGTTCCACGATGAATAGCTAAACAAGTACCACGAGCATGTACCTTGCAGGAATGGGTATCAATAAATTGCTACCGAGATATCTGACAGTCTTTCATAATGTTGGTGTTTCACCATCAATTGTTGTTATTGTTTGTTAGTTTGTTTTAAACGCAAATTGTTCACTCTGTCTATTTCCCAGATTCTCTGTATACGTCGTGTTAGAAGCCAGAACCGTTATGAGCAACCACTATCCTTTGGAGAAAAAAAAAACGTTAAACCTATTGTAGAATTGAAAAGTAAATAATTATATAATAGCATGAGCGGTTGGGAGGAGCAAACATCATGCATAAACATACCTTTCTCAGTTTTCTTAAATCGATATTTTGATAGGTAAAAGTTCAGACAATATTTTGTACAAACAATACTCATTCGTGCAAGCTCATGCTCACGGGTGAGATGTTTTTGTCGAAGGTACATAACAATCCCTCCAGCAGGGTTTTAGAGTGGACGCAAAACGAACTTAATACTACCATACCCTCCAAAACAATTTCCAAAAAATGTCTTCTTGCTAAAGGACAACTTGAGATTTTTTTTGTTAATGAGAAGTATACTCATTTGCATGAGATGACGATTCTGTACAGATTGTTGAGACAAACTGAACTGTGTTGATCATGACAGGGGAACTGGTATCTTGATCATGCACAGCGCTCCCTCATATGTGGTGACATATCCTGTCAAGATATCAACTAGGTTTTAGAATAGTATAATTTCACTCGGCACACATTATACTTCCAGACACGAAACGCAGGATACCACTTATGGTTGACATGATATCTACTATACGCAGTTCATCCATGTATTTATTTTCCATAGAAAACTATTTGTTCTTATGATTGTAAGAAACTAAAGGCTAGGTTTGGTTGGCTTAGTGGGTACTCTAAAGTATTTTCCCAGACAAGATGATGGACGAAATCGATAGAAAAACAATCATATTACAGAATAAAATTAAGAAAAATGCTTCTATTTAGACAATCAGTCAACTTGAGGAAGAACGCAGAATAAAGTCACCAGTCGTGTGCAGCAAACAAAACAGCCACTGAAGAAAATAAATAAAACCAAAATGACAGTAACAAGAAAACGCATGGTCCAGCAGTGGTTGGGTCATTATATCAGGATTAACAGGAGGTGAAGGGCTGTCAGTTGAAATGTGTCCAACCTCCAAATTGCAATCAACAGACTGAAAGTGAGGTCCAACAAAAGTGACTTTCCTCCAAGCTATTGATAAAATACATTATGTTTTCATCTAGGCTGCACACAAGCCACTTTACAAAGAACTTGAAGATCAAAAGTCTCATTGGACTCAGCCCACAAAAACCAAAGAGGAGCCAATCATTACAAACTAAGCTGGACGCGCAACAAATTTTGAATAAGAAAATCCTACGAGACTGTGTAACGCCTAATTTGAGTAATCTATTTCTTTTGCACACATAGCTTTAGATTTCCTTGCTGAAACGTTGTAAGCTACAATTATTTGCCGCTAGCCAATGAACTCAAAGTTATTCAAAGATAGTAAAAAAAAACTAGAAACAAGAAGAATATTCAAGACACCAAGAAAAACAAAATATAAGACTAAATAGCACTAAAAAAGACAACACAATGAATAAAGAACTACACAGCCGCAGTTAACCAAGGAGCCCTTTCTGTCACACCTTCGTACTTCTTTTTACTCTAGAGACACCCACAGCGCTGGCATGTCACACTCCTTCGTTAAGTATTACTGCACAGTTTAACATTTGATTGATAGTGTCTGGTTTGAAATAGTAATTTGTGGTGTCATCCTCTATAAATTTTAAGCTTTCTAAAATATTAACTCTTCATATTCTCTAGGAGCAAGCATTTTAAAAACAAATCATTGACTTGAAATGTTATAGCTCAAGAACTGCAGCTTGAAGGTACTTGTATCATTATTTACAAGCTTCAATAGAAATGCGATAGGTATGTTTCAACTTGTTTTTGCAATTGTGCATTCTTACTTGACATTGGTTTTTTTCTGAATTTGATTACTGATGAGCATTGTCCAAGTAAATTTTTTGAATGAATTGTAGACAACAGCGCTCTCCTTTAGTCTTCAACTATGCTTAATTTTGTCAAATATTGTTTGCAGCCCTGATGAGAACATTGTATACATCAAAATCTCAGAGAATGAATGGGAGATCCTATCATGGATTAAGATGAATCGAGAAGATGATCTGTCTTGACTGTGGAAGGATCTACACTAACTCTGCCTACTATGACCAGAAAAGACAAAAAATAGCAGAATTTTAGGACCCAAAAGATGGAAAATAATAAGTTCACAACCCAACGACGTCTCTAAATACTGAAGAGGTTGAAGAAATTCAACTGGCATTAAATACCCTGGAACATTCCGTCTAGCCATACTAAAAAGATTGAATGCTATTTGCAAGAGAAATGAAGTCCAGGGTTTCAAATTCAAGAGTTCCCAGTATCTCCAGAGAGTAGACCTATTACATAGGTACATTACATGTTACCTTCTGGAGTCATCTTAACGGCGATTTTCTCATCTAGAACAGATAGAAGGGCATTGTTAGAAAAAAAAAACAGAAATTATCGCAATCAGGACGAATTAAGAACAGTCACAATCCACAAAATGAGCTTTTGTGTAGGCAATGACATGGGACAAGCAGAAGAGTGTAATGGTTTGTATAGTGAAGCGGTATTCAACTAGTTCCACACTTGGTCAAGACTACAGAGCGCTAAGGCACTAAGAGTGAGGATACAGTTAGCAGAAATGCATTCCAACAGTTCTAAGTAGTCTTTTACTGGTTTGGGAGCCTCAATAAGCCTGGATATGAGATTTATACATCCATCAATTCAAAACGCTCCTTGATGGTATAGTGATCTCAGCTATAAAAAACTTAATATGTCGTAGGTGACCTGTGATAGATGGCACTGATTTACCTGTAAAGTTTATTTAACTTTCTTAGCCTTGGGAGACTTGTTGCTAATTTTCTTCTTGTCTTCGTCAAGAGTATGATCCTCATACCTGCAACAAATCAACCATAAGCATAATAGTAGAAGGGGACAAAACAGGAAACAGGAACATAATGGTCCCTATAAAGCATTGCAACGTTGAGCTTACTTAACTCATTGATACAAAAACGCTGATTATGTAAAAATAAGCGTTCTTCACCAAATCTGATTCTATACAGCCGCATCAAACCGGGAAATTTACAATTCAAACAGAAAGCGAAAGCGTAATGTTCTATTCCACTCACTGAAACATGGCGCTGATGTCTCCTCTGATGAGAGCCAAAAGCAATGGAGTTCCCAAACAAGCTGGGACGAGGTAGAGCAGAGCAGGTTGAGCATGTTTGAATACATGCATTACAAATATTGTTACCAGCAGTCCAACCAAGTAAGCAACAAACGTTGTGTAGAAGTAGAGTTTGGAGTTCTTCTTGCGACTAAGGATAACAAATTTTAAAAATTGATAAATGGAAATTGTACTGGCTAACAAACCTCTGCAAAACTTAACTTACCTGTTGTCAAATCGGAGGAGTAGAGCAATGAAAATGCCGGGGACTACAATGTCACCAAGACCAAGCATGGCAAAATTGTTCGCTCTGAGCCCTTTTTCGAGGAGATCTTGAGGAAACACCACTGAAATATTTACAAGGTAAGGGCTAAAACTTCTACATTTGAATCTAGAATGTCTACTTAAGATAATATTGCTTGGAAACACTCAGCGGTCACCATGAGCTCAATGCTTTGGTGAGAGTTCCATCAATCACTTGGTAAAATAGCTGAACAACATACAACATAAGGTGGCATGTGTGGCAGCGTTTAAGGGTATGGCAGCTGCCATGCTCACCTCATAAATAAACAGCTATTGTCTGTTTATTATCAAATTGCCGAAGAGAAGAGGTGCAAAAAACTGATTCACTTACATTTAATAGGTGCTTCAAATGATCGGGCAACTGTAACCATAACGTTGGTTCCAAAGACCCAAAATATGTCGTAAACAAACAGGCCACACAACAAGATACAGCCAGTGACGACGTTATTCAAATGCAGCATTTCCACCCCGGTAATGGAGAAAGCAATGCCAAAAAGATTGTTGATGATCCAGTGCTATAAAAAATGAATGAATTAAATCATCTGTATAATGAATGCCTAGTTTTGAGATGAAGGGAGAAAAGCCCACATTACTAATACATGGAAAACACTAAGAAGAAACATTTTTTCAAGAATGTAACAAGCAGGACGGATTTGCTCAACACACTAAATCAACATGTGTGAGGGTAAGAGGCTTTTTTATCTGCAGTGTAGTGGGACTTGAATAATGACATAATTCTGACAAATAGCCCTAAGAAAAGCTGAGTAATTTTACTGTATTACCTTTTCATAGACGTACCACAGACCAACAACAGAGCAGCTCACCACACAAACTATGTCATATGATGTGAATTTGTAGTCGATGAGACTTCGAGAGTTGGCGTTGAAAATAAGATGGAAGGGAATGTTTGGGATAGTTGCCGGAACCAATGAAGTGATGACTGGACTAGAAAAAAACGTAATCGTTTAAAAAGCTTCCATTTTACTAATTAAGTACGTAGTTTAGACCTATGATAGCGCGTACATCATTCCTTGGTGTAGCTATTAAAAGAAAGATAAAGGTATGACCAATTTAACAGGGCTTTCATTTACCTAGCAAGATGAGAAAGAGCTAGAACTCCAAGAACGAAGAAATAAGCAGTCAGCAACAGATTGATGTACTCCTTTGAAAAAATCTGAAACAGTGATAGAAAAGGTTAATAAATAAGGACAATGACTAGAGATACTGATTACTTACTTTAATTGACTTTCAATGAAACTAAAACATCCCTCAATCACGCTCTAAAATACTAATTTTAAAAAACTGAGGCATCAAACGACAGTCTGTTTCTACCAACAACAACAACAAAAAAACAATGAGTACACACGTTTAATCGATTTTGACGGTCAGGTAACATGAACTGTTCGTTATTACTGATGATGACCTGACCGTCGAAATAAATTTAACAAGTGTACTTATTATTATTATTATTATTAGTTTTTTTTTTTTTTGTGAAAATAGACTATTGTTTAATACCTCCGTACTCCGTACATAATATCCCTTTCAGTCCCTGTGTACACTATTGTGTACGCCAACTTCTCGATTTTCCTGCTACTCCCAGTTTGATTTCTCCTCAACAGGGCGCGGCGCGTTGGGGATGGTTCTTCAAACCCTTCTCTATGCATTTCGATTGTTTATTTACATTGGAATTGCGGCGAATGTTGAGGGCAAGAGTCAAAATACTGTGAGTTCCAGCTTTCCGTTTCAGAGCTGCAACCTGTTGCCCGTTTTATGTGAAATTTCTGCTTTTTGTGTCTAAATTTTCCACACTATTTCTGATATTATTCATGTGAACTGCATTCATTTCATAAAACGTTTGTTCTTGAGTTCTTGATGTTTCTTTCGAACCCTTTTTGAACCCCTTTAGTCATCTTGTACACGATAGTGTACAAATTATAACTCCTAAACAACAAGTGCTAAAATTCTGAAAAAAATCACATAAGCTCAAAACAAGCCATAGAACAATCCCTCAAAATTTCAAAATTTTCGGATGAGTGGAACATAATGACGTACTGGATGGGATATGAGTCTCACCGTGAAGAACAAGTATAGTGCGAACAGGGCTATGCTGGCCATGAATGGGAACATGGCGGCATCCTTCTGTGTCATTGTTTCAGGCTTCTCTCCAGATTTCTGTAACAGATTAAGGTGTAGTTAATGCCTAATATATCAACGGTTTAACGTGTGGACCATAAATAGCTTATTCAATTTCCCATCCCCGGAACGCTACACGTAATACAAAAGGATTGGAGCCGTCTACCATTCGACCAGATGGCACATTTCAACCGTCTACCATTGCCCATGTAACCAGAAGGTAAAGTATCCAAAGAGCCAAGGAACTACGAAGGCATTTTGCTGCTACTATAACATATGTTTTCATTCTAAATAGTGAATACTACCTGTGAATACGTCACAGTAAGAGTATTTCATGTTCAATGTTAATCCGAACACCACGGCGCGCGACTAGTCAATCAACCGAGGTTCCAAGCATTTTACCAGCAGATGCACACCCTTTTTACCCGCCAGCACGGGGATACCAATGGTAACAGGCTCAACCCAGTTTGACGTCGAACATACGGAAAAGAAAAATCAACTAGTTCCTCACCTTGTGCAGCTGCTTCTTCTCTTTGTGTTTCTTCACGGATCGCAACGCTTGCGTGTGGGTCCGCCAGCGTGCTTTCTTCAACCCACAACAGATACAGGTGAACAAGAACGAAAATCGCGATAGTACGACGTGTTCAACTCGCGATTAGCGCTTGTTGGTGTGGAAGATACGAGCGTCCCATTCCTGTTAGTCGCCTCTTTAGGTTCAGTCCTCGAAATTTTCCCATTGGTGGTGTCTGAATTGAAGTGGGTTCCATCCAGACATTCTACCATGGCTACTGAAGGTGCTGTGAAGAACGTGGTTGATGCTATGAACAACACGGACGTCCCCGGCTCCGGCGCATACGTCAAGCCCCCAGCGACCATGGAGGGTATGGCCGTGGCATATGCCAGCCTTGTGATCATGGCTCTGTTCCCGATTTTTTTGGGACC
>CM034007.1:10778271-10833642 GCA_019603395.1 Cyrtorhinus lividipennis
TTATTTGATAATAATGATAGATCACGCACTACAAACACTGGGAATCAGGTATTAGGTTTGATTCAAGTAGGACCTTATAAAGACTGAACTTGAAAAGGAGGATCCAAGAGTGGAGAAGAGATCATCATGACACGGGAAGGCACCAATTGCCCATGTGGTATGGCGACAACAAAATAGGCCCGATTGGCGATATTACTCATGTGATATCGTAACCAGGGCAGAGTAAGAAGGTTATGTTGACCAGTCCCTGAAAACAAAGCTCACTTGACAAGGAATCTTGGTCATCCTCGTGTAGATTGCCCATCTTAAGAGTAACACATGAAAGGAATGCCCAACAAACTATCACGCTGGTCGTCAACGTGACGTGTTCAGTGAGGGTTTCACTTGACAGAAGCGTATTCTGGGAAGGAGGGGCTTTGCAAAGAGAGCTTTGGACAGGGCTGAACAAATTTGAACATCCACATCTTCTTCATTGCGAATCCAAACGCCACACCTAGGCCTCGGGCTCAGAAAACGAGGAGTCAAATAGAGCATCCAAGCCTCTGATTGAGGACTACCTGGTGAGGGCAGTGGCCTATGGCGTAGGTGACACTGTATGGATGTAGGATGTGAAAGTGTGCAGCCTTACTTGTCAGGATCAATATTGCATAGTTGTGAGAATCACAAGCTCTTGCTGGTATCCAAACCACCATGGAGACGGTTACGGCTGGAAATGCCATAAACTGGCTTGGCATTGGCTGCAAATATGGAGGCCTAGACACTTTGGAGGACATAACACGTCCAGGTTGTATATGACAGGGTCCAAATGCGACCCTTGCGTTACAATCGATCCAGTATTCCATTCCTCACTGAGAGCACACTGACAGTAACAAGTGACAGTGCCAGGTCTCAACTCTTTAGTCATCCCTGGTTAAGGTTGGCATTGCAGGAATGGTCGCTACATACCAAGCAAGCACCGGCAGAGGGAGAGTTGGCGATCGTCAATAGGTTAGTGTGATCCAGCTATAACCCATTCAATTCCATACAAATATCGATTTCACAACTCACCATTATCAGGTCTTTGTTTTGGCTGGATGGTAATCTGCATTCCACTGACTTCGACAAAATTGATTCTGTAAACAAGTTGGCCCATGGTATTGACACTGAAATACCGCTTATGAAACCATCGACGAACTCAAACGGCAGATTCTTGTTTTCCCCAAGTTCATTCAACGCCTGGAAAAACAAAGAGAGATAACATCACCCGTACACATTTAAATTATAAAATAAAATAATACAAAAACATCTTTCAAATTTGCTAAAATTTCTTGCAACTTGAAACTAAGTAAGGTTATGTCCTTATCAAAATATATATAATATATCCTTATCAAGTACACACTAGCTTATAAATTTTAGATTATGATTCTCATTCAGAGCAGAGTTCTTTCAAAAAAAAATTATCAAATTTATTCTTCATTAACATATAAGCAATACCTAATAATATAAAATCATTTAAAATAATAAAATCATAATAAAATAAAATTATATAAAATCATTGTCAGCGTCATAGACTGAAGGAGTGACGTCAGACGGACAATCGATCAGCTTGTTGTTCGAGTTCGATAGTTCGAGCGAAATCGATAGTTTGTTATCTCTGCCCCATATACTAGAGTTCAGCCTATATTTTTTTAAGTATTATATTTTCTAACATCAGGAAATCGGGCTTGGAAGGTAATTTGAAGGTAATGAGATCAGTATTAAATCTAAATCAGTTTCGATACTATAACCTCAAGTTACTAAACGTATTTGCCTCACTTTGACTGAGTTCTGAGTCAGTACATTCTCTCTTTTATTCACCTAAATATATGCTTTTGTCACTTGATGTAAACCTCTGCAAGGTCTATAGTGATGAATTACGTATTTTACTATTCTTTATTAGCTATAATAGAGAAAAGCACAAGAAACAAATCTAAATTGAAGATGCAGAATCCTCTTCAGGCCTTTGAAGATCGAATAGATATAATTATCTCGGTCTGATAGATTTATCGTCCAAACAAAACATAGTCCAACAAAGGAAAGCTTCTGGGGGATCTGAATATCTATTAGACAATCCAACTAGAAGGACTGGGCAATAACGCCGTTATGAATCTGATTACACTAGAATTCAGTTTAATTCTCCAACGTGAGAGACTCATAGGAACGAAATAATAAGTAACTGAACAACGCAATCCGATTGTTACCACCGTTGTGCCTGAAAGGCATCGATTAATCACTGTTATGAAAATCAACAGCTGTCAATTAATCAGCAGAGTAGACACTTGAACCCTGTTATTATAGTCTGAAGCACAACAGCAGACAATCACTCAATTCCCAAATCATTACAGACGGCAAATACAATTTCTTCGAATAAAATAAATAGACGCCTGAGTAGAAAGCCGTCAATTATTCAGCCAAGTGTTAGTCGAATGTAACGGCATACAAACCGAAGGACGTTATTCTTTGTTCTTTGTCTGTTTTTGCGCCTAATTTTGTTTCAACAACTAAACCAAGTATATTTACCTGAACATCCATGCGACATTCGACACGGATCCAGTCCCGCAGTAAATGTCGACGCTGAGTTGATCCAAAGTCAATTTCTCTTCCAAAAACTGTCCCAAATACCGTGTGAAGAAGGTACCTGCACGCCCCGTTTTTTAATGCTATCCGACCATTGTAAATACCAAGACATTTTCTTCCCGAATTGAACGAATTAGACGACAGTAAACATTTCTAGAAAATTGTCTGTCACACAGGACCGAACACGTGTTTAAATTGTGACGAGCTATCAACGCTCGATGATAAATGCGCACAAGAAAAGTATTAACCAGGAAGATCAACTCGAAGGTTATTGTTTCCTGTGCGGAGAATTTTGTTTGACAAGCTATCATATCACTTACTTTTGTTGACAACTGCGCAGCTGTTTTACTGACGTAATAGAGAACAGCTGTGTCGACGCGAGGTTGGTGGGCGCAAGGTTGGTCGAAATACGTGGGAAGATCTGTGACGTCATCGAGGTGGCAACATACTCAAATTTGACGATCCAAACACCGAACGCAGAAATGACCAAGACGTCCTCAGATGTTCAAAATGTGGCCATAATTCTGTGTTTTAGTTAACAAACGTTTGGCCCATCAAACAGTTTGAAGAATGGTTCTATTAGGTCGAATAGTAGCTTCTTATTTTTCAACAATATTCACAAATAAATTATATCAACGTTCCACCTTTTACGTTCCATAGATTGTAAATTCCAAATCCAAAATGACTGCCTACCAGCTGGGCTGTAACATCAAAACATTGTGGAACAAACGGGGCCAGACCTGTGGCGTCACGCACTCTCAATCCTCTCAATAGAGCGCGTTCGAATCACCCATTTTGGTTTATTGTTCCAACAAAATTTAATGCCAGAGGTCTACATTTCAGCCTGTGTCCGTTGCAAGATCTCTAGGTCTTCGCCGTTTTGTAGTATTTATTTTTATTTTTTTATTTTTTCAAATCCAAATGGGCCATTCCTTTTATTGTTTCATCCTTTCTAACTGTTTGGAAACCGGATTTTCGATAATTTGTGGGACTTCGGCGTATATGGGGTATTATTTTATTGTACATTTTGGATGATAATCGATTGGTATGTGCCCTGGACACTTACTGTATTCCCCATACTCTTGTTCTAAGGAATTATTAACGATTGTTGGAAGAATTCCCAGCGTTAATTTTTACAAAGATAATGATCCTAATTAAACTTGAAGTTAAAAGCTACCTGCATCCATGACCTCAGCTCCATGGCCTGCGGCCATTCTCCCTCAAATTCAAGACCGAAATTCAAGTAAGGCAGTTCGTAATTCAAAACCCCGGGTTGAAAATATCTACTAATTTCAATCGTCAAGGAAATAAATTCAAGAGAAAATAATACTACACGCGTCCAAGTTCCGATAACTATTTTTACACATATCCTTCCTCTGTTTGGAGCAATTGCGGCGAATAGAGCGCCAGTTGAGTTTATGAACAAAAAATCAAACTTTTGAAGCATTTCGATGACATTTTGTTTACCTAGATGATGGATGGACATTACGGACTATGAATAATAAATAAAAAGGTTGGGGTGGGATTTTCTCATTGTTCTAATAACAGCCAACCCCTTTTAGCGGGTAGATATATGGTAACATTTATATAAAATTATGTGAGTCATAGCAGAGGTACCTGACGAGAACTGTTTTGGTCGGTCCTTCAGAAGGTGTTGAACGCGTATTTAGATTTTGTGGCTCGAAGAGACCGAAAATTGTGGAATCGCAGCTTGATGAAACAATTTTGAGCAAATAAATTCAGATTGGCGGTATGAGGAAGTCTCAAACCGCACTACTGCAGGTTTTACTTTAACGTTTCATTACGTGTAAAGATTTTTTTTTTAAGCAAGCTTCACGTTGAGGCTTCAAGAAACACATCAAATCGATAAGAACACTTTAAACCTAGAGTTATAGCTATAATTAAGTAGTTCCAAAAGGCCGAATGAAAAGAGCACTGAATGGCCCAGGTTCCAACACAAGCCAATTTGCGAATTTCCCGTCCTACAACGCCTGTTAACTACTACCAAGGAATTCGTGCGAGCCGCTAATAAGGCTAAAAATAAATATAATCGAATAATTAGCTAGAAGCTTTGATAGTCTCTACTATAATTAACAAAGCGGAGAGCCGCTGATGAGAAATTCATGAGCCTTTGTCGTTTCTTTTCATACGCGGTTGTGAGCCCGCAGTGTTTCGAGGATAGTTTTCCTGCTCAACCAGTTTTGTGGGATCTTGAGAATTGAATCCAGTTGTGTCTTCTCAGCACAGACGAGCTCAACGACAACCTCCTGAAACACGCAATGGACTACCGCTTGTCAATTTTGCTCGGTTTCGGTGAGTCATTATTGCTGATTAGCTTTATAAACTGACAAAAAATAAAGGACCGTTCTCGCTCCCTGATGATTAAGAAAGTGTTGGGAACTTGAGAAGAGATTGAAACCATTACAACAGAACCTAAATAGATGACTTATCGGTAAGGCACCACCCCAGTACACAAAGTTACCCAAAATGTGCTCTCGGACCTTTTTGCGCTTTTTAGTCATACTGCACACGTGACAGGATGTTGGGTGTAGAAGCCCGAGTAGGCACCTATACTGAATTCCCCTAGTCTGGTGAAGTGAACCCTAGTGGATAGTGAAGACCTACCTACCCAAGAAAATTTAACTTTTGAGAGAGAAATTTCAAAATTGAACTCACTACTAATTAAAGAAGAAATGCATTGAAAAACATTGACTGAAACGTATTTAATCTCGTACGTAAAAAGTTATAATGAGTTTGTAATAACTATCTACATACTAACTAATTTTTTTTTCCAGTTGCCATGACAATCCAAGTTGAATCAAATGAGTATTTAATGGAGCCACGAGCACATCACCGAATGGATTCAACACCTCTTCTGAGCCGATTGGCCAGGCAGGCGACAAGGACGACCACACCACCTCCAGTGGACGGTGAGAGAACATAAAAAAAAACTATTTTAAAAGAAATATTCATTTATTATTAGGAATGAATATAGTCAAATTCATATGAGGAATATAACGTTACGATTTTCTATTGTCAGGGATCATGTTTCTGATACCCAATTGCAACTGCGTCACAACTTCCGAGTTCAACCCAGTGTGTGGTTCCAACCGAGTCTCGTACCAAAATCGACAAAGGCTAGAGTGTCACGCTCGCTGTGGAGAAAGTTAGTTTTTTTTTTTTTTTTAAATTACGTCTATTACCTGAGCGATGGCAAAAAAATCCTGCAGTTGGAAACATCACTTCTGATTTATCACAACCTTTTTTTTCAGATGTTGAATTCAGGCGTTTGGGGATATGCACTGGTTAGTCATTGTGCAAAACTCCAAATCGAATCATCCATCTCCAATATGACTAGACACTTGGATATTTTATATGTATATTGGTCCGCAGATAAGGGCTTTCAGGGCATGCTAGGTGGAATGCATACATCTGTCTTGGACGTGTACAGGTGAAAAATGAATGTTAATAATTAACTCAATTCCTCATATTGAACAATAGAAACATAAGCAGTAAATAAATATGACTATTTAGAAGGTTAGCCCCAGCTCTATTCTCTCTAATTCGAGTACTCATGCATTACTAAGATACCATAACATGTGTAGTTTCTCGCATCAAGTTTTTTGCATTGTTTTGAATGCATAAATAGGGAGCTCGGTAGTCTAGTGGTATAGACGAAGGATTTGGTTTGGTAATCCGAGTGGCCAGGGTTTGAATCCTGGATAGAGTGACTTAATTGTTTGTCTTGACCCTCATATTCGTCCTCTTCACTTAAGAAGGTGAGGCAACAAGTAGCCATGAGCGAAATCGTCAGATCAATTTACGATCCTTTTTAGAGGCCGGCTGACGACGTCCGCTTTCATCTGACCCAGGTAGTCGGACATAAATCCAAGGTGAAAGTCCTTTCCTACATTTCTTTTCGAGTACACAAATTATTACGTGGAATGATAAAATCCTGCAACAGCATGCACATAAGAACCTAGCAATATTGCCTAACTTTTAGCTAAAGCAAAGAATTCACCTTGGGGTGGAAGCAAACCCGTGATGATAGGAAGGTTTTTAGATAAACTAAAAGAACATCTTGGTAAAAAAATATAATTAGCAAATAATGTTGATACAAAACTATATACAGTATAGGTAATTTTCATAATTAATCATAATAAAGAATACAGGAGGGATAAACCTGATACTCGACAGACACGTTACAAATAGGAAGGACCCAAAACACAAAGAAATTGACTAATTACTACTTGGAGAGCCATCTACTGTACATGAAATGAAGTTGAAAAGGATATGGTTAGGGCGGCTGTAGTGGGTCTTCTAAAGTATGATGATAACACTAGTACTTCTTGAGGGTTTATTGCGCTGACATAGTTGAGTGGTCATGACAACTTCAACCCCATTTTTTACCCTATCTTTTCATAGCCATACTATCTCTTTTGTATCGTCAATTTTGGTAATCCAATGGTATCTACGTGAAATGTTAGACCAAAAGGAAAAGTAATGTTATGTTATCTGCATGAGGCATTTTTGACCAATCATCAATCAATAATTCAAACAGGCAAGAAGAATATACTCTCAACAACACTAACACAAATGAAAACTGGACACAAAAAAAGCCCTCCAAAATAGAAAATTTAGCTCCATAGGGAAAATGGTCATTACAAGAATTATGAAAAACGTTCAACGCCCAAGCTGTGACGAAGACTAGGCATAGAGTACATAATACCACACCGTAATGATTGGTTTTGATAGAACTGTGTTGTGGAAAGGATACTTCTGAGAGAACATAATTCCTCTCATTTTCAGAAACCGCTCCATCGGCATCTAAAAAATGGATCAAGTCAATGTTCCCACACATACATATTTATGGTAACACATGAGAAGGCATCTTCATGCTCTCTGAATGTCACCTTCCTTCCAACTTCACATATTTTGTGAGGTGGGTAAGTTAACTGCCCCATTGTAAAATACTTCCAGAGTTTACATGTTTTCCCCTAACTTGCCTCAGGCCCTTGACAAGTAACTATGAGCAATGAAAGCTGATTCAAGATTGAAGTTAGGAAATCAGAGCCATCATTTCAGTCAGATTTCTTGCTGGTAAGGGCTGGAAACCAAGGCTGCCAAATTTGGATGAAACCTTACAACAACAATACCCCATCCTTTCATACCATGGAAAGATGAAAATCACAGAAACTCTAGAATAGATAAAATACAGCCACCTCTTAGCTTCAATACTTCTCAATTGCATCAGGGTTGGTTGGTTGGGTCGCCGTTGTTTTATCAGCAGGTTGAGCACCTTCGTTGATCAGCCTTTGCCTTTCCCTGAACATGCTCGCTCGCATGTTCCTGATTTGGTGCTGAGCACACATTTTGAGGAGAGCGAATACCGACAGGCCGACCCAACACGCCATGGACGCCCATGCGCCAAACTGTAACGAAAAATCGAAATAGGATTTGATTGTAAGGAGGGAATATTTCCAATGCTAAAAAAATTATAACTATGTGCGATGAGAAGCCCAGCTTAGAAGCTGTTTCAAAATTTGACAGGTTGTAAGCATTACCTGAGCCGTGCCAAGCTCAATGTAGAAGTTGGATGTATCTATACCATCTTGCTTATCAATATCTTGCCCTGAAGCCATGTCGCACCTAAGAAAAAGAAAAATTACTGCTCGATTCATGGTCTCATCAAGGATTATATGAACAAGAAAATGGACGTGAACTTACGAAGGAAAACGCATGGTCATATTGTTGCACCAAACGATGAATCCAAACGTTATCATCACAGCTGCAACAACTGACATCCCACAGAGACAAAAACAACCCACAACGTCGACAAATGCAGAGAGGAAATTGCTGAAAGGGAAAAAGGGTACAATTAGCGTTTACATCGCAGGATTTCATTCATAGAAAATTGTATTTGAGAAACAAATTAATATAATAATCATAAAGATGACCAATGCTGTCGATATGATATTAATGTTTGAAGAGAATGAGGACATTTATCAATATTCCTATATATTTTCATTCCCTTAATACGTATATAGCCATCTATAATACACTTGATATTAAAATGGATAAGAGAGGGATAGAGACTTCACATATTTTATAGAACGTTGAAAATAAAGCTAAAACTAACCCACATCACGGGCGTCCCAGTCCCTTAAGGCACTCTCAAACAACTATACAACGTTTAGTTTGATAGAAAACTTTCCAAATATTCCAGGTTAAGGTAGTAACATATCAGCAATTTTGCTCTCCGGAAATGATTTACTCCTCTAAAGAGAAATTCTAGTCTATACGAAGTCTCGTTAACCCCCCTCCTAACACAAGACTTTCAGACGTTTTCCAAGCACCCTGTGGATTATAATTACCCAAAATAATAACGCCACCTCACCTATCAGTTCCTTGGAAGATGTGAATCGCCATCCGATAGATCTGAATTCCAGAGACTAGACACAAAACAACTCCAACGAAGATGGTGTAGTTGCAGTAGGCCTGGGACGACCAATTGACTGAAAATTGTCCATCTTTTTCCATCCAATCCCCTTTTGAAAACAGGAGACAGTGACCTCTGAAAAAGAAGCAGCACGAAGATGTTTTTGATGCCAATAACCTCACACAATGAAAAGTGTCACTAAAAATCCTCGTGTGATACTGATGTAGGAAATGCTCTTAAGGTCCAATACTTTGAATGGTGACAAATTGAATAGCTGCAGCCCAATAGAGAATGGCCTGGCGCTCGGCTGAAGGTGTTCTGAGCTGATTAGCTAGCTGAGCTGATTTGTACCAAATGGGGCTCACCTCTCACCCCATATCAATATCATTTCCTGTCTCTTTTGGTTCATCATCCTTTCATTCTTATTTGTCTCAGGTGCTATCTCGATTTGATTTGTTCGTTGTATGTTCACTAACAGCTTGTTGCTTCAATGGCTGACTCAGAACACAGCAATTCACGGCCCATTCAACAGCTCGTTTAAAGAGAGCGAATCAATACATTAGCACAAACGGAAATAATCATCAGTATCATTGGCTCTATTCGACCGGTGACGAGATACACTCGACCGACTTCAATTAGCTTTTAACGAACGCCGACCAGAAAACTCAACAATGACAGAGGAGGCAATCAAGATCAGTTCAATCTATAAACATAAAATACTTCAAATTATACCAATAAACTCACTTGAATTCATCTTGGTGAAGTGTCATCGGAACGACAATACACAAGGAGAGAATGAAGGCTACGACGTAGCCCGCGATTTGGCTCAGTAAAATTATGTTATTCAAAGACATTTCGGTCAATCAGCGTATTCTCTTTCAAATTGTTACATGGAGAGTAATTTAAATCATTCAATAATTAAATGTAGCGATAAATGTTTTATTTCGTGACTTGCAAAATGAAGGATTCACAGAATCACGGCATTCAACATTCAACACCTAACAAAACAACCATGGAAGACGATTACTTGTGTACAAGGACGTTGATAAGAAACATTGATAAGAAATAGCGATCGGGTTTTCTTCTTCTTCTTCTTCTTCCCACCAACTAGTATAGGGCCAAATAGCAAAGCTGGTTCTTCAAATGTTCCTTAGTTTTTGTCATAATTATTTAATTAGTTTCATTTTTTACTTTTGAATAATCATTCTATTTATTCCATTCGAGGGGCAATGCAGAGGACCCACGAATAGGAGTTCATAAATTAATGTATTAGTGTCACCAATATCGTAGAACGGCAACCAAGAGACTTGGGGCAAATTTAAAAAACTGTCCCAACAGATTTGTAAACTTATTACGTTTTATCAAATAAAATATGAAAGATACAAATACTTTTAAACTGCTAAGCAGTTTAGACTCTTTTATCATGTACTTCAGCACTAGCGATGAAAATATTAAAGATTAAGAACATAAATTGCAATTACTTAATACATGGTGTAGGTTTGGGTAATAAGATGAAGTACTGAAGATTCAAGGGTTTATTATACACATAATGGTCGGGCCTACCAACTGACTTGTTAGGAATTCGGGGACTAATCCTCGGATCTTGTCACTGCCTACCCACTGCATGAGACTTCAGTTACGTCACATACATGGTTAACCTAAATCCAGGGAACCTATTAGGTGTCTACAGTGAAATAAGCGCTCTGGGTAGAGCAAGTTGAAGACTTGCTCGGCCCCCGTCATGCATTGTTACTCCACAGGTTGTTGTCGTCTGACGCTCATTATAAACCTGGTTCACAATTTATCGACTTTATTCTGAAGATGAAAATCTCCATGGAATAAGTACCTATTCCATGGAGAATCCCAATAACACACATCCAAAGCGGTGAGTCAATTAGAGATGTTTTAAGATGAAATTCGTCTTATGACTAAATAACAATAAATTATACTCACAATTTTTCCCTATCTTTAGTTTTTGAAAAAGTATCAATTAATGGTTAGGGATGGTGCAAATATGCTGCCATTGCTTGCAAGTACTACCGTAACTTTTGAATTACTCTAAACTGAGTTGTCATTATCAAAGTGGGGTTGCCACCAGTATTTTTATTTTGAAAATGGGTGACATTTCCAAATTTTGAGTAAGATAAGATAAGATCCTCCTGAACCTGAGGGCCCTCGTATTTCGATTTTTTCTAGTGAACTATCATACTCACCTCCATCCATGGCAGGGTAGCCTTGTATAGTGGCCTAGCAACCGATCAACATTGACATCAGACAAGAGGGTGATCAGTGAACTGTTGGATCTCTTCGGGAGATGGACAAAGCCGAATCAGCGTTTGAGGTGATGTAACATTATTTGAATTAACTAATGTTGGTAGCAACTAACTTTGTTGCAGAAGCTAAACGTAGACACTGTCGCAGACTCATTAATGCGTTAATATAGGACCTTTAAAATGGTTGCCCAGG
Source organism: Cyrtorhinus lividipennis (assembly GCA_019603395.1). Classification (NCBI taxonomy): domain Eukaryota; kingdom Metazoa; phylum Arthropoda; class Insecta; order Hemiptera; family Miridae; genus Cyrtorhinus; species Cyrtorhinus lividipennis. The sequence continues at coordinate 10,789,772 of CM034007.1, forward strand.
AAATTTTGAGTTACTACTCGTTGAGCTAACATTTTGAGTAATTATCAGCATTCACTCTTGGATGTATTCAAGAGATCAATTCGTTTCTAATTTTAATTTTAATTAAATATTTTATGGTTGCGGTGCCAACATCTCTGCTCAGACTTTCAAATGTATTCAAAATATGCCAATTTACAAAAAAAAAAAAAAAGTTTCTAGGGCCTTTGAAGGAATACTGTAAAGTTTATACTAGCAAAAATACTTCTAGGCATTCAAAAACAAAACAAGTTGCCGCGTTTTGAACTAATAAGAGAGTTTGGGTGAAGTTGGGATCGCTCAATTTCTTTTGGCTTTGGTGGTCTTCAAAACCAAAATTCTTTCAAAACTTGTCGATGTTTTTGATTTTCTTTTTCTCGCAGGTGTGACAATCTACTGAAGAGATTGAGTCTCTGACGATACACAAACGGACCAACAGATCTAAGATCCAAAAACATGTATACTTTACTACATGTAAACATATATACATGTATACTTTAAAACATGTATACTTTACTACAATAGGACTGTTCCAAACGATGATAATAGAAGAAGAATATAATTTTCTTTGCCTGGCTCTTCACTCTTTCTTCTCGTATCTACCTTCGAGAACAACTAGATATTTGAGCCTCAAAATACCTTTTGTTGTAATCTCGATTATTATGATTAAACATTTTAGAGATCCAGAGAGTACGACAGTTTTCCTCCCTTGCAACGGTCGATTTCGACGCAAAATAAAAATACACAACGCATGTGACGTCAATGGCTAGGCTATTTTCCTGTGTTCTGACATTCTCAGGCATTTATTACTACATTATAAGAACCTTGAGGTTTTAAACTAAATATTCCAAACATTGGTGAATCAATAAACACTAATAGGACCGACATTTTCCGACGCAGAGCACCCCACTTGTTCCCTTTTTTGCTTTTAGTAGGTGTTCCTGAAGGCATACTTGAATTTTATTTTATAATCGCTGAGCTTGAACGAATACTTGACCATTTCTCATGTCCAATGTAGGGGACGGAAGAAGGCGAGAGTGAGCCGAGCATTGAAACATCCGATGTCGTGAAATACTCCAACAGCAAACATTCCAACGAGGGACTAAATTCAAATTGTCCTAAAATTCCAGGCGCTAAACTCCGGAGTAAATCAAAAGAGAACCATAGAGGTGAGTGAGCAGCAATGTCGCACTTGAATGTTATTGGTCTTTATCGGTTATTAGCTTGTAAATGCTCGAAAACCCCCATTTGCAGGGGGTGACTACATAATCGAGATCAACGGCAGCACTCTGAGCGTGCACGGGCAAGGCGCCCTCCGGTTCATCGATCGACCGTGGAACGCGTCGAAAGCGAGAGATGTCACCACAGTCAAGTTCAGCGGCCTCGACTTCAATTTCGTCGCGCTCGTGCTCAACAAAATCAAAAACCGCTTCCCCAACGCGGAGCATTTCGTATTTTCCGACACAAACATATTTTGTTTGGGGCAACTCAACGCTTTGGCCGACATACAAGGCCTGACGTCGTTGACCATCGACGCTAAAGGGAATCCGGTCGTTGAAAAGAACTGGAGGAGCTACGCTATCTATCGCCTGTCTCACTGGGGGTTGAAGCAGGTCGATGGGAGCCAGGTAGGCCTTGGCGATGAAATCAATCAAGTTGTTGTCGAAATTTGTGGGAACAATGGCGAGAAAATTATGTAGGGATGATTTGATGGGGGTCGGTCCCCTGACGCTAGCAGCGTCATCAACTGATAAAGAAAACGCTGAAAATTATCCCGCAATGGTTTATTTTTCTAGTTAGATTTCGATTGTGTGAGGAAAAGTCCTATAACCAAAGTCTCAAATGCACTAAATACAAGTTGGTCCCGTGAGCCAAAAACTTTGAATTTTGTTGATTTTTTCAGGTCACCATCGCCGAGCTCTCCGCCAGTGATTTGGAATTCAAAGGGTTGAGCGACATCGTCATCAGCTGCCTTCCTGACAACCTCCTCGAACCTCTTCTGGAGCGATTACAACTTAATCAGACAATCACTCGACCTCGCGAGTGGTTGGACCTTGCAGAACCTTCCATCCGCACGGTCGTCGCTAAAGAAGCTTTGCAGTGGCGGAAAACCAAACAGGTCAGAACAAATCATTATACGTTACATGTAGGATAGCTGGGGACTCCTGCTGAAACAGCAATACCAACCTGCTGCTGCCAGCCAGTCATCAATCACAAGCACCTACCGTGCTCTCCACTATCAACATCCGTTGTTCTAGGAGTACTCCACCTGGCGAGAGAAAGGGCGAGTACATCTTCAATCGATAATTTCCACGACTTTATCCACCATAATGAAGTTGAAGCAGCTAAACGACGACTGGCCTTCAATTCTGCGTGAAATCGTCAAAGATACGTTGGTCGACTATTCCCATATTGATGCATACATGAAACAATGCCTAAATCAGGTTAAAGTTTAACGTTCCTTAATTATAAAATATTTCCACTGATAAAATATCCGTTTATTCTGCCCTGGCGTAGAAGATGCCAACGCCCTGGATCTTGATGATGATTGTTCTTCAATAGTAAAGTTATCCAGTGACTTTGTTGCACAGTGCATCTAATTCTTCAGGTAGTCTTCAGATGAAGGTAATGACAATGAACTGCTCGAGACAATTATGTTGAGTACTCATGATTTATTCAAGGTGGGACACGACTGCCGACAGCAGTCCAGACCTGAATTAGACAAATAATCATCTGAGCATCTTCAGCAGTTAGTGTCCACCATTCCAGAAATCTGAAGCAACAGTTAGCTCGACTGCGCGTGTCTCTTTCAACTTTGGCCAACATTCTATACATAAATTTCGCCTCTCCACAGTCCTGTTAAAACCAAACTCTACAGCCTTGTGGCCATAGAGGAGTGCCATGCACCCCTGCATTCTCATGCCCGTCCCAAGGCTCTATTCGGTGTGCATATTTGACGCTACTTCTGCTCCTTAATGAAATGCATGGAGAACAGCCAGAGCCGGCAATTAATTTTAATTTTTACCAAGTTCCTTGAACCAAGACTGAAGATTTGTGGCGCCATGCTGCTCCTCGCCAGACTCAACCCACATTACCACGTTCCAGGGATGAAAAAGAACATTTTCAAGTGAAGAAAACGATATAATTATAATAATCGTGCTAAAAATCAACGACAAAACCATTTCATAGAATAAAATAACGTTTGAGAATGTGGTCACACTAAAGAGATGATTTTGATATTCTCAGCATCATTAAAGCGGTGGATTTACCTCTTGATGTTCAATGAAAAATTCAAAGGGGGTCATCCTATCAAGAAATCGGGTAATACGTTGTTCTTAATGTAATCAGTGCATACAATTATCGTTAGGATTTGATTGAAAATTCATTCTTAACTAACAGTACTCGAGAGGGTTAACACGTACACCTTGTAGTTCCACAAATTGAAACAATTCTACTTTAACATGTGCCAAAAATAGTTGTAGATCTGTATATACATATAATATAATGTACACTTTTTACAAAAGGTTCCAACAAATTTATATTCTTTTACGTATCACTTTGATCAATGGCAGCAACAGGGGTTTGATCCGTTGGGCGGTAGGTTTTATTTTACCATCATTTTGGTCGCCAACTCTGTCTTGGAAGTGCATAGGAATAGCAAACCTTGAATTTGAATGCCTTTAAATGTATCAGTTATCCTGCTTCTTATTATATTTACATCTCAAGGGCTTTAATTCATTTAGCTGTGGAATATATGGGCTAGACTCGCAGACTTAGTTAAATTTGATGCTGGTTGAGTCATAGGGCTGGATGGAATTGATTTGGTACAATATTCCATTCTTTATTATGAAACCTAATAAATACATTTTTTTGTGCTTTATAACTGAAAGCCAACAGACGTAGAGGTGGAATAAAAACAAAAGAACGCTCATGTGTGTCCAAACAGGAATGCCTGCTGTGAAGAAGGCAAATAGAGTGTGTATGAGTTCCTAGCAGTAGTTGACTCCCTTCAGCCTCCACCAGCTGACTGTCAAGCCTGGCATGCTCTGCTGGATGTTTGCCATGACAGCAGCATAGTCACCTTCTTCATCAACCTGCGTTTTCTTTGGAGATTCTCAGACTGGCACCAGTCATACTCCTAACAGTCCCCGAATTTTTGAAGTTGTTCAATTTTCCAGCAGCTCATCATCATCCCAAACGCATAGGCAGAAGGGTTGTTCCCAAAGTAAGTTTTCCTCTTTTCTTGGACGACCAAAAATTCATTAGAGAAGAAAGTGTTAATGTTGCAGCATGCCCACATCTGAAAAGCAAGCATCAACAGGGTTTGCTGGAAGTTGGGAGGCATGTTATGGCATGTGATACAGGCTTGAAATTATAGGCTGAGGCTTATTGTTTCTCAATTCTCTTATTAGGGTTGCAGGCAGTTGACAATGAGTGGGAGAATAAACATAAATTAAAATCTGAAGATGTCCAAATACAACAAAAAACAGCACTGAGAGCTGTTGGTTGAATATAGCTGATAGCTGATGTTGGGGAGAATGTCCACCCACCATGCTGTCTGTTAATCAAATTGGAGTTTGATGGAATTAGCAAGATACCCATAACCTAGTCTAGGTACTGCTGATGGTATGCAAGAAACAAACTTGTCAGAGAAGATTAACTGTTTTTGTTGGCCTATGTAATTGGTGAGAAGCATTGTCAGATGAAAAAAGCCCATCATCACTCCAAGTAAGCAATAATGTGCAACCTCCTGCAGCATTCAAGGAATTCCTGCTTCTCAGAGGATCATAAAACCTTTGGCTTTGCTGACTTCCTATTCCACCCCTTCAAAAATCATCAGAGACCTACCACCATCTATTGCGCCTGCTTTGCCATAATAACATTAAGAGTTCATTGACAGTGTGGACTATCAGTGATTGTTGCCTGATGGTTTGGGAGCCTCATCCTCGCTGTCTTCACTGGTTTCAAGGATGTCGCGTCGCTTCTTCAGAGCAGCCAACTGCTGCTGTTGCAGTTCAAGATGCTGCTTTCTCCATTTTATCCTTCTGTTTTGGAACCAGACTTTTACCTGGGAAAAATCAAATAACGTCAGTTGCCTTTGTAAACTATTACTGGTTAAATGGAAGAACGATCACCTATCCTGCAGGAGGGATGGATTGAGGCAAAAGTTTTAGCATGAATCGGCAACTTATTGCAATGATTTTGGCTGTGGTATTGATAGGTTCGTATATGCGCACACTGAGCGTTTAGTTAGCCGTGTTTGTTGGCCTGGGGAGACAACCTAATCAAGAAGTAGCTACCATCCTCTCCAAACGCTGCTCTTAGCCTAACCATCCACCTGAGCAAAGTGCAACCACAAGTTGCAATCCCCAGACGCAGTACATACATGTGCACTGAGCAGTGGACTCGGGCAAATGCAATTAGACGCACCTGTGAGCAGCAACGAACCTGATACGTCTACAGGTAACATTAAAAGGGAATGCTGACTTGATTTGAAATTGCAAAAAACATTCTAAAATTGCCATGTCAAGTCTGTGCCTGTTTCTTATCACACATAACCAAGTATTTGTGCTCACTTGGGCTTCCGTCAGTTGTAGCGCGTGGGCAAGATACAATCTTTCTGGTCCGACCATGTATTGCTGTCGTTCAAACTCAGCTTCTAGCCTTTCCAGTTGTTCCGGAGTGAAAATGGTCCGCACTCGTTTACACTTGGCTTTCCTTCCACTGTCACATTTGTCTTTCTCTGTTCAAACAAAACAAAACAATCATGGTGAATATGAATTGAGTATTGCATTCAAGCACCAATGTGAACAGATAATTCCAAAATGACTGGGTGCTCTATGATCTGCAGATGGAATCGGTTATTGAGACCATATATACCAATGATCTACTCTGGAGCAGTTGAATTGTGTCGGACAAATTGCTTATAAATTTACATTTATTTACTTGGTGCAGTAAATGTATGTGTTCATGGAGAGAACAAGATGATAGAAACTCTATTTGGTAAATGGGAATCCACACATATAATAGACGTACCGGGCACTCAGCACAGTTGCAGCATACAGGAAGTCCTAATACCTCAAAGACGTACTAGGCACTCAGTTCAGAGTGACAATCTAGGAACCCAGTCACAGTGCCTTGCTGATGTACTACATTTCAATTACGCAGCACACCTATTTACTGATGCTAAAAGCAGATGTGGTGTTGTTCCTTGAATAATCAACCTATGTTCACCCCTGTTTGTTTGAGTGTTCCCAGTAACTGTAATTGCCCTTCTCTCCCATTCAACGAGCATTGTAAATATCTGGGGGTTACAATTGATTATAATTTAAAATTTGACAAGCATATTGATTTTTTGATTGCTAGACTGCGGAAATTATTTTACGTTTTTAAGGAGACTGGTAGTTTCTTGTCCCGGAAACATATAAGAACAATTTATTTTGGCTTAGCGTTCTCCATCATCAAGTATGGCATCATTCTATGGGGTAGTGCAAATAAAACTCTAATTAAAAAGGTGCAAACAGTTCAAAATCGTATTTTGAAAATTATATTAAATAAAAATATGAGGTACCCAACGTCCCATCTATATAAACAGCTCGATTTAAAAAACATCACTCAAATATTTTTAATTCAATCATGCATACATTTATTTCGTTCTGGGATCAAAAGTGAGCATGTTTCAGTTGCTTCTAGCAGTCGAAATTTTACTTCGTCGGGTATAATTTTGGCAAGAGCTAACACTGAATTCTACAAAAGGAATTCATACGTCAAAGCTCTTTTATTTTTGTATGAAAAAGGTATTAATGTTTTTCTTTTTGACAGCTTGGGTTCTTTTAAGAAAAAATTAAGCTCTAACTTATAGCTCACTGGCTTTCAGGATGGTTTTTCCCTTTGGTTTTTGTAGTAAATTTTATGTTGTTGCCAATAAATGAATATTTGATTTGATGTTTTCATGCCAAAATTCAATCTCTCCAATTCGGCCCAAAATTTTTTTCTGGGCGTTTCAAATTGTCTAAATCAAAAGACGATGCAAATTCTTTCACACGAGTTCCTCGGACCAAGTGCATGGAGACTCATTTCTTCAACACGGGGAAACAGTGGGTGTGGCGGGTCCATTCTAATCGATTCAGGGTCCAAAATTTAGTGGAAAATTATACCCCGCACGCCTAGGTACCAGAAATATCGAAAACACACCTTCGAAATGGGTGGATAGGTACCCATTTTAACTCATAACCTCATCCAGAGGGCGCCAATCGTTCCGGGACCCATTTCATTGGATTCTGCGACCAAAATTTAGAGGAAAATGATTCCGTACGCGCCTAGATCGCCAAAAATCTCAAAAATCCATTTTTCGAAATACACATTTTGACCCCTACCCCGCCCAATTGTGGTCCGTTCGGGCATTTCGAGGACCAAATAGAACCGGAAAGAGGTCCCTAATCAAAAATGTTAGATCTTTGGAAAAATTTCCACTGCCCAAAACGGCGGACACGCGTCCGTGTTTTGGATGGTTATCCTTTGAATAATAAACCTCATGACCAAATCAGGGTTGAAATTTTCGGCGATCTAGGCGTGTAGGGTATCATTTTCACTAAATGTTGGACGCTGAATCCAACGAGACGGGTCCCGGAACGATTGGCGCCCATTTTTATGGGTCAAAAAGGGTATCTGTCCACCCATTTCAAGAGTGGGTTTTCGAGATTTTCGGTACCTAGACGTGTGTGGTATCATTTTCCACTTAACTTTGGGCGCTGAATCGATTTAAATGAGTCTCCATGCGCCTGGTTCGAGGAATAACCCACCCTGTGAATGAATTTGCAGCGTTATTCTGTCACATTACGTGTTTCTTCCTCTATTTCCCTTTTTGTTTGAGATACGAGTATGTCCTATTAGGTTTCCATACGCAAGGGTAATGTTACAGTTGATACCCGAAATCAATTAATTCCAAGTTGCTGCTACACAATTTTGCTGGGGCGCTCACCTCTGGAACTAGAAGTCACTGATTTATTTTCAGTCAACACTAGTTTTAATTGAAATTCGTATGGCAAAACTAAAAAAACTGGTACTTATCTCTTATTAAGGTCCGAGCGCTGCCTGAGCCTTAATCCCCATCCCCCACCCCTCATATCCCCTATCCGGTCGTACGAGTAGATTAACAAAAACTTGCATAAAAATGTAACCTTTATTAATTTCAATTACAAGATATCAAAAAATAATCAAATAGGTAATTCAAATAATATGCAGCAATGACCGCTAATACGTCTTCATAAATGTCTTTTTCCATTCGCCGGCTCCTTCACATGAACTCGGTGAAATAAGAATACAAATGTAGAGGATGTGACTTATTTCGCCATTTAGTAGATCCCAAATCCTCTCAAAGTGCTCCAGAATGGGTAAATCCTGACAGTTCTAGTTCAACGCTATCAGGAAAAATGCATCATATGATGGTAGATTGGTAGACCTCGCAATCTTCTCACTCCACTTAGCTGCTGTTTCATCAATCTTAGCGGCGGTAATTACTTCAACACTCATAAACATACCAACTTAAGGAATAAATTTAGGAAAAATACCATTATTTGTATGATCTGTAGGAATCACTGGCCTTCTCCTACTATTTCTCGTATCTTTACCTGTCCTAGCAGGAGCCATCACAATATTATTAACAAATCGAAACTTAAATACATTATTCTTTGATCCTGCTGGGGAAGGAGACCCAATAAACTACCGTAATAAAGTTTCATAAGGTTTTTGCCTCTATTATGGCTTCTAACTCGCGGACATTGTCGTTTTGACTGTTCCTCTTAATAGTAATTCTGCTTCACATTTATAGGGTTTATAGGCAGCCTTCAAGGAGTCGACTTTACAACTCAAGTTTCTCCAGGATTTCTCTTTCGATACTTCCTTTCTGACTTCTTCAAGATTTAAGATTCCTTCGTATTTTCGTTCGACGTCACTAAAACGGCGGTTTTCTGGGGGAAATGTTATCTTCGCTCTGATCTGAATGTTGACCAAGTTTCGCGTTTTCATTCATTTTCTAACTTTAGGCTGAATTGGTGAATACTACCAGTCGAGCCGGCTGCAATCTTTCCGTTGAAAATTTATCATCATAATCATTCCATCATAAATAAGCTACAATGAGGATTAACTGTGGCTTTCGAGAGCCGGATTGTCCGCTATAACCCCGCTTCTAACACAATTGTAAGAAGTAGGTAAACATATTTTGAGATCCATGTAGGGGGGGGGGGGGATAAGGCCCTAAGCTCTCCATAGTGGCTGAATAAATAAATAGAATCAATCAATCATCCATTGCAGGGCCTTTACACATTGAGGGGCCCGTGAGTCATGCTGATTTTGGTAGCCCTTAAATAAACTGAATAAGAAAATTCATAATCAAGATATTCTATCAAACCAATGAAATTTGTCATTAAACAATTCTTAAAAAATTTGTGCTGATTTAGTTCATATAAATGGTGCCAATGAATATACGAGTACTATATCATACAAAAAGGTAAGGAACCCATACAAATGGAAATGCCGTGAAAATTGTCTCCTTTTTGTGCGTAGTACAGTCAACATTTGTTTTTTCTCGATCATATTGATTAGCAAAATCGTCAATTATTTTCAAAATCATGCAGTACATCATTTTCCATACATAAAATTGATAATAAACTCAGTCATTCTAGTTTCTCATCTCGTTTATTATCAACTTGAGTTTCGAAAAAGTCCGTTCACTGCTGTAATTCGTAATCATAATATACAGGAAAATTCGAAACAGTATATCTAACAAAGGTTGTTAGATTTTAGCAATTTGTGCATGTCACATATGGATAAACATTGCACTAACATGTCTTTATGAGCCAAATAATGTTATAAATGTTGACATTCGATAAATAGCTCCTCTCTTTTCACATCGTCTTGAGTAAAATTTAATGACATTTTCAAAGTGGTGTTGTGCTCGTGTGGTGTTATATCATTAAATGTGAGAAGAATCCAAAAAAAAAAAAGTAATTTGTGTGTATGCTTCAGATTCAGGTATGAATGTCAGACTGACTGATCTTAGTATCAATGTAGTTTATATAAGGGGTGAAGGGAAGAGTGGGTAAGTCAGTTTTTTTGAAAAATGGCGCTAAGGTAGTCATTTGATTCAAAAGTAGAACATTTTGGTGGGGCAAAACGGGAAAATGCGAATAGTCAAGCTCAACAGTTGCTCAAAGTTACAGGGATAGAATGAGGTCAGTCAGTTTCACTACTGGGGGGTGGTGGTCAAAATGTCTATTTTGAAGAATAGATTTTCAGCAATCGAAGGGGGGGGGGGGTCATTTTCCACTAAATTTTGGACGCTAAATCGATTGGGATGAGTCACCATGCATCTGGTCCGAGGAATGAACCCCTGTGAATGAATTTGCAGCTTTTTTGGTTGGTTCTTCCTTCAATAATTCCGATTCAGCCCAAAATTTTTTTCTGGGCGTTTCAAAGTGTCTAGATCAAAATAAGTAAACGTCCGTCCGCCATCTACACCGATTATGGTTGTAGGAAATTTTTTTAAAATCTGGAATTTGGGTCAGGGACTTGTTCCTGGCTCTAGTTGGTCCTCCAAACTTCTCAGCCCAATTTAACCAAAATGGGTGGGTGGGGGTTGGATCAAAACGTGTCTCAAAAAATGAAATTTTGAGATTTTTTGCGATCCAGGCGTGTGGGGTATTATTTTCTACTAAATTTTGAACGCTGAATCCTGTGAGACGGGTCCCGGACCGATTGGAGCCCACCGGAAGAGGTTAAGGGTCAAATTGGGTATCTATTACCCATTTCGAATGTATTTTCAAGATATCTGGTACCTTGGTGTGTGGGGTATCATTGTCCACTAGAATGTCTCCAATCAATTAGTACTGATATTTAACTCAAAGTTAGATAAAAAGAAGGTGAGTATCCTTTCCAATTGTTATTATTCTTTATCCTATTTTTTCCTTGCTTTACACCATAATCATCAAATACAACACGTCTCGACGTGCACAATGTGGGAACCACCCGCCGCCGGCTGGGGTTAGATTCGATAGCTCATTTGAACAATATCTGCCTCTAAGACTTCAGTTTATTATTGGCTAATTATTATTATAATCGATAAGGTCAGCAGCCTTCAAGGGGCAGATTCCACAATTCATTTGCAACTATACTTTTACAACAGAACATTTTATTAGCGGCCTCGTTTCCGAGTTGTTCTCGATTCAAGATTTTCTTCGTGTTTTCGACCTGACGTCACTAAAACGGTCATAACTCGCATAATTTACACGACAATCTCTAATCTAACTGCTCCGTTGGAAGGAGCGTTAAATTTCCCCTCCGATGGACCCGTCCATTTTTCCAATCAATGAGTATTAATATTCTCTAATTAAGCCAGAACTTAGAACATAATGAAAACGCAAATCTTTGTCAAAGTTCAGCCGCGTAAAAGAACAATTTTTCTCTGACGAATTCCCGTGTTCTTTTTCGTAAAAACAATCCCAAAATAACAGCTTTCCAATGGTTTATTCAAATTTGTTTTTGTGACAATATTTAGAGTTGAAAACGGCGTTTCAAGTTGAAAAAATGAGACATTTTCACCAAAATTGTGGTTCTTCATGAATGTACAGAATTCCACAAACTTGAATGATAAGTGCCTACGATTGACGATTTTTTCAAGCTGAATTGAATTTTAACGCTCCCAATTTTATTAAATTGAGTTAGTAAGGTGCTAATGTGAGGTGGGGGCAGCCTGGACATTGGTCGAATTGCTCAAATAATGCAGGAGTGGTCCTTTCTGTACAAATCTCAGCGTGTGTGCGTTCGATGATTCCTGTGAATGACCATTCATCGAAGACATAAAATGATACTTATTGGTTGATATTTATTTTGTTTCTTCAAAATGACTGAATAAGCTTCACAAACTGAGTATACAATTATGTTCCCTTAATAAGCTAGAGATAGGCCCCCTAAAGGGAGAACGAATTGATACTCATGAAAGAGGCAGTACGTAGCATTTCAGCTATGAAAAATGCATTTGAAATGCTTCAATAAATAATAATAATAATAAACTTATTAATAAATCCATGTTAAAATACTAGGAACGAAACAATTCGAATTGATGAATCCAGAGAGGCTCTATCAAATCCTGAAATCTTCTTTCTGAAATCAGGCATAGCCTGCTCGCCAGAGTCATTAAAATCATGTACCCAAACTTGTTAGACAGATTTATTGATAAATTTTTAGGTAATAACCTTTTATTTCAGCTCATTAAGTGTATTTTTCATAGCTGAAATGCTACGTACTGCCTCTTTTATGAGTATCAATTCGTTCTCCCTAGCCCCATCCCCCATGGCGAGGGCTTCACCCCCGTGCCCATTAAGGGAACATAATTTTATTATCAGTTTGTTTCAATTCAGCTTGAAAAAAGTTTAATCGTAGGCACTTACCATTCAATTTCGTGGATTTAGGTACTTTCATGAAAAACCGCGATTTTGGTGAAAACGTCTCATTTGTTCAACTTGAAATGTCATTTTCACCCCCAAATGTTGTCATAAAAATAAAATTTGAATATACCGTTGGAAAGCTAGTATTCTGGGAATATTTTTCCGAATAAGAACACAGGAATTCGTCTGAGAAAATGTCTCTTTTACCTGCTTGAATGTTGACAAGGATTCGTGTTTTTATTATTTTCTAACATCGGTCTAAATAATTAAATATCAATACTCATTGATGGGAGAAATTGAAGGGCCGGAAGGGAAATTTGACGTTCATTTCAACGGTGTTCCCAGATTTGTGATTATCTTCTTAATAAGGGTAAGTTATGTCCGTTTTAGTGACGTCAGGTAGAAAACACGAAGAAAATCTTGAATCGTGAACAACTCGGAAACGAAGCCGCTAATAAAATGTCCTGTTGCAAATGAGTTTTAGAATCTGCCCCTTGAAGGCTGCTGACCTTATCGATTATAATAATAATTAGCCAATAATAAACCGAAGTCTTAGAGGCAGATATTGTTCAAATGAGCGATCGAATATAACCCCAGCCGGCGGCGGGTGGTTCCCACATTGTGCACGTCGAAACGTGCTGTATTTGATGATTATGGTGTAAAGCAAGGACAAAATAGGATGAAGAATAATAAACATGGGAAAAAATAGTCACTTTTTTCGTACCAACTTTGCTTGTATTTATCTATTCAATGTCGAGTCTTTTACGCTGAATTCAGTGCTTTTGGGCATCTTCGAATTTACACAATTTCGAATTTATTTTAAAATGACGGATACGTAACGTTTCACACACACACCAATGAGCTTGTATTGTACGTATTTTCATAATACTTGCATATTGCTCGGTAACAACTTATACTTCATCATTGTGTGACTCCAAAGAGAAAATCAAAATCAGCAATACCGGAAATAAATAAACGAAATGAATATAAAAATCCCGAATAGGACAAAATTTTATTTCCTACATCCCACTTTTACCGAATTTAAAATTTTCGTTCATAATGTATAATTTTCACGCATCACAAATTCCAATTAGAGTAACGGTTTCATAATTGGAAGAGATCAATACCTTTTCAAAATAAAATTTCGCTCAAAATTTAATAGATTGTCAATTTCAATTCGTCGATTATGAACATTTTTAAATTGCTTGAATCTTCAACGCAATGAAATCAATGGATTTAATTGACTATTTCAAGCTTAAAACAAAATAATTACAACAACTTTGATTGCAATTGTTTACAGAATTCGCCGTATATCAATCAATTTAGACGTTTTCTGTATGATTTAATCAATTTGACGAGTAAAATTAGCACGATGGCGAATCCGAGTAAAATGAAAGTTGGCGGTTTTTGACTACGGTCAATACTCGGATTTGATTCAATTTTGACTCGTCAAATGAGTAATTGAGAGATTTCATCAGAGAATGATTTCAGATGAGGATCTGCCAGCCGTGAGCACTAAAGCGTCCAAAACTGTTTCCCTTTAGTTTGCGTCAGGGCGGAGCGTGCATATAATGTTCTGCTTCTGCCGGGGTTTGAATTTTGAACGGAGAGTTGAGCGGAATTTAGAAGTTCAATTGAGTTGGCAGACGGATATGCCGATTTGTGGCAGGCTGGGTACAGATCTTACCTGGAGGCGCTGGACGTCATATCGATGATGGCGGTTCTGCAGAAACACTTCACTCACGTCAACCCGATACTTCAGAAGGGTGGAAAATCGGATCGGCAACACTTTTCTTCAAAAAAATTGAAGAAATGACGTAATTTGAGGGGTGGCTAGCACCGCGGGAATACTCACCTCCGGTCGTGGAATAGTCTATGGCGGCTTGTCCCTGGTGATGGCGCAGGCCAAGGATGGCGTCGATGGTGAAGGATTTGTTGTTGTGATTCGTGAGGACGTGACTGATGGGAGAGTAGCCCTGTCCCCCGACCAGACCCGGTTGGAGCATCATACCGACTGACGGAGCGCCGAAGGGCGAGGGAGAAAAGGGCACCCACCGCCTCCGTCCCTTCGCCGCCTCCGGTCCCCGTCGGGGGAGAGAGGGGAGGAGGTCAGCCATATTGACTCCGCCGACTTCAATACCCCCCTAGTAAGGGAAAAGCCTCATCCCCTCTTCATCCCGCCAGACTAAATGAGCTAATTCCCCGATGATCCCACCCCCTCCGCCGTCCCACTACACCTCCGACTTACTAGTGAGGACCACAATGTTGTGCACTCTTTCCTCATCTCCCCCCACCAATCCCACCAATTCGGATGTGGAATATGCTGGAAAGTCCGAGTTCGGCGTTTTAGTATTCCTTGAATAATCATGAAATCAATCCCTCAAATTTTCCCCAAAATTTGATATTTCAGTTTTCAACATGTCTAGATCGCATAGGTACCAAAAAATCTCGAACTTTCGACCCATACCCACCTCCGGCCAACTGGTCCGTTTCAATGGATTCAGCGTCCAAAATTTAACGGAAAATGACACCCCAGATATTGCCAACAGTCAATAGATGTAACACGTCCTTCGGCATCCTGCAGTGTAGGTGCATTTTCCGCAGTATGCACCGTGCGTGGACAGTTCAAGGTATCCTTGGATGTGTATGGAGCTGAAGAGGTTACAGTTGCGATATCTGGAAGCTGAAAGTCGACCTGAGATGGCGATGACTCTGCTAACTTTCCTCCGCGACCCTTTTCTGAGCAGACTTTTTCATTCACTTCCTTTTGTTTTAGGTGGCTCCTTTCTAATTAAGTCCCCCTTCTTCTTCTCCCCCCCCCCCCCCAAGGGTCTTCCTACCCTCGCCGATCATCATCATCTCAAGCTTGTTCCTCAGCTTTCCAATTAAGCCCTTCCTTCCTTTGCCCCTTCCTCAAGCCATTCTCGCTTTAACTATGTCTCGCGACCCTCCATTACCCTTTTCACTTTATAACTCGAGGGGGTCTGCCTTCAGATTTTCTCAAGAGAATTATTACGTTAATGAGAAAATATATTAACTTTGTTAACAATGGGAGCCCACTCCGCACTCTCCTCCCCAACCTTTCCAACTTAACCTCGCCATCCTCTCGCTTTTGGATTAAGTTGATCCCAGGAACCTACGCATTGGTTATTTCCTCATAGATTTCGCGGTGGTTTCATGGATAAGAATCGTATTTTGGAATTCATAATCGTGGCTTGTGGTTCCTGAATCATCCCAGCACTGTCATCCCTGTTCCAGGCCAATCCATGGTCTGTATAATCTTTTGTGTTTTGGACAATTCGCCCCCTACCAACTATTGTAAGACATGAAAAAAACAACGTTGGATCAGCCAAGCTAAATGAGTCCATCATTTGATGGAACCAGCAGCTCGAGGGAAAAACGGTGCAAATTCTTTCACAGGAGCTGATTATTCTTTGGACCAGGAGCATGGAGAAAATAGGGAAAAACACTGAGCGTGGAGTGTTCCAAACTCATTTCAATCGATTGAGCGTTCAACATTCAGTGTAAAATTATACCCCGTACGCCCAAATCGCCAAAAATCTCGAAAATCCATTTTTCAAAAAACACATTTTGACTTTGAGCCGATTGGGCTGAACATTTTCGAGGAAACTAGTGCCGGAAGAAGATCTATGACGATAATTTCAGACAAATTTCTACTATCAAAAACAACGAGGACGGCAGACATGTTGTAGACATCATGAAACGTTGAGAAAAACATTTTGGGGCTGATCAGAGATGCCCCCCCCCCCCCCCCGATCTTGAGTGATCTATTAGGCGCTCATCAATGCAATCCCGTTCCCCTGAATGTTGTTTCTTGACCAAGCATCCAGCCCTGATGATTGCGTTGGCTTTTGTGAGTTTTCATGGTTGTTCAGGCCAATGTCCATCCAGTGATGTTTTGCTGGCTTGATGCACCAAGCAGGATGCAAAATCAAAAAGTTCAAACTCATCAGGTAGATGTCGTCAGCAAATAGAAGGTGGGAGATGTTAGCGTTGACTGGTGGAAACAAGAACCAAGAAACCCCAAAACTGTTTAGTTCCATAGTTGTCTTTGGTAAGTACCCAGCATTCCTCCAAACTTCAGATGAGCTAAGAGATAATTGTAATATGTCATCCACCGCATTCATTGGCTTCTCTTGAAGCGTGCGTTTTATTGTTGTCTGCAATGATTAACTACAGGGGCCATCACAAGACAAAACTGGTAGGACTGGCTAGAATGTTGGCATGTGCTGTTATGCAGCTGCAGATTAAGCTGGTAAGATGGAGGATCAGCAGAGGCCAGGAGGCTTTATCCAATCATCGGATTTCGCTCTGCACACGGTTTTTGGCTCTTTGAACTCTCCGCTCAGGAATTCGCTCGCGGATTCAGAGGTCCTAGACACACGAAGCGAGTATTGCCTAGATGAGGCAGGATGCGAGTAATTTGGTGCACTCAATAAACCAGTAAGAGGGTAATTACGGTCTCAAACGCTCACTAAGAGCCAGGCGGGGGTGATGAATGCCGAGCGGCGGGGAGAGGGTGATTGTGGAAAAAGGGGAATAAAGGGGGGGAGGGGGTTAAATCACAGCTTTGCCGAGGGGAACGCCGTCAGACGGGGGGAAAACAGGGGAGTTAAATAGTACAAAATGGAGATGTGGGTGGAGCCCGAGGGAGGGCGCAATGGGCGTGGCAAAGCGAGGGGGGAACAACCTAATCATTACATACCCAACAATTCCTCCGCCGCCCCACTTCGCCCCCTCGCCTTCTTTCCTCGCATTACTTTACCCGCAGCTTTTACCTTATTTTCCCCTCCCACCATCTTCCTCCCCCTCGGAATCCCATTCTCCGCTCACACTGACAACACACTGGCCCGATCTCAATCACTAGCCAAATCAGCCATTTTCAACCAACAGCGATAAAATTTGAATTGCCAATTTTGCGCTATCCTTGAAAAAATAAGATTTTGTCCATGTGTGCCAAATATTGCCAAAGCATGGAGTAAATCAGTAGAAACTGTCTTTGCCGACCGTAAATTTGGGGGTGGATTTAGAATGGATTAGACGATATATCCATTTTTGAGCGAAACGATAACATTTAAGGGTTACCCCTACCCCTACCAGATAAAACACGTAAACATCCAAATTTCGTCAATTGAATTCATTTCTCCCATTGAAAATCCATAATAAAGCCAATGAAAAACATCACAAATAATTACAAATTGATTTATTATCGTTGGAAGTTCTTGCTGGTTTTTCTATGGAGTCGCAGGGGCGTAGATCCAAGGGTTATGCGGCGAAGGAAAATCGGAAAAGTCGAATTTGGGAGCACTCAAAAACCAATTTCGTCGATTAATCTCGGTTGCTTCAAATCAGAGATCGTTCATTTCTTTATCAGAATCGATCCTACAGATCCACAGAAGTTTATGGTACCGTGGCTTGGTTGAAGTTGAAAGATTATGTCTGAAGGTTTTGTGTTTATTTTTCATGCCATGATTTTTCTCAATTTTGATGGAGAAAACTCCATCTTACTCCTTCTCTCTCCTTCTTCTTACTCCTGAGTCGGGGAATTCGAAGTAAGGAGAACTTACGACAATAAATTAGACAAATTTTCAACACATCCCACTTTCATACTTTCGATTTTCACCTTGCAAACATATTTAATCCAAATCCTACTTTGCCCAATGAGGAGCTGCTTGGAGAAACGCCAGAATTAGTCGCTCATGTTAATGTACAGGAAGTTCTTTGAATACAGCATGAAATCAATCCAAAGGAAGCGCCTGGTTATGACCTCATAACTGCGCAGATACTGTCTTAGGAATGCAATTGTCAAACTAACCCAGATCATCGATGCAGCCATCACACACATTGTGGAAGATTGGTTCTGATTGGTAATAATGATTCTACAATCTGGAAAGCTATTAGAGCAGCTGGCATCTTACCGGCCAATTTCATTGCTGCCTGTGATATCTAAGCTATTTGAAAAAAACTTCTTAACAAAATATTGCTAGCTCTCATTGTGGAGCGCAACCTAATTCCGAAGCACCAGTTTGGTTTCCGTCAGCACCACTCAACTATTGGTCAGGTGCACTGGATAGTCCAAATTATTGAAGAAGCGCTCAAACAAAATAAGGTACGCTCAGCCATCTTTCTGGAAGTGTCGCAGGCATTGGATAAGGTCCGGCATGAGGGCCTGATGTTGAAAAGGATGCTACCCTCCCAGTACTTACTGAGTCCTATTTATCAGAACGGTACTTTCGTATCAAACTGGATGATGAGTACTCAGAACCGAAAAAAAAATAATGCTGATGTACCACAAGGAAGTGTACTAGGCCCACTCCTGTAACTTTTATACAAATGCGATTCACCAGAAGTAGCACAAAACACAACAGCAACATTTCATGACACTGCAGTCTTGGCCGTTGGTGGTAGCAATAATTTCCATTACAATCAATCTCCAAAATCAGTCAATGGACAATGAAATGGAGAATCAAATTAAACGAGGCGATGTCAGTCCATGGTGGACTTTACTAACTGCAAAATTGACTACATCCCTGCTTTCCTGAACAACATGGCGATTCCCTACGGAATGGAGCCAAATATGCTAAGCTCAGGTGGAAACAACACGTCAAAAAGAAAAGAAGTGAATTCGTTTCAAAGTTAAGAAGAATGTACCGGCTCATCGGCCAGTGATCTTCAATGACCACTGAAAACAGCTGCTTCTGTACAACCAAGTACGCAAGCCAGTTTGGACGTATGGAGTGCAGTTGTGGGGCTGCACAGCTCCAACCAATGGACAGATGATCCAACGCTTTCAGAATTCAGCACTGAGATTTATCACCAATGCGCCGTGGTACCAAAACGACGCTCTCCTCGGTGAACTTCCAATGGACATCATAGACGCAGTCATCAAGCAGACAGCAGCTGCTCACAATGCCAGGCTAAGAGATCATGATAACACGGAAGGTACTCGATGTGCAGGATCTAAAACCGCATGATCTCGTGTAGGGAAAAATTGTGATAAGTTCAGAGAGACAAAGAACCTTGCTATGAATCATAAGTTCTGATTGACGAATTTTGTAATATAAGTCAGAATAATGTTGATTCTGTGTTGATTCTTGACTCTGTGCAATAAAAGTTTTAAGAAGAAGAGAAAAAAAAACTTTCGGAAACAGGGTGGAACTAAAACAGGGCTAAAAATCAGGCCGAACAAAAGCCCGATCGGCACAATCCCAGATCTCCCTGTGCCAAATTCAAAAACGCCGCAAATTCTTACATACGGGTTGGTTATTCGTCGGACCAGGCGCATGAAAACTTATTTAAAATCTCATAAACACATATCTAAAATGGGTAAAATATACCCAATTTGACCCATAACTTCTTCCAGTGGGTGCCAGTCGTTCTGGGACCCATTTCATTGGATTCAGCGTCCAAAATTTAGTGGAAAATGATACCCCACTCGCCTAGATCGCCCAAAATCTCGAAAATTCATTTTTCAAAAAACACATATTGACCCCTACCCCGCCCAAATTTGGTCCGATCGGGCTGAAAAGCTTGGAGGACCGTCCTAGGACGGAAACAGACCCCTGACCCAAATTTCAGATTTTTAGAAAATTGTCTACTACCAAAAACAGCGTGGACGGCGTACGGCGGACGAACATTGACCTTTTTTGATCCAGACATCATGAAACGTCCAGAAAAAAATTTTGAGCCGAATCGGAGAGGTTGACCATTTGCATGAAAACATAGGTTGATTATTCAAGGAATAACCAGCCAAAACCAGACGGTTTTTCGAATTTGGAATTTACCCACCTCGGGAGGCTAACTTTCATATAACTTGATATGTTTGTATTTTGTCAATTTACAACTGTATGTCCGTCCGCTCATTTCTCGTCGTATTATATTCAAGAAAATTATTATTATTTTATTTATTTCGAGAGGCTGTGAAATAAATTTCAACTATCAACCCGTTTTGAATGGTTAAAAATCATTGATTTATTTCATTTTGGAAAGTAGTTGGCGCTAGGCTACGGATAAATTAGGCGCTTATCGTCAATTTCGTCAATCAAAAATCACGTCAGAATGGCTTAGCTCGCTGAAACGGATGTGACAACATTGGATTTGCTTCACAATGTCCATTCAAATTTAGCACATTGAATTTACTGTGAGCCAAGGTAACAGATGCAACTGAATTTAACGGAACAAAAGTTTCTCAAAATACTTCGCGTCAGCAGCAATTTACAAAAAAGGCGTATATATATACATTTTGCGGGAAAAACTTACAAATGTAATCCGCATTGTATAATGTTATAGGCGAAATGAGGGGCCACCTGCGGATTTCCTGATAAGAAAAACGCTGCAAATTCTTTCATATGAGTTGGTTATTCCTTAGACAAGGCGCATGGAGACTCATTTCAATCGATTCAGCGTCCAAAATTTAGTGGAAAATGATACCTCACACGCGTAGGTACTAGAAACCTCAAAAACCCACATTCAAAATAGGTCGATGGATAACCATTTTGACCCATAACCTCATCCGGTCGGCACCGATCGTCCCGGAACCCGTCCCATTGGATTCAGCGTCCAAAATTTAGTCGAAAATGATGCCCCACACGCCTAGATCGCCATAAATCTCGGATATCCATTTTTCAAAAAAATTTGAGGCACTGCAGAGAGTTTGACCGGTGGCATAAACACATTACGCACACAAAACAAAACAACAAATTTGATTATTCGAGGAATAATACAATTTTAAAAAGCTCATAATAAAGTGAAGTTTCACCAAGTTGTTTACGAATATTTATTTATTTTTCTTTTTTATGGATCTTATGATTCTATTACGAGTATATGACGTCATTTGAGAAATGATGACGACCGATACATAATTCGGATTGTATTTACAGGCGCTTGGTGTTTCTTGTCACCCCGACGGCGGCGGAGGGAGACTTCAAATTGGTGACGTAGGTGGCACCCCTCGTGACAACTAGGCTAAACATTATCAGCAGATGGTCACTTTTTTGAGAAGAAGAAGAAGGAGAAGGAAGAAGGTGATTTATTATAAACAAATCATCACAGTCATAAAAGGTATAACCGTCAGTTGGAAGACCCCAAATAATGGCAGATACTTTAAACCACTGTACGGGTTGTACGAAAAATTGAGAGGAATGGCGCTCAACGAGGAGTTTTTGGGACCATCCAAGAGTCCATTTGTGTCCATTCGAACCGCCATTTGCGGGTACAAGCGATCCTCGCACATTTCCATCTAAGAACCACACAATGTCGTGCCATGAGAGGATGTAAGAAATGATTATTGTCAGACAAAATTCCGTAAATCTGCTTCACAAGTGCTACAGGTCCTCAGGAACGTGGAGACTGCGTAAGAGGCACGTCGCAGGTGCCTGCTGAACGTGGCTTCCAGTTCAGATTAAACAACTCTCAATGTGCTACCAGAAAATCGATTCCTGGCACGCTTGATCTCAAGGTTGAGCTGATGCAGAGTGAACTTTACTGAGGGCCCTGTTCCACCATTGCTTCATTTTTTCGACGAATTTCCTCCAAAAGTTGCCCATTTTTGAAGGAGACTGCATCGATGGATAACGAGAGTTCGGCATATGGTACATCAAAGCCATAGGCCCGTACTCCTCTGCCCAGGAGATTATCACCTCCAGGCAAGAGGTATTCAGGCATGGCGGCAGGTATATCAGTTGGGATGAGGTATGCCGCAATGGGTTGAGTTCGGTTTCCAAAAGAAGCAGGTAGTTGGGAGCAAAACTAGAATGACCGAACAGCTTCATTCCGATAATCAGGATCCTCCCAACCGTATTCACGTCACCCCAGGCACAGCATAGTACAGTAACTAAACAATGGCCCTTGGACATTTTACTGCAGCAGTGGGTTCCAAATTTAGTTCATGGAAAATCTTGCAACAGCACACTTGGCCTTCAGGTATTTATTTCTTGTTTTATTTATATAGTGAGTAACGGGTGAACCCAATTTACAAGGAGTGGAACTACAAGACAGACATCAGAAGGGAAGCACAGCGAGGACCAATTCTCCAACTAGAGTATAGGAGACGTCGAAGCTGGGATTTTGAAGCGTTGAAGATATCAATATTGTTCGAGATGAGGAGGCTACCGAGGCGGCATAGGGGACGATAAGATAATTTGTCGAGGTGAAGGGTACAGAAAGCAGTTTACTTTTGCGTGCTACAATTTGGAGAACCCGCAGACTAATCAGTGACAACAGAGGAGGGCAAGAGAGAGATGAAATTCGCTGACATCATCTCGCGAAAATCCCGTACAGAACGCTAAATGGCGGTAAACTCGATCAAGTTAGCTGGTGTGGCAGGAAAAGAAGGAAGACCAGACCACGTTTGATATGAGGCTGGAAAGGGTCTGAAAAGGATGATTAGGGTAGAAGCTGAGGTGAACACCCTAGTAGTCTGCTTGAGAAAATCATTGCTCGACAAAAAGCCTGGGTGATGTGGCAGGAAAACGTCAGCTGAGGATCCAGAAGGACACGGAAGTCGTTGACAAAGGGTGGGTGGCTAATAATGACGACGCCAATGATGAAAGAGTGCAGTATGGGAGCAGAAGAGCCATGGAACGTGAACACTGAGAACTTCATAGGATTTAGGAGACCAACCGTAGAGCATCATGCTTTGAAGGCATAGAGACAAGACTGCAGAGCGTGACGATCAGGGAACTCACGAATTCTGCTGGAGATCCTGACATAATCAGCAAAAATCAAGGAACTGAACTTTGGCAAGGATGGAGCTGATCTCACTGATTGCAAGAAGAAAGAGAAAGTGGGCCGAGATGTGAACCCTGCGAGACACCTAAGAAGCAACGAATGGAGCCGATACCGCACCACGAAATCCAACTGAGGACAAACGGCCAGCAAGATGCTGTAAATCCAGGAACGAATTGGGCAATAATGACCAATGGATTCAAGGATAACAGAGCGTGGCAGGTTGCCTTAGAAAATTCGGTTGATCCTCCTGACCACCATTGTCAAAAGCAGGGAGAACGTAGTCTTGAAAATGAAGGAAGCTGGACGGAGGAAGCTGGAAGTAGACCGGCCACTGACAAATCCATGCTGCTCGGGAGCGATACAGGGGAGAGACAGCGACGAGGTGCGGTAGTTGAGGATATCCGAGGAACCACCCCTGTCGGAGATGGGAGTTATGAAGCTCTTCCAAACGGGTGTTGAACGAAGTCAGCTCCAAGATTCAATTCCTGCGTCCTCTGATCCAGACTTTTACTTTTCGGTCCTCCTTCAGCCCTTCTGGATGATTAGGACCTTCGTCCTGCAGGGAAGAAAGAATTTCAAAATGACGAAATCAGCTGGTGTACGGAAGAAAGCGGATGTCTACTTCACAAAAACCAATTCTCTCGTCAAACCGAAGAGGGCGAATATAATAGGGCATCCCTGCTTCACCCCCGAACCAACTGAAGGGTACAGGGGAAGAATCAGCAGGGTCAACAGTTCAGAGGGAGGGGGCTGTCCACCCACTCTCGCAACTTCATTCTTGTCTTGTATATTCCTGTAATTTTGGTTGCATCTCACATAAATGATAGTGTTATCTTAATAATGGATAATGATAGTTTTTTTGCCAGCAGTAAAGAAGATGGTAAGCCTGAACCTTCTCAAAAAAAATAAATAAATAAATAAATAAATGGTAGAGTGAAGGACATAATGATAAATTTGCGGGTATCGACTCATGAGTTTGGACCTGACACCACAAAGTAGTGGGAGAAAACAACCGGAAAAGAACCATTCGAGAATATAATGCCATGGGGACATTTGATAATCAAAACCTTTATCTATAGTGGCATAATTACAGTAGCCTGTCGCAACGGGTGCAACGGTTGAGAGCCCGCTAAGCCAAAAATAGCCTCTAAAGGCCGTACAAATTTTGAAATTTTGTTTTCGTCTCAGTTTCGCTTAATTTATTTTCAGCATGAGAAAAAAAACTGGTTCAATTTAGAAAATTGGCCAAGTATCAGCAAAATTGGGGCACTTTGTTCAGTTTTTGGCTTATAGACTGAACTGAGGGAAAAATGCAGCAACGTCTTCCACAATCGTTTATTATTCCGTTTCTGTACACGGAAAAGTGCACCGGACTTCATCAAAACGATTCAGCGTCCATAAATTTATAGGAAATGATACCCCACAATCCGGCTGAAACGTTTCGAGGACCAATTAAAAGCTAGAAGGAGGCCTCTGGACAAAATTTAAAATTTTTTAAAAATTGTGCACCATCAAAAACGGCGATGTGCATCCGACGGACAATTCAGTTTTTTGATCTAACATTTTGAAACGCAATGAAATTTCAAATCGGAGATCTATTTCGGGATGTGAAAACATATTATGGCTATTTATTGAATAATGTTTAGAAAAACAATTTTTTTATGGTCAAATCTGACAATTTTTTAAAACTAACTTGATGCGGCAGCGGGTAACTCTCTTCACACATTAACCTATAAATTACCGTGTGGAACGGGGGACATTGGTTAATTTACCGTGTTTTACGACCAGGTAGATTCATGGGCATTTTCACCCTTGCTAATGACAACAGTCCCTTAGGTAGTGTAAACGGGGATTACGCTAGCTCCACTTGACATCCAATTACGGGAGCACACGGAGATTTGAGCACTTGTGAAGGGGTGGCGGACACGTGGCTCAGTTAGTACCGTAATCCGCTGTTGACAAGTCATCTAATAGTTAACATTGCGTTACGGGTCCCCCCTTCGCGTCATTGTACAACTAATGTACACTGACGGCGGGGGAAGGGCGGGTCGCAAACTAATAAAGGGACGGTCGACGAGGGACGGCAATTCAAAAGGAAAAGTCATTTCGAGAAGCGCAATAAGTGCCCACCATCCGACTCTTATTATGCTCATAACATTTCGGGCAAGAACCCCGGCTGCCAGTGGTGAGAGGGGGTGGCGGCTCCCCCTCACCACTGGCGGCGGGGGTGCAATAAAAACTCCCCGTGAAAACACTGTTTCGATTTCCCATTGTGGTTTCGAGGAGGGCGATTTTAATATCTTGTAATCGCGAGGGGAGAGGAGGGGGTTCTCATACTTCAAGTCGCGGTGGTAATATTCAATAAAAGGCCAACAATATTAGGTAATTACGTAGTCCGGGGATGGGAAGCGGGGCGGCGGGTCGGTGGGGTGGGCTCCTTTATTAGCTCGGTCGGTGGAACGGCGGAGTGGGGCCAAAGGAGGGGGTAAAGTTGGAAGTACATATATATTGAATATTTATTTGTCGGATGGGTTGTTTGATTGGTGAGGCTCCGGTTGCTAGGTAGCTACTGCGCTAGCGCCGTCACCTCCCACTCCCTAAAACCGCACTCTATTGGTAACCTACCCCCGTCGTCCCACCACCCCTCTCCTCCACCGTAATCCCCTTTACTCATTCTCCTTTTTATTCTTTAATAACTTTTCTCTCCGGCAACTTCCCCCCCGATTCGCCTCATTCCAACTACGAATTCTCATATTTCCACGTTTTCTTTAGCGGTTTTCACACGGAAAAAGATAATAAAATCGATGATAAACGTGGAATACCCGTGTTTACATATAACAGCGCAGTAGAACGCGTCGGTTATCATTACGTAGTTGATATCGGCTTGTTAATAATGAACACTGTGAACGTTATATTCTAATAAATTCTATAGATCTTGATTGTAGAGTTATAAGCTGTGATGAAAGACTCCTCAAAGTCCTCAATCGATCGAGAGACTTATTCAAATTACTTGGATATTTGAACGACGAATTCCTTCATATTAATCCAACGCTCGTTATTGCTCGCGAGAAATTGAGCAAAATGTACATAAATGTGGCGAAATGTTATAAATGTGCGAACTCAAAGGAGAAAAGGTAATGGTTACGCAGGGATGGTATACGAGAAGTTACTCCAACAGCGACTGCAGCCAGCATTGGAGGAATCAGCTATGCAACACGTTTTCAGGAAAGGGCACTAGGCCACCAGAGCAGTCAGTATCTGAGATGAGGAAAACACAGGAAGGTACTCGGCACTCTAATAGTAGTACACCTAGTGACGCTGGATGTCAAAAATGCCTTCAACTCAGCAAGATGGGAAAATATGCCGGAGACCACTTTTCATATCACCGAGTGCCTCCTGAGAGATGGAACATTGATATACTTACACTACAACACTTGGACCCTGAGATGCACCGATAACATCAGGGGCAGCACAGGTGTCAATACTTGGACGTACGCTCTGGAACATATCCCACGACTGCTTGGTGACCCTCCCAGGGAAAACTTTCCTGGTTGGATATGCTGATGATGTGGCGTCTGTAATCTTGGCCAATACAATGGAGCATGCAAAACAGAAGCTGAACGGTACGATAAACACAGTCGTTTGCTGGCCACTGTCAAGACAGAGATGGTATTGTTTACACAAAAACACATCCCAAATATCAAACCAAATAGAGCGAGGGAAGTTGAGGTGGAAACGAAACTAGTGGTCAGGTTATGGGAATGATGCTGGAGACCAAGATAACCTTTGGGGAGCACGTAGGGATGGCAGAGGCCATAACAGTCCTAGCAGCCCTGAGTCGACTAATGTCAAACATTCAAGACCTAGACCGTCCTGATATATGGGGCAGAAGTATGGGCGGACGCTCTGAATGTCAAATGCCACCAAAAACGGATGCTCACTGTGCAAAGAAGAGAGGCCTTGTGAGCGCCTATAAGACAGTATCAGAACCAGCTGTGCTCCTCCTGGCAGGAGTGATACCATACATCTGCTTGTAAGGGAGATGAAAAGGGTCTACTAG
The DNA here is from genome assembly GCA_019603395.1 of Cyrtorhinus lividipennis. Lineage (NCBI taxonomy): Eukaryota > Metazoa > Arthropoda > Insecta > Hemiptera > Miridae > Cyrtorhinus > Cyrtorhinus lividipennis. Next base: position 10,817,039 of record CM034007.1, read on the forward strand.
CCGTGGCCTCAATTTGTCATACAGGAGCGCGAACACACGCTCAACTCCTGGCAGAAAATGTGGGAAACAGAAACAAGAAAGGTGTCCCTGGCAAGAGAGGAAACACGGTGAAGTTAACTATCATGCTGGCCACTGAAGAGCGTTCCAACAAGCCAAATTGTGAGGTAGCGCGCCAATGGAATGGCGTGAATGGCAAAAACGATCGCGGTCTAGGAGGAGTGACGAGGCTCGATGGAATTCCAATCCGGCCAAAAGCCATTGCGCCACGCCGAACCTTTGTCAATCCAACCTCTCGTGAATGGGGAACCTGGATGGCCTGCTGGAGCGTTGGAACGACCGTGAATGTGGAAATCTTGGGTTTTTCTTCTCGGGTCTATGGGCTGTTCTATCAGTACCTTCATAGGATGGGTAAAGCGAATCCAGGATGCCGGCGCTGCACCAAGGAATAGGACAGCCTTCAGCACCTTCTCTGGGATCTACTTCACGTTTGCCGACGACGTGGCATTGGTTAACCCTGGGAACTTCTTGCGAGAAGTGCACGACAACGCAGAACAAGACTTATCAAGTGTAGGACAATTGAACCCAATGCCTCCAAGTCTGCCTACATCGTCGATGGAAGACTCCCTAGTAATCCCCTCATGCGACTGCCCAACGATCTCAAAGGCGGAACACTTAGTATACCTCGGTGTGACCGTCGACTGTCATTTCAAATGGGATCTACACGTGAACTCTCTGCGCCAAAAATTGCGGAAATGTGCTTATGTAATGTACGGAGTCGAGTACTTATACACAGACCTGCTTAGTAATATCTACTCGAATCCGAAATTCAGTACTCAATAAATTGTTATTATGCGGAGGAACCTACAAATACATACTACAAGCTTTTAAGAATTCAAAAAATGACTGAATGTTCTTTTAAAACGCCTGAGCGTTTTCACATGAAAGAACTTTTCAAGGAACTGATGCTGGATACGATTCGTCAATAATACGTTAAAAATGGGTTTATACCAGAAATCTCGAAACACACATTCGAATAGGTAGATAGATAGCCATTTTGACCCAAAACTTCTATTGGCGGGTGCCAATCGTTCCGGGACTCGTTTCTTTTGGATTCAGAGTCCAAAATTTAGTCAAAAATTACACCCCACGCGCCTAGATCACCGAATTTTCCACTAAATATTGGACGCTAAATCGATCGAAATGTGCCCGGGACACTACTCTCACAGTTTCCCCATGCTCCAGGTCCATAGGTACTCGCAAATCCCGAAAACACGATTTCGAGATAAGTAGGTAGGTACTCCTCTAGACCAATACCCACCTCCAGAGAGCACCTATCAGTCCGGGGTCCACCATAATGGATTCAGTGTCAAAAATTCAGTGGTAAAAGATACACATTGGTGGAAAACTAATCCCTTCTTCGTGTATCGTGAACGCCGCATCTCTTCTCTATGCTCCGTTATGTAATCAATATAACTAAAATATGATAAGACTTATTAAAAAAGAAAAAAAAACAATTTTTCGGTGATGTTAGGAATAGAAAACATTAATTATATACGGAAAAAATGCATATTTTCAAATGAGAAAGATACATAGAGGGCTAGAATCAATAAATGGCAATTTCGAAAAGAAAACTGAAATACAGCAACTAAATAATATTGAATTGATGAATGCGAAAATTGAGGAACTGGTACATGATGGAGCCAGCAAGCATCTATGGACATTCTGAAGTGGGACATTTTTAATTTTTCATGGGCTAGGGGAGGGGGAAATCGATAACCAAGATCTGCTCTCGACCGATTCCGCGCTGGGCTACCAACTTCCCTTTGCAGGTCTGAAAACAGATTACTTCATTTCACGTTATGTATTTTATTCTATGTGGCATTACACAAACTGCAAATTAAATGGATGGCAATGAAGGTTTATTTATCTATCAATTGATTAACTGGGGGATGTCAAGGTTCGGTCAAGAATATCCTAGTTTTAGCCAACCGTTTCTGACAAATTTATTTGTCTATCGCCAGGGCCTACAAATACATAACAGGTCTTGGGTTCTTCATACAATGCGATGAGAGAGAGAGAATGAAAAAAAAAAAAAAGTATTAGTACACAACTACACACATACATACAACCATAACTGATTCAAGAGTCCGAAATGTATGGGGTATGTAGTGAATGTATGTTTTATGCCATCAGGAACTACTAGGATGTGTATTGAAGGGCTTCAAGACACAAAGTGAGCTGAAGCTTTTCTCATCGTATTATTTAAACTGGGAGGGGGTGAGGGAGGGTCAGGGGTCTGTTCTCGGCCTGGGACGGTCCTCGAAACTTTTCAGCCCGATCGGACTAAATTTGAGCTGGGTAGGGGTCAAAATGTGTTTTTCGAAAAATGGATTTTCGGGATTTTGGGCGATCTAAGCGAGTGGGTTATGATTTTCCACTAAATTTTGGACGCTGAATCCAATAAAGTGGGTCCCAGAACGATTGGCACCCACTGGAAGAAGTTATGGGTAACATTTGGTATCTATTACCCATTTCGAATGTCTGTTTTCATGATTTCTGGTACCTAGGCGTGTGGGGTATCATTTACCACTAAATTTTTGACCCTGAATCGATTGGAATTGGACCGGGACCCACCACAACCACTGTTTCCCCCATTCGAGGAATAACCAACCAGTGTGTAAGAATTTGCAGATTATTTTTCAACGAACCACCTGATAAGATTCGTCGACCTAGAGTCCCAGAGATTTTCTTCATGTCACAATAATATAGCGCCTCCAGTGATGATTCATTTGAACAAACAACTTTTCTTTCCACTCAAAGTTATGTTGTACGAAAAATTCAATTCCTTCAAAGAAATAAGAGATCGTTTTGAATAAATTATTTTCCCATGTGATTCTAGTATTGTCATTGTGGTTGTGACAAGGGTCATGCTCTGATTGAAGGATGAGTCTGAAGGATGTGACAAGTGTGATTGAGGCTCATTAATAACCGGGGCGAGAGGATCCTTTGTCAGACGGCCTCGGGGATTTGTAAAAAGGTGACATATCGTCCTTCGCTCGGCGGCAGGTTCTTGGCACGAGGGCGTCGTGCGGGTAACTCGGAGGGTGGGGCGGGTAACAAAGGGGAAAATATTTTGTGATGTGGGACCCGAGGGTCACAAAAGCGGGAACAATGTTCTCCCCGAGTAAGGAAACTGTTTGATATTGCCGACACCGCTGTTACCATTGACTCCGGGGGCGGAGGGCTCAGAGAGGGACCCTCCAATAAAAATAGGGTGTCATCCCTTTCTACCCGCTCTTAAATTCATTACCCTATTCTTTGAAAAGGTTATTAAATGCAGGGGGGGGGGGGGTGCTGTGGGGGTGTAAAATGACATTCCGCCCTGGAGATGTTGGGGTAAAATCTTACTGATGCTCCCAAGCAGCTTCATCCCCCTTCAAACATTCCGCCCAGTCAAATGACGTCAGTTCACTGAGATAAAAAATCTGCAAATTCTTACACACGGGTTGGTTATTCCTCGAACCAGGCGCATGGAGACTAATTTAAACCTCGGACCAAGCGCATGGAGATTCATTTCTTCAACATGGGGAAAATGGGGAAACAGTGGGTGTCGCGGGTCCCGGACCCATTTCATTGGGTTCAGCGTCCGAAATTTAGTGGAAAATGATACCCAACTCGCCTAGATCGCCCAAAATCTCGAAAACACATATTCAAAATGGGTGGATACATACCCAGCTGGGACCAGCTTCATTGGATTCAACGTCCAAAATTTAGTGGAAAATGATACCCCACTCGCCCAGATCGCCCACAATCTCAAAAAATCCCTACCCCTACCCCGCCCAAATTTGGTCCGATCGGGCTGAAAAGTTGCCTAGGGTATCATTCTCCTCTAAATGTTGGACCCTCAATCGATTGGAATGGGACCGGGACCCGCCACACCCACTGTTCTCCCCATTCGAGGAATGGGTGTGTAAGAATTTGCAGGGTTTTTTGATCTAGACACCATGAAACGTCCAGAAAAAAATTTTGAGCCGAATCGGAGAGGTTGACCTTTTGCATGAAAACCAAGGAATAACCAACCAAAACGCAGAAAATTCACTCACAGGGGTCGGTTATTCTTCGGACCAGGCGCCTGGAGTGAAAGGGAAAAACAGTAAGTGTGGGGTGTCTCGGACACATTCAAATCGATTTAGCGTTAAAATGACACCCTCACGCCTAGGTAGGAAATCTCGAAAACTCACTCTTGAAATAGGTAGATAGATACGCTTTTGGCCCATAAACTCTTCCGGTGGTCTAAATCTTTCTAGGACCCGCCTCATCGGATTCAGCGTCCTAAATTTCGTGGAAAATGATCGCACATAATCATGAAAATCCATTTCTCTCTAAACCTTCTGATTTTTAGACATTTTTCTTCTACTGAAATCGGCGTGGACAGTGGACGGACATTTGCTTATTTTGATCTAGACACCTTGAAACGTCCTGAAAAAAATTTTGGGCTAAATCGGAGAGATTGATATTTTTCATGAAAACATTGGATAATTTTCAAGGAATATTCAACTAAAAGAATGTTCGAGGCTGAATTTTTCGTGTTGATAAGTATACGAAAATTATTTCATAACAAAAATTAATCAAAGTAAAACCAAACCGGTTTCTATCAGATTGTCATATCTCACAGTCTCCTATGCGGTCAGACTGGTTTGAACGATTCTATTAGATCAATCCGAGGGTCAACCGCATCTTCAAGGCCACATTCCAATCCGACGTGGAATGAGCCACCGTTCATGCTGTCACATGAAAACGCTTATCAGAGATGTTGTACATTAATTAAATATAAATTATTTAATAATAATATTATGATTAATAATAATGATATTACTATTATTAATGGTGTATACGAATAAACAATTACGTTATATAAGTATTAAAATTAATTTTATATATATAGTCGGCAGTGGCCAGTGTAGTGTTTTCAAGGCCACATTCCAATCCGACGTAGAATGAGCCACCGTTCATGCTGTCACATGAAAACGCCTATCAGAGATGTTGTACATTAATTAAATATAAATTATTTAATAATAATAATATTATAATTATTAATATAATAATATTAATGGTGTATACGAATAAACATTTACGTTATATAAGCATTAAAATTAATTTTATATATATAGTCGGCAGTGGCCAGTGTATTAAAAGGGGTTGTGTCTCTGTCGTCGGCCATTAGTAAAAGTCAATCAATGTGAGGAACATCGTCGTTCGATTATCCATTAACATCCTTAAACATGGTGTTAGATGTAAATGGTCGTCAATAGTCTCAATCAAAAAGTGTCGCGGTCGTGTCGTTAATTTTACTTGTGATCGTCAAACTACGGCTAGAAGTGAATTTCATCGCCGCCACCACCCGAAAAAGTCGATCCACGTGGCTCCAGGTTATCTTTTCTGACGATTTGGCACAGGTAACTCGTCATCGCGAATACGCAAATGGTGAAAAACAGCCACCGGTGAAGTCAAAACCAGCAAAACCATTCAAAACACCAGTATCCGCCAGAAAATCTCGCCGCTCGCAATCGACGGACCGTCAAATGGAAGAACTGGCAGTTTCGGCTGTACATCTTTGCCGCAGGATTGGAAGAAGACACCGACAAACGAAAAGTCGCTAATTTGCTAATCGGTGAGCAAGGCATGAATGTATTCAAAATCTTTGGCCACGACGATGAAAAATTCAAAAAATTTGACGCTTACCTTAATCCAAAAGCCAATTTAACCGTCGAGAGGCGTAATTTCTTCTCCCGCCAACAATAACTAGGACGAATCAGTGGATGAATATGTCACTGCACTAAAAAATTTAGCCTCAACCTGTGAATTGGACAAACTGAGCGATTCCCACGTAAAAGGCATCTTAATTATCGGGCGAAATGAAAAACGTCCGATTGAAAGAGCGTCTTCTACAGGAAGAATATTTACCACTAGAAAACGCTATTAAAATATATCGGAGTATGGGAACGTCAAAGATTCAAGCTCAGGAAATAGAACGGAGTTCAGACACGAAGCCAGTTAACAACGTCGGAACAAATCAATTCGGAAAGTCTCAATCGAACGAGGTCCAAGAGCAATCAACAACACAACAAATCGCAATTATTACGGCAGTATTCATCGACGCGCCCGTCTAAAAACGTCCGAAAAGTAGGTGTATTTGGTCGGTGTGGTTAAGTTCATCGGGAAAAGTGTCCAGCTGATGGTCTCAAGTGCGCGAAATGTTAATCGTTTAATCATTAGCCAAAATGTGCAGGTCTCTGACATCAGTCCATGTGGTCAATGTTGACCTTTCAATCAATAAGTGATCCTGTCGATGACGGTGAATACCTGAATACTACGTCTGCCTCGTCGACAGTCCCCAGGGGAACCAACCAGTGAGTAATTTCTGGAGTATACTGGTCAAAACTAACAACAAACTCGTAAATTGTCAATTAGATATGGGAGCAGCTGATAACTGATGAGCCTAGAGGTATATAAGTACTTAAATATAAACGACAGTCATTTGTCCCAGACAATCACAAGATTAGCGTCTTATTGCGGCACACGATTGCCGAATTGTAGAGTGGCTATGATGAAATGCCGCATTATTAACAATACATCATGTTCAATAGCGTTCAACATAATAGACACGAAAAAACGCCCAACAATAATAGGGCTGAAAACATGTCAACAACTTAACATGATCCGAAGGGTTCAAACTATCACATCGTCCCCCACTCAGATCACAAGTCAATATTCGGATTGTTTTCGAGGGCCAAGACTCTCGTTGTCAAATCAAATTCTCATTTATTGGCAACAACATAAATATTACCACAAACCAAAAGGAAATAAAAAAGATAAAATTATTTTAATATATTTGAAAAATTTAACATTACTTAAATAAATACCGTGCTCTTTAGCGGAGTTCAAAAAATTAGAAACAATATCAAGCATGAAATGGTGAACTATGTGCCAATATAGACGAATGCACATACATTATATCAACATACCTAATATTAACATAACTATCTATTGAACAAAAAATGCTAAAATAGAGAATATGAATCTTACGAATCTTATGAATCTAATCTATGAGGCTCATATAATGATGCCAAACATGATGACGAAGAATGTTAAGCATAAATAACTGGTTCTTGTATGTCTCCGGGACAAAAAACTACTGCTGTTACTGCTTCTCCTAGAACTACTGGGACATTATCCACATTATTGTCTGGCCCTGTGTGAGTACTCAAGTACCCTTTCAGTTCCCTGCCTGTGCAGCTCTGTAGTCACATTTATCACAATGATAGTAGCCTTCAGGGTTAGAAACAATATCAAGCATGAAATGGTGAACTATGTGCCAATATAGACGAATTCACATACATCATATCAACATACCTAATATTAACATAACTATCTATTGAACAAAAAATGCTAAAATAGAGAATATGAATCTTATGAATCTAATCTATGAGGCTCATATAATGATGCCAAACATGATGATGAAGAATGTTAAGCAAAAATAACTGGTTCTTGTATGTCTCCGGGACAAAAAAAAAACTACAAGTTTCCATGAAAACGTACAATAATGATCGTTGAATGGGAGAGAAGGGCACTTACAACTACCAGGATATTATCCACAATGATGTGGTCTTGCCCCTGTGTGAGTACTCAAGTACCCTTTCAGTTCCCTGCCTGTGCAGCTCTGTAGTCGCACTAATCACAATGATAGTATATGGTCTTTCTCCATGTGAGTACTCAAGCGCCTTGTTCAGGTTCTGGAGCTCTGTAGGCACACTGGTGACAAGTGTATATTTTCAAGTTGTGGACATTTTCCTGCTGTTACTGCTTCTCTCTGAACTACTGGGACATTATCCACAAATGTGGTCTGGCCCTGTGTGGTACTAAGTACCCTTTCAGTTCCCTGCCTGTGCAGCGCTGTAGTCGCATTAATCACAATGATAGTATATGGTCTTTCTCCATGTGAGTACTCAAGCGCCTTTTTCAGGTTCTGAGGAGCTCGTAGGCACTGGTGACAAGTGTATATTTTCAAGTTGTGGACATTTTCCTGCTGTTACTGCTTCTCTCCTAGAACTACTGGGACATTATCCACAATGATGTGGTCTTGGCCCTGTGTGAGTACTCAAGTACCCTTTCAGTTCCCTGCCTGTGCAGCTCTGTAGTCGCATTAATCACAATGATAGTATATGTTCTTTCTCCATGTGAGTACTCAAGCGCCTTTTTCAGGTTCTGAGGAGCTCTGTAGGCACACTGGTGACAAGTGTATATTTTCAAGTTGTGGACATTTTCCTGCTGTTACTTCTCCTAGAACTACTGGGACATTATCCACAATAATGTGGTCTGGCCCTGTGTGAGTACTCAAGTACCCTTCAGTTCCCTGCCTGTGCAGCTCTGTAGTCGCATTAATCACAATGATAGTATATGGTTTCTCCATGTGAGTACTCAAGCGCCTTTTTCAGGTTTGCGGAGAGCTCTGTAGCACACTGGTGACAAGTGTATATTTCAAGTTGTGGACATTTTCCTGCTGTTACTGCTTCTCCTAGAACTACTGGGACATTATCCCACATAATGTGGTCTTGCCCCTGTGTGAGTACTCAAGTACCCTTTCAGTTCCTGCCTGTGCAGCTCTGTAGTCGCATTAATCACAATGATAGTATATGGTCTTTCTCCATGTGAGTACTCAAGCGCCTTTTTCAGGTTCTGAGAGCTCTGTAGGCACACTGGTGACAAGTGTATATTTTCAAGTTGTGGACATTTTCCTGCTGTTACTGCTTCTCCTAGAACTACTGGGACATTATCCACAATAATGTGGTCTTGCCCCTGTGTGAGTACTCAAGTACCCTTTCAGTTCCCTGCCTGTGCAGCTCTGTAGTCGCATTAATCACAATGATAGTATATGGTCTTTCTCCATGTGAGTACTCAAGCGCCTTTTTCAGGTTCTGAGGAGCTCAGTAGGCACACTGGTGACAAGTGTATATTTTCAAGCTGTGGACATTTTCCTACTGTTACTGCTTCTCCTAGAACTACTGGGACATTATCCACAATAATGTGGTCTGGCCCTGTGTGAGTACCTAAGTACCTCTTCAGTTCCCTGCCTTTGTAGTCGCATTGATCACAATGATAGTATATGGTCTTTCTCCATGTGAGTACTCAAGCGCCTTTTTCAGGTTCTGAGGAGCTCTGTAGGCACACTGGTGACAAATGTATATTTTTCAGTTGTGAACATTTTCCTGCTATTACTGCTTCTCCTACAACTACTCTAGAACTACTGGGACATTATCCACAATAATGTGGTCTTGCCCCTGTGTGAGTACCCAAGTACCCTTTCAGTTCCCTGCCTTTGTAGTCGCATTGATCACAATGATAGTATATGGTCTTTCTCCATGTGAGTACTCAAGCGCCTTTTTCAGGTTCTGAGGAGCTCTGTAGGCACACTGGTGACAAGTGTATATTTTCAAGTTGTGGACATTTTCCTGCTGTTACTGCTTCTCCTAGAACTACTGGGACATTATCCACAATAATGTGGTCTTGCCCCTGTGTGAGTACTCAAGTACCCTTTCAGTTCCCTGCCTTTTAATCACAATGATAGTATATGGTCTTTCTCCATGTGAGTACTCAAGCGCCTTTTTCAGGTTCTGAGGAGCTCTGTAGGCACACTGGTGACAAGTGTATGTTTTCAAGTTGTGGACATTTTCCTGCTGTTACTGCTTCTCCTAGAACTATTGGGACATTATCCACAATAATGTGGTCTTGGCCCTGTGTGAGTACTCAAGTACCCTTTCAGTTCCCTGCCTGTGCAGCTCTGTAGTCGCATTAATCACAATGATAGTATATGGTCTTTCTCCATGTGAGTACTCAAGCGCCTTTTTCAGGTTCTGAGGAGCTCTGTAGGCACACTGGTGACAAGTGTATATTTTCAAGTTGTGGACATTTTCCTGCTGTTACTGCTTCTCCTAGAACTACTGGGACATTATCCACAATAATGTGGTCTGGCCCTGTGTGAGTACTCAAGTACCCTTTCAGTTCCCTGCCTGTGCAGCTCTGTAGTCGCATTTATCACAATGATAGTATATGGTCTTTCCTCATGTGAGTACTCAAGCGCCTTTTTCAGGTTCTGAGGAGCTCTGTAGGCACACTGGTGACATGTGTATATTTTCAAGTTGTGGACATTTTCCTGCTGTTACTGCTTCTCCTAGAACTACTGGGACATTATCCACAATAATGTGGTCTTGCCCCTGTGTGAGTACTCAAGTACCCTTTCAGTTCCCTGCCTGTGCAGCTCTGGGCATTCCGGGTTCATTCTACGGACTCATTACAATCGATCCAACTTCTAATGGGTCCAAGCTACTCCACACTCACGTTTTTCCCCATTTTCCCCATGCTCCTGGTCCGAGGTTTGATCTAGGCATCATGGAACATTGACCATCATGTTTTGGGGCCAGCCCGAGAGGCAGACCTCTGGCAAGATATTGGTTGATAATTCAACAAATAATGAACCAAAAAATTGAGAGCAAGAATGTGAGGCAATGAGTTTCACAAAATGCGCAGAGCTTTTTGACGACCGTGAAGGTTATTTGTCACACTTACTATGAAGTGGCATTTCAGAAACACCATTAACTAATAATGGGTTTGCAAAACGAAAAACAACGCTACAAATCACGTCATCATTCAGGGACGCTTATGGATGTCCGTGGACATAACGGCGGACGAAATGATGGCGGTGATATGCTTCGTTTCCACTGTATAAGGGAAGATAAAAGAGCGAGGAATGACGAAAATGAGAGCAATCAAGCCCAGGTCCCTTTCTTGGCAAATTGCATTCCTCGGATTGTCTTCTTTTGAGTCATGCCCACTCGTAGACAATATAAAGGGAAAGAATTAAACCAGATTAGGAGTCAAAACAGAGGACTCGGCCCCGCAATTTATGTCCTCTCAAGGGAGAGCGGCGCGGCAATTGTTTTTACAAGACGGCTTTTCATCAACCCCCTCCCCCTCGTCACGGGTTTTCTTGGAGTTCACGGAGGGGTGGATCCGACAGGGGGTGGGGGGTGGGATCTAATAAAAAGTAGCTCTGACTGTGGAATGAGTCGGTGGATCGGAGGGCGAGCGGTTTTTCCCGTAATAACTCTCCTTTGCGTTCACTTTGAAATTGAAAATCGTTAGGGAGCGAACGGCGAGGGTTTTTACTTTCGATTCCCTCTCCGACATAAATAGACTCGAACGTCGGCGAGAGAGTGATTTCCTGGCATTTCAATGATCTTCTCAATATTTTATCAATCGATACCTGGTGGCGCAAGATGCGTAGAAAACAGGTGGATAGTTGTGTTTATTTTTATAAATCGAATGATAACGAAAAAATTGGCTCCAAAGTTGGGTTATTCTCAAAAGTGAAAACGAAGAATTACAAAAAAAAGTATTTGCATTGATAACTATTTTTTTCTAAAAACAAGAACAATTTTGTCTTCTGCCCTCCAAAAAAACCAATTCGGCGATAAAGTTGAGTGAAGTTTCAAATGGACTTTTTACTTTCCACTATTTTTTCAAAACAAAAAGCCTACAGCGTGGGACTTTTGAGACGGAAATAGCCGATAAGTAGGGAGTGTTGAGCGAATCGTTGCAAATTATCACCCAACACTTCATTATTCCACGTATTCGCTTTTTGAGGAGAAGCGAATCATTGAGGTCTCCATATAGTAAACCATTGTTGAATAATTATAGCTCCCTTATTCGACCCAATTTTCCAAATACCCTAGGTATTGGATTCGTAGGTAGGATTATTCCAGGGAATTATAAACTCAAAATTGACGGTGTAGTATTCTCGCCTCGTTGTACGGTACTAAGAAATTTGACTAGAAGTGGTTAATTGAGGTGGTTTTGTGTTGAGTAAGGGTAAAAAAACTAAATATCATACTTTCAAGAATTTTTATTAAGGCGAAGTGGGTGTGACAATTTTGTCTGTGAATTCGCAACTTCGTTCCGACCCTTTTCCAGCTCTGCCTACGAATGATCGTGAAGGTCCTACCAAAGAGGAAAGGAGATTACCATAATGTCAAAGGGTCGTCGAAGGGGAGGAGGCCGAGTCAACAATCCATATCAGTCAGAAAGGCAGAGGATGAGAGAGCAACTTGTTATAATCGCATGTTACTATTGTCAACCCCCGTCGAGGGGCCCCTCCTCACAAAATAGTAGCTGACAATATGTCAGAACGTTGTGGTAATGAAATAGCTTGTACGTCATGCGGCCTCTGTATTAACCACTTCCCTTTTGATTCCGCCATTAATTGGAATGCCTCGGATTCCATCGGCCCGTCAGCCCGTTCCGTTTTTATAAGCCGTTGTCTACTTCCCAAAACCCATTAGAGGATCTTCCTTCTCAATTACTATCGCCCCTGACGGCCGGTTGTTGTAATTTATCTCCCAACTTCAAAGGAACAGCCACATAGCAAATCCCTCGCGCTTGAGAGATGAATATCATTTGTACCGCGTAACTGGCCCGTTCGAGGGGGTCAAGATGAAAGGAAGAATGTGAGGAGGGATGAACTCTATAATCGCTGACGGAGGACGATCCACAGCTGGATTCTGGATTGGAGGATCAGACCTAGGCCGACTATGGTTCATACCATCGAACAAACATCCCATCTGAGGGGCAGTATATGCCATTCCTCAGATATGGGTGCTTATACTGTTCGTAACAAAACTAAATAAATACCATTTAAAAAATAACATTAAAAAACCGCTAAACATTATTCTATAAGTTTTTCTGGGGTAACCTTCAGGTCTTCTTATCACCTACCTACCTGGAAAGAAAGTGGAGAACCCTTTTTTTTTCCTTAGAATGAAGTAACAACGTAATAAAGTAATTCTCAAAATGCCCGAAAATGGTCCAAAACCCATCTAAATCGAAGATGAACCACTAGGATTCGACAAAATCTCAAACAAAAATTGTTTTTCTCATAAAACTGTCTTCTATGCGACTCTCGGTCAAATGATTCAAGGAGCAACTCGAACAGAAAAGGAGCCATAAATATTATTATTTAAATATTTCAGATTTTTAGTTAAATCTTTGCTACCTACAGCAAATTTGGGTGACATTTCTGGGCCAACTGGCAAAGCACACGGCCAAAACAAAAAATGTCCATTGTGCGCCGTGCATGCTGTTCCAAAAACTGGCTCAAGTAGGTCCTCAAACGTTTCAACCCATTCGCTCAAAATTGTGGCAGGGTTGACATTTTGTGAGGAAAACACATTCAATCATTGTCCACATTTTCCAGACTTCAAAGATGTGATAAGAAAGATGTGCTTAAATATATAATAGTAAACCATTGCCCAATCATTGGCATCGTTTTTACCTTCCACAGAACACACATTCAAAATCAAAAATGTCTATCCACCATTTAGGAAATAATAGGGAAATATCAGTTGCTTACAGTCGTGTGAATAACATCAATTACTTAAGTAGTCAGTAACACGATCACTAATCTCTTTGGCTTTATTGCTTAAAAATATCTCATTTTGTATGTAAACTTCATTGGGGAGTCAATTGTCCCCTATTTTCTGCCCAACCACCTCATTCACAGTGTAGACAATGAATATGGGCATTTTGAAGTTGATTTATGATATTATCCAGGACCTAGGCAAAAGGGGTAGGTAACAGTTTTCACTAAGTTTAGGGCGCTAAATCGATTGAGGGAGGTTTTGAACTGATCAAACTGCAAATAAGGGCAGTGTATACTTAGGTGAAAATGGGTATTTTGAAAGTTACCTACTGGGTTTTTTAATTGTTTTTTTTTTTATATTTTTTATTTATTTAACATATTAAATTTAGGCATTTGTACTGGAGACCTAAAAAGTACGCTTTCCCAGACGACCCACGTCCACCTTGAATTATGAAACGTTGTAGAATAGTTTGCAGAATTTCGGTTCATTATTCTTATTGTAATACTATTGTAATATTGTAACACCTTAGTTTTTATTATTTAATGCAGATAAGAATAATTTGTCCAAACGGACATTTTGTTGTAATTTCAATTTGTGGAAGTGAATCTTTTTATTCCATGTAGTTAATTTGTACCTGGATGGGTGAAAGAGTTTATCAATGTCCAAATCTCGCCAGTGTGTAAACAGAACGCTATCTAATCAATCTCTATTGACATTCACTTGTAATGGTTTTCGACATTATTTGCATAATACCTCACTTGGATCGTTCTTATGTTATAAAATCCTTGTGCGGAGTGATTAGCTGAGGATTCGTTTGTCATGTTGGCTGCACTGCTTGGAGGTTGTGGTTGATGTCCTCTTTACCTTTTATGGCATTCTCCTGTTCGCGTTTTAGAATTTTAGGACCATCGCCCCGTTGTGTCAAGTTTTTCGCCATTTCCTTCAGAAAATTCGCCTCTCGGAACGTTCTAATCGCGCGGTAGTTATCGTTTGTTGTGGGATGTTAATAGTGCTGACGTGAATCTATCGATAGTGTCGCCCGCGCTGATGATCACCATTGATTTCACTTGATACTGTGCACTCAAAGTTATCGTTTCATCATCGCAATGTCAACGTCGAAGTGTCTGTTCTCTGCGATGGGTCGTGGAATCTCCGAATTTTCGTGACGGATTTGCAAGTGGAGAAGACGTTGCGAGTCAAAGGCGACAGCCACATCGGCGGTGTGATGCTCAACCTTGTCGAGGATCTAGGTAAGTCCCTCGTCCTACCTTCTACATCCGTCTCTGGCTGATCACCTCCTGATGACATTTTACGGTCTACTTTGAGGATTTCCACTTGAAAAAAACTATATTACTCTCGTTGGTGCTGTCGGTGGAGTGAAATTGTTTATCAATCCACCAGGCATTCAAAATGCGAAGGTGGTGTTGACCTCATAGCCGAGATCCCAATAGCCAAATGATGTCGATAAATAATTCTTCCAAGACCACAAACCATTCCTCATCCGATTTACCTATCAAAATTATATCAATAATTTCAACCCCTCTGTATGAGTGAGCCAAATTCGAAACCCATTCAATTCATATGATCACATTTTCATTTCGATTCAAACACCTAGAGCCACTATGAGCTCATACACGCCATATCAGTCTTTATTCGGCATACAAGTCTTATCGAAGTGACGTAACGGGTGTCCGCCTCTCAGATAAGTTCGAGTTAACTGCTTCGTTTCTTCGCCGAAAATTCGGACTAATCTCGACGTCCCCCAAAAACCGTGAATAATCAATTTTCAAAATGAGTATCCGTTCCTTGTCTCCGTTAAAGTTAATTTTTTCCATGAAGAGAACCATTAATCCTTTTTGCTCTAGTTTAAACGCACTCATTGTGCACAACTGAATAACGTAACGTTTGTAGCAAGTGGAACCAACGTGAGACTTGAATGTAAAAAGCTCCTTATTTGATCCTGTTATCCTGCCGTGACTTATTCGTCTAATTTATCACCTTGAAAAAACTAACATGGGAATTACTTTTGCAGAGTTCGCGATGGATTGGTCCGATCACGCTCTTTGGTGGCCGGATAAAAACAGCTGGTTGACAAGGACCAGATCCACATTGGACCAATACGGTGTCCAAGCGGACGCCTTTCTCCATTTCACGCCAATGCACAAAACGCTGCGCGTCCAGCTGCCAGATTTGAGATTCTTGGATTGCCGTGTGGACTTTTCGATGAAGACCTTCAACGCTGTGATTCAGCTGTGTAAAGAACTTGGTAAGTTGTGGAACTGAGGATCTCGCACACTGGAGCCGACAGGTTGGACAAAAATCAGTCATTCAAAATATTCTTGAACAAAAGGACTTCCAAAGAAGGATTTTGACTCGGAAGCGTAGGAACCGTGGTTGTAGAGAAGGATCGGTGATGTTCGCAGGATATCCTTCAGAAACGAAATTAATTAGAAAAAAGTTGTATAATTTAGTGTCGTACTTACGTCTTGATCCTGACGAAACTGGATGACCACGCACTGAAAATCTATGAAGAATATGTGAGAAAATCGTCGAACTTTTTGACGGATGATTTTGTCTGAAGAACGCTTGGCAGTGCACACATTCTAATGTCAATATAAATCTCTGATCGGGCTCTTGTGTGTAAAGACGACTTCGAGTCCACTTAGTCGGCTCCTATGTTTTAAGGCCCTCAACTGAAGTTTCTCTTGTATTGACTGAAGATGTGTTCGTATTTCTAGGCATTCGCCATCCCGAGGAGCTGTCGTTCTGCAAGCCGTTGGAGCCAGCTCATCTGAAGCAAAATTACAAGGACACCGTCAACAACAGGAAGCACAAGGACACGAACGGAAAAATCTCACCCGACACAAACACTTTCATCGGGCAGAGTCCCTCTGGTTCGAATGGTTCCCTCGACAAAACCATCTCCCCGCTCATGTGCGCGCCGGGCGTTTCCAAAAACCCCAAATCACCAATCAGCAAACCTGCTACACTCACTGTAAGTATACTCCCTACAAAACCCTTGTACGTACTAATCTGGCTGGATCGACTCACTTGGATATCTAAAAGACGCTCAACCCTTTTCATAGCCGGAATCAACTTGGAAACGGAACCAAGCCAATGCCAACTCGACGT
>CM034007.1:10833742-11010103 GCA_019603395.1 Cyrtorhinus lividipennis
GGCTCGAATCTTCTGGTTCACTTTGTGGAACTTGTATTCGATGTTCTAATTTTCATCAGTGGTGTTTTGTATTTGTGTTGTTTCCTCAACTCCAACACCCTCGTCACCTACTGAATATTCCTCAGCTACCTGGAACGGCTCCCCCCTTTCTGAATGTCTCAAAACTGCTTGGTTGGAACCATATGTTCTTGCTTCAACAAAATCGACATGTTTGGATCTCACTAGCTTTCTGGTAATTGCATCTAAGACCAGATAGCCAGTTTGCTGGCATTCAAGAAGGTAACCTTTTTGGCTCCTAGGTTGCATTTTTCCCTTAGGGGTGGGAACCAGGTAGTAAACTTCACATCCAAACCTCTTCACAAATGTCAGGTTTGGTTTCTGTCCCAGAGCCCAAACCATAGGGCGATTTGAAACCAATTGATGCATTAGGCACTCGATTATGCACAAATAATACATGGTTCATTGCAAATCCCCAATATGACACTGGCATGTCTGCTGAAATCAGGTTGGCTCGTATTTTCTGTTGCAGTTCCAGATTTAAACGCTCTGAGGGTGCGTTGTGTTGTGGCGTGGCAGGCTCACATATTGTGAGTGTAATCCCTTCATCATGCATCCTCTTCTGCATCATCGTCGTTTTATACTCGCATCCTCCATCAGTTCTAATCTCGATCACCTTGGCTGTCTCCCCACACATCAAGCGAATTTCCGCGAGACATCGTGATAGAGCAAGATGAACTTGCGTCTTATCCGTGAGCCCATATGCAAATGCATACCTGGAGAAATCATCAGTGAAAGTCACAATGTACTTGTAACATGTGCTCCAAGCCAATGGTTTGATGGGGCCTTGTAGATCTGAGTATAAACGTTGAAACGGGACCTGCGAACGCCTTCTCTCCTGGGTGCAAGGTTGGCGTTTTGCTTTAGCCATTTTGCAGGCTGAACAGTCTAATACATCGTCACCAACTTTGACATTTGTAATTCCCATCTCCCTCAGAACTCGAATGAGGTAATTTTTAGAGATATGATTCAATCTCAGGTGCCAGAGCATGCCTGGGCTAGGCCTTGAAGCTGGTACATCAGCTGGTCTCAAGATGGCCTGTGTCTCTCGTTCCAGGTTACTGCTTGGCTCTCTCACACTTCCACCTGCGGTTGGCTCACTCTGTTGCTCTTCTTCTTCGTTGTTGCAGTGCCCACTTGGATCTCTCTGTTGATGTACTACTAGTTGATCATTCCTCCCCCCCCAGAGAAGTGTCACAGACGCTACTCTGGTCAGCAACTAGTCCCAAACACGGGCGTTTGTGTTGAACAGACTCATCTAAGCCAAGAGCTGCCAAAATGGCTGTACGCTTGTGGGAATCAGCTCCAACTAGGGGAAGTGTAAACTCCAGTCGCCAAAAACGACCGTCGAATTTCCCTTTCTTCACCACTCGATTGGTGGAAACATCTAAGATGCAGACTCCGTCTTTGGAGAATGTTGCCTGAACATTGTCTGTCAGGACACGTCGAAGTGCAAACAAGTTAGTACACAGAGCAGGAGTGTACAGGACGTCTTTTAGGCATCCAAATAAACCATTGTTCTCAATGACCACCTCTCCCATTTACTCAATAATTAAATCAGCTCCAGTATCCCCATTTGCACATGAAATTCTTTTAGGAACTGGTAGTCTACGAATGTTCGAAAGTAGACTTCTCTGATTTATTAAGTGGTCTGTAGCACCAGTGTCCAGAATCATGGTCAGAAAGCCTGTGTACATACCATCAGTCTTGCCGAGTAGAGCTGATGAAAGTTCCTCGGCAGATGAGGACTGGTTGTTGGCGTAAGTGTGCAATACCTTTCTATGGGGATCATCATAGTCATCGTCGTCGCCCACTATCTGGAGGGCGGCGCTCCCCTTAGTAGCCAACAATTGTTTGGCTGCAGAAAAAGGCATTTTGCTCAGAGAAGGTTGTCCAGGGTCCCTAGAACTCGACCTAGGCTTACCCTTTCTCGACGACAACAATCTCTGATGAGCTGGCTGTCTGGACTCAGTGCTGCCCTTCTTCAATGGGCAATTTCTGCTTCGATGATCTGTTAGCTTTCTGCGAGTGTAACATAACCATCCAGACGTCCTACACATGGGCGTTTTGTGACCAGTACGATTGCACTTGAAGCACACAGTTCTACTGGTGACCTTTTCACCCGTATTTTGGTGTTGTGTCAAATTTCTTTGATGATGTTGCTTGCCAACTTTTCTTCGGTATTGACCATTGGTGTTCCGAGTTTTGTTGCCATTCCGTTGTTGCCCAGTCCAGAGAGCATTGCCAGGAAGGGAAGCACGTCGAATTTCCTCCTCCTGACGTCGTCCCATTTCAATAAATCGCTCCTGCAACGCTTGAATTGTCGATAGTTCAGGGCGATCTATTTCAGCTGTGAAAAGCTCTGGTACAGCGTGTTTGGTGGCAAACAGGAAGTTGTACACCCTGTCCTCGTTTGGAACTTCCTCATATCTGGACAGCTGGCTTACCAAGCTTTCAAACCTGGCAACAAATGCGGTTGGCGTTTCAGCCTTCGGATCAAATTTCATTGAATTCAACTTATTCAATATTCCATATTTGTAGTGACGACTTTTAGGCTGGCAAGTCGCTTCCAATTTCCTGAGCATTTGAAATGGCTCCTTTTCTGAACGGACCAGGCTATGCATCTCGTCGTCGATGCTCTGTACAATTAGGGCCAATACTTTCTTTTTGAGCATCGCCGCGCCTGCCGCTGAAAACTCAGGGGGTATGGCTGAATTCTCCTCAACTGTGAATCCACAACCATGGCTTTCAATTTCAGTCATCAACCTCGATTTCCAGCTCTCAAAGGATGACTGATATGTCAGCTGGTAATCAATTTTCGTAAATCTGACCTTGTTGGCCAGAGATATACTTTTGGGCGGATTTGTGTGGAGGTTAGGGGTCCCAAACGTCGACTGGGTATTTACCCCCATTGCAGCTGCAATCATGCCCAATGATTTTTGCATCGCCGCCATCGTCTTCTCCACTTCGCTCAGCCTCTCTTGAGCATTCAAAATTATTTCCCCAGATGGACTTGACTCGACTAGTCCCTCAGGTCTGGGCTCTTCATTTTTCAACAAGAGCTCCTCCGTCTCGTCATCAACCTCCATATCTACGTTGTTGATGTTCTCTCCTTGTCTGCAGACACACATGGGGATTATTGTTTCACTCGAATAGTACTCCCAAATATCTACCTGCATATGTATAAAAGCAACATCGAATTGAGTTCACCAGATAAATAAATAATTATTTGACATCGGCTAGTGGCTCATGCTTATACTCTGTAATGAAATTCACAAAGATTATACATACACAGGAATATTATCAATTGTCATCAGTACTACTCAACATCATATTCAAATTATATGTGTCATTCGATTGGCTTTAGAGACTTTTCTCAATTGTCAAAAACAATTTCATTCAATTTTGTATGATTATTTTATGTGCATTTTCAATTTCTCAAAAACATCGAATTTACTATTCATGTGTGACTAGCAGCAGCTTTTTCTCTCTCTATGTGGTCTGGCCAGACAATAACTGCTAATTGACACACCATCGACTCTCTTACTCTTCGGGTACGGGGGAGCATCGAAAAACCCCCTATTCCCACACTTGCCACATTTAGGAGGGGTTATTTACGCTATATAGTAAATAATCAGCTTCGGGAGAATCAAGAATCCCACCCTCCATTTTTCTCACTGGGTCCATCAAATTGACCAGAATAATGATTTTATAAGTTACTTCCATTATTATATCCTTCTAGCTAATGGGGTACTTAATTTTTGCACATCTCAAACACTTCTAAACGTTTGAATTCGAATATCATACTCTTTTAGTTTTATTGAACGCCAATCATAAACAAAATAGGGAGCACGGTACACGGTTATCTCAAATGCGAGATTCAATTTTAACATCTACTCAATTTTTCGTGGCAAGGAGCATTATAGATGCTCTCATCAAACATCGAATTGGCTGGCTGGATATACCAGGGGTCGCAACCTGCACTGGTATCTCCTCTCGCTAGCCTTCTACGCAGGCTCGGGGCAGAAATGCTCATAAACTTGCAAACAGGGAGTGAATGAGTCCCATGGTTGACTACATCCAACCCTGGTCACAAGTCAGCTTCTATCGACGTTGTGCTTGCTGCTTTCCTTCAAAGGTTCCCACTGTGCAGCTAATTTATGCCAGGCTTACTCAAACGCTTGGTGGCTTCACAGATTTTTTACATCTAACTTCTACACCCAAGATAACTCGACATCTTGGGTAGTACCTTATACATCGACTAAGGTACCATCCTGGGCAAGAATATACATCAATGGTGAGGTAAGGTAAGAGAGAAAAACGAACCTCCTTCGATACTCGAGTATTTAATTTATTTATGTATCATCTAATTTTGCTTCTAGCCCAGGGTTTTCGAGATTATCTGGAAACTCGATTTATGTTTAGAACTATGTCCATCATCAACTCCGGCGGTATACCATTTTGGACATTCTACAAACTTCGCTCGTTCTCTGGTTGAATGCGCAACTTCGACTTCGGCAACCGAGAACGGCAATAAATTCAAACATCCGACTCGTGTGGGATACTGAGCATGGGACAATTCACAGGACGCGTGTACACAGTGTATTTTTATTCGCAAAATAAATTGTCAAATTTATCAACTACTTGCGTACACATGTGTACATTTTCGGAATATTTTATTTCCCTATTCCACGAATTTTTCCCATATTCACTCGTCGAACAAAACAAATCCTCCCTTTCTAAAAACGAACTAACGCGGTAGTGCACGTGGTCATCGAAACCATTTTTATGAGGCGAATTATTTTTCCGGATATTATCTCGACGAGTGACACAAAATAACGATCACAGTATTTATTTTGGCTCAGTAATTCTAATTGCATCATCAGTAAGTATGGGTCTCCAGTTTGAGTCGAATTAGGAGATGCAACCATCTTTAATGGCGACGCGTTCATTACATCGTTGGTTGCACGCTGCTCGCAAATATTTTAGGATGAATATTTCAATTCCTAAATCGGCAACCCCGCTTGATTCAAAAATTTCTTTAGCAAGGAACTATTTATCCTTTAGCGTGATGTTTCCAACCAACTGCACAACTCAAAGCTTGAACATCTCCGCTCCGTAAACTAGGCACTACAACGTGGGGTTATATTCTCGTCATTGTAAAGCGTGCGCTAGACGCCCTCGGCGCCGTATTAAAATGTCGGTATAAATACCTTGGGTATTTGTTGTGGTGTGCTCGTAGGTACACTCTTCTCTCCAATTTTCCCGGTGTGTACCGTGCGCCTCCTCTATTGGGTCGTATCGGATGATATCCTCTTCAATAGGAAGACTTCTCGATACGACAGTCGCTGTAGGTAGCTCCGACTCGAATCCCCGGCGACTACTGACTCGATGTCAGCTGAACTCCTCGGTCATGGGGTTAACACTAGGCAGTAGTGTAGTGGATGACCAGAGAAGTGAAGCAAGCAAACCCAATATTCATAATTCAAGAATTTAAATTCTGATAATAAGAAATCCCTTAGCTGATAAGTGGCGGTGGGTGGTCATGACGTCACTGGAGTGAATTTTCTCCTTTTTTGGCGCTTGCCGGAATAGGTGGAAGTCGAGTAAAACCAAATTTTGGGAAATCACTAATAAATATTTCATACCTGAATATTTGACGACTTGGCAGTTTCTACGTCGCTACTTTCTTGCTTTTTTTTTAGATACCTACAACCCTTACACGTTGGGTGCCCATGACGCACACGTGTGCATCATCAACGGTCTGGCCAACAGTGCCCATGACACAAGTGTGCGTCATCAACGGTCTGGCCAACAGTGCCCATGACGCACACGTGTGCGTCATCAACGGTCTGGCCAACAGTGCCCATGACGCACACGTGTGCGTCATCAACGGTCTGGCCAACAGTGCCCATGACACAAGTGTGCGTCATCAACGGTCTGGCCAACAGTGCCCATGTCGCACACGTGTGCGTCATCAACGGTCTGGCCAACAGTGCCCGTGACGCACAGTGTGAGTCAAATAAATACTGCGTATTTCAATGAGAGTTTGCAACGAAGGACAAGGCAGGCAGGGCTTTTCAAGGAATGAAACGTGGTTTGGACAATCTCTGGTAAGGAGAAATAGGGATGGTTCAAACTTCACTTATTGTTTATAAACCAGGATTGTGTTTCAAGCCCTGCTTCAAAGCATTCCATCAAAATTTATTGTAAAAAAGTTTTTACAATATTTTCACTATCTTGTAACCATGTATTTTTGAAACAATGTACAAAAATATGAATGAATGTTCAAATCAATCTGACATTTAGTACATTTTCTACCTATTTATAAATGATTCGCACTGTGCGTCAAGGGCATTGTAGAACCAGAAAAACTGAAAACCTGTCTAGCGACTCCCATGACGCACAGTGTGAGTCAAATGTGTTGTTGAGGTGTGAAACCTCAATAATCCCACGATTGGGCATGGAAACCCAATGTGTTAAGTACTTGTACCAACGATAATAAGTTTTGGGGAGTCGAGAGTGGTTGTTTATTCCATGATTATCAGCCTGTCTTCATGCAAAAATTCAATCTCTCCAATTTGGCCTAACAATTTTTTCTGGGCCATTCGAAGTGTCTAGATCAAAAAAGTCAAATGTCCGTCCGCTGTCCATGCCGACTTTGGTAGCAAAAATTTTTTTGAAAATCTTAAATTTGGGTCAGGGGTCCGTTCTCCGCTCTAGTTGGTTCTCAAAACTTTTCAGCCCGATCGGACCATATTTGGGTGGGGTGGGGGTCAAAATGTGTTTTTTGAAAAATGGATTATTCGAGTTTTGGACGATCTAGGCGAGTAGGGTATCATTTTCCACTAAATCTTGGACGTTGAATTCAATGAAATGGATCGCAGAACGATTGGCACCCACTGGAAGAAGTTATCGGGTCAAATTGTGTATATATTACCCACTTTAAATATGTGTTTTCGGGATTTCTGGTACCTAGGCGTGTGGGGGTATCATTTTTTCCACTATATATAGGACGCTGAAACCAATGATATGGCTCCGGAAACGATTATTGGCATCCTCTGAATGAGGTTATGGGTCAAATGGGTACCTATCTACCCATTTCGAATGTGTTTTCGAGATTTCTTGTACCTTGGCGTGTGGGGCACCATTTTCCACTAAATGTTGGACCCTGAATCGATTGGAATGCGTCCAGGACCCACCAAACCCTCTCTTTCCCCTATTTTATCTATGTTGAAGAAATGAGACTCCGAACGTCCTGGACTAAACTGAAATATCTTCCTAATGGTATTCCCGAACTACTACCGCAGGTAGAAAGGGTCGAGACAACTACTACGACTCAATAGGGATATTAAAAGACAGGGCTTTGCAAAGGGCCAAGAGCGGTTTTTACCGCGCTAGTAATGGTGAAGTCTACAAAAGAGCGGTAATTACCGCGGTAGCAGTAGAAGTGTTATCTTTTTGCTCTGAACCACTGTGATGCTGAACTATCCATGAAGCTTGAGTTTCCAACCCATCTTCCAACATTGCTTGGTATTGGTAGTAATTTTGTGCTGTAACTCTGTAACTGTAATGGATACTTTTGATTATTTTCAGGCTTGGTTCCAACCTAAAGGTTGTTGGAGAAAAGGTAAGAAACCATTTTGGAATAAGGACACGGGTTGAATTAATTACCTACCCAACACACCAAAAAAGCTTTTAATGTCACGTATACCAATGTTTCATAATTTGTACATTCATCGACGACATTCTTTACTATGTACATGTTCTTTACTTTCATTATTGCTTTGTTTCTGTTGAAGGAATACTTTTAAATATTTTCTCAAAGGTTGGAGTTTTCGCTGTACAGAACATAGGTACTGATGTTACAGGTACATTCTTTGTCGAGAAGGAGACCACATGGTTGATTGAGAAAAACGTTATGAAACGGCGGGAAATAAGTTCTTTTCTTGGGGGATTTTTTCAATATTTCTTCGATGGTGTGCGAGTTCTTTCTATTCCTCTTTGGCTCTTCATCCTCGTCGCCGCTAGACGTCGTGCAAGGCTCTATTGGATTAGGTTCTTCATCTTGAGACGTCGAGGGTTCGTGAAGATCGCTATAGGCCGGTGGCTCAAGGCTCCCAACACCTGTAAAAGTAAAAGAGGATGTGCGATTGGACGTCGTGCTGTTCGCATTTTGGTCTCTGGAGGATTTGGAGATTGAAGCACTAACTTTGTGGGGTCCACGGATGAGCGGTGACAGTATTTCTGAGTATTCTGTTTACAGAGCTTACGCTGGGCACTGACGAAGGCTCGCAGTTTCTTTGTGACAGTAGCCTTTCCCTGATTTCCCAAGCGAACATTCCCGGATTCTCCTGCTTGCATCGCAATATCCTCTTCACAACCGATGGGGTTGCCACTTGCTGCATGAACGACAAATTAAAAATAAATAAATTATAATAATATTTCCATCATTGTTCAAGATTGAAGCCCTGTTTACGATACACTTGAAAATCCCTTCAGCCCTTTTCTGCTAATTTAAAACATAAATACCAAAAAAATGAGCTGCCGCTGGATTGAAGTTGGTGGAGTAGGCATTTCAGAATGTAGTTCAACATATTCCCTGGTTTCCTTGGTGCGAACCAATTGATTAGCTTTGTCCAAAAGAGTCAACTTCTATTCATGAGCTGGGAAGGGTTCTCATAATTGCCGCTCAGATTCTAATCCTACGGAATGGTATTAAACCATTAGGTGAAGGGCGCTTTTTGTTGGTGAAGGTGGGTGTAGGGTAGAGATTGGTGAAAGTGCGGGGATGGTAGTGGGTAGTAGAGAAAGGGTCTGGTTTGTGGGATTGGGGTTTATGGTGGTTGATTGTCTGTATATTTTGTTGAGTAATTTTAGTGGAGTAAATAATAGTGTGTCAGAGCAGTTATTGAGTTGCTCGTTGATGATGCGTCCATCAAAGTGTTTCAGTTTATATATATCCATGTTTTCTAATATGTTCAATTTACGTCCTTTTTGTTGTGGGTGGATTAGTTTCATGCCTGTCCTGGACAGACAGGACGCTCACTCAAAACACGCTTCAATGAACACATTCGATCTTTCAGAACAGAAAAATGTGACTCCAACTTTGCCAACCACCTACACAAACACGGACACAACCCTACAGACATCCAAACCTGCATGAAACTATCCACCATAAACCACAAACCATAAACCCCAATCCCACAAACCAGACCCTTTCTCTATTACCCACTACCATCCCCACACTCAATGGTTTAATACCATTCCCTTTCACTTCCCTTGCCTATATGAACCCTAGAACCCTCTTCCATTCCCTATTAGTTGGCTTGACAATGACGTCTTCACGTCGATAGTGCTCGCCCAACCACACCAAACTTGTTAGGAGGAAACCAGAGCTAAGGGTGGATGTTTACTCGTTTCAGGCTATTGGCCTTACACAAACACTTGCATCAGTTTCAGAGTCCCAGTAAAAGTATATTCCATTACAATTATATTACCAATGAAAGTTACTGTATGAGCTCTTATCACTGTTCTGTTCTCAAGTTGGCCAAGCAGTTGATGGATTTTTCGACTGCCTGTGATATTGTGGTGTCGCCTCTCCTAACTTTGCATTTGGTGTTAAAAACTGCCAAGTTGGCGTGGAAATAGTTTCAGAGTTGCCCACAAGTGTGTTCAGTCTTCAACAAAGCTCCCGTGGTTGTCTGCCACTATTCCCTTTTCAAACTCTAACGCATGAAATTCGCTGAGCGATTCCGAGGTTTAATCGCAGATCCTCCAGATTACTTCCTGGTGGTCGCTGGTGTTGTTCCTGCTGGACTATGCTAGGCTGAAGGTCACCCTCCTCCCTAAATTCTATTCTCCTCGTGCTGGATTGGTTAAGGGGTCGTTGTTCATAAACAGCCCCCACCACCTGGAAGCATCTACTCCATACCCACCCTCCCTCATCATCCCTGCCACTGGTCAAATTACCTTCGTTTTGGTTGCTCCTATGGAGCCTGGACGTATAGAACCGGTTTCGTAAAAACGTGTGAGTATCTTGGAGACGCATCCATGTGACACGAGTAGCTGTCGCGATATGTCGCAAGGACGAACTCCCATCAGCGCCAATTCGACGATTCGGCGGCGAACGCAATCTGGGAGTGGGCGTCCATTGACGAAGACACCTCCGAGCTGGTTCACTCCTGCCTGCCCTAGCAAACCGTCAAATTTCAATGCCAAATTTGACGTTAGTAATTTTCGGAAAATTGTACATTGATAAATACTAACTAAATAGAACTAACCCTAATTGCTTGATTATTTATATATATTTTTAAAAATAGCATGAGGGATCCCATTTACACACAGATTTGCATGAAATCCGATCTGAAATTTAAAAAAAATGCTGCAAATTATTCTACAGTGGCTACAACATATTGCTCAGGGACATTTTTTGTGCTCTAGTTGGTCCTCAATACTGTTCAGCCCAATCGGCCAAAATTTAGGGAGTGGATATGGGTGAAAATGAGTTTCTTGAAACAATGTTTTGGACTTTTGGTCACTAGGCATGTGGGGAATCATTTTCGACTAAATGTTGGACGCTGAATCCATTGAGATGGGTCCCGGACCTATTGGTGCCCATCGGTATAAGGTTATGGGTCAAAATGAATACCTAGGCGGGTGGGGAATCATTTTCCACTAAATTTGAGACGCTAAATCGATTTGAATGAGTCCAGTGCACACTCACTGATTTCTCCATACTTCAAGCAATAATCAGCCATTATGGAAGAAATTGCAGCGTTTTCGAACTAGAAATATTGAAACAAAAACTCAATTTTCTCCGACAAATCAGAACACGTTCTAGCATGAATACGTAAAAATGATTGAGTTGATTTCGCCACGCAATTGGGTCATTTTTAAGATCTTTGGTCAAAAACCATGTTTCGCAAACAGTTGATTTCATATTTAACATTTCAAGGGGGGGGGGGGGGGGGGGTTATATTCGCTCAGATTTTCAATAGTTTTGGTTATCTTTACTAAGGTTAACTTTAAGGTTAATTTGCTCTACTAAGTTTCCATTTATGAAAGAAGTGTCTAGACAGAGATCATTTCATTCTGATGTAAATCATTTTCAAAATTTACTTTCAAACATTATTCTTTAAAATTTTCAAGAGTGTCCACACAAAAAAAACGCTATATATGAAGTAAATAGTAAGTAAGTAATATACGAAGTTATGATCAATGCGGTGTACTTATCAATATTATCATTCTCTCCAATCCTCATTTTTCTTTCCCCCACTTACGAAATTCCGTGCCCAAATTTCCTCCAATTTTCTCGTAGAAGTCCATGCCTGCAGTCATGGATTCGTCAAATGGAAGATCAATATTTGGATTTTGACCAAATTAGCTGCCAGGACCTCGCGGTAGAAGTGTTTTTGGCATCAGACTGATTTTTGAAACAATTTGATTCTTACTACTTACCAGTGTGTGGCATCTTCGTTCCGGATTTCTCTCCGTTTCTAGCAGTTCTGTAAATAAACAGGGAAGATGATAAAATGGAATATAATGAATTCTGATGACTGATAGAATCAAAGCTAATACGAACGATACGAGTATCCACAACAAGGGTTTCTGGGCTTTGACTTTTTTTTTTTACTATTATTTTTTTCTTGAAGATTTTGAAATGTCAGAGTTAGATGACACAACAAAAATAATATTAATACACCAACGTTTTCTGGCCGTTATTTGACATCTATGACCTGATGAAAGTGTTCTTAGTGAACTATTCAAATAATTATTGTAGAAATTGATGGCGTCAAAGAATCAAACCCTCGTCAGAAATGAATAATTCCACTATGGGGGCCACGACAAACCAAATATTGGCTCTCCCCAATATTTGTTGAAAAAGTCTTCGAGGAATATTGTTCAAATGCTTGAAAATGTGGACCCTCGTCAGTCAATAACGACACTCCACAGGCTGACAATTATCGACAAGAATTTGATCCACCTCGATTTTGGTCCTACCGTTTTTGCCCGGTGAGGTAACGATGAGAAACGATGGAATGATAACCTACAAGCTAACGCCCAGCTCGATGTAAATCCTAGAGAAGGGATCACGTCCATTTCACGAATGGCGTCAGAAATTAAACAGGGGAATTAAACTAGGGGCTTGACCACTTTTCTAATCTAAGTACAATACGAAAAACTCAGCAAAATCTTGCACAATGGTAGGATATTCCTTGGAACAGGAATATGAGGAAAACGGTGAGTGTGTCTTGGACTCATTCTAACAAGGGGAAGGAAATAATACCCCACACGCCTAGGTACACTAAAATCATGAAAACTCACTATCTGAGTATGTAAGTAGGTGCCCATTTTGACCCATAACCACTCCCAGTAGGCACTAATCGGTTCGGGACCCGTCTAAATGGATTAACCGTCCGAAAATGAAATGGAAAATGTGTCCCACATGCTTAGTTTCCAAAAAATCTTGAAAATCGACTCTTCTTCACCCATACCCACCTCGAATTCGGACCAACGAGGACCGGAAAGAGGTTCTTGACCAAAATTTTAAATTTGTAGATAATTTTCTATTATCAGACATGATTAAACACAAAAAACTCTGCAAATTCTTACCCACGGGTTGGTTATTCCTCGAATGGGAGAAACAGTGGGTGTGGCGGGTCCCGGACCCATTTCAATCTATTCAGGGGCCAAAATTCAATGGAAAATGATACCCCACTCGCCTAGATTGTCCAAAATCTCGAAAAATCCATTTTTCAAAAAACACATTTTGACCCCTACCCCACCCAAATTTGGTCCGATCGGGTTGAAAAGTTTTGAGGACCGTCCGAGGCCGGGAACAGACCCCTGACCCATATTTTAGATATTTAGATAATTTTCTACTACCGAAAACGGCGCGGACAATGGACGGTGTATGGCGTACGGCGGACGGACATTGACCTTTTTCGATCTAGACACAGTTAGACCATAGTTAGATACGTACAGAAAAAGAATTTGAGCCGAATCGGAGAGGTTGACCATTTGCATGAAAACATAGGTTGATTATTCAAGGAATAACCAACCAAAACGAATGCCGTACGCCTTCCACTGTCCGCGTTGTCCTGGCCAAATTTGGCCATTCAGATGCTCTGAATGTTTTGAAAGTTGCTCATGGACTACTGTGTGGTTTTAGATGTGCCTAACTCTCTGCCTAATCACCGTTAATACTGTCAGGGAAAGATTTTCGGGAGACCGACGATTATTATGTTTCGGCAACATGATTCGCTCCCTGCAATTCGAAGTTGTTGATTGAGCGGGCGAGGCAGACAGGGTGTTGAGTTGGACAGTTTGAGCAGGTATGTTCAATACCCGGGAGCATGCGTGTTCACGCGGGATGATTAGCCAATGAAGTGAGCTTATCGGCTATCGCAGCCAGGGGGCGTGTAGAGGGCGCGATAGGGCAGCATGTGCTCGTCATGGGAGAGCGGGCAGAACAAACCTAATCCCCGGTTTCTGCACTCATCCTTGTTCCGACCGATGCTGATGACAATCTCAAGACTCATCAGGCGAACAGCTCGTCCCAGTTGACATAGTCCTCATCCCTTCACGCGACGCTGCAAACTAACTGGAATGACCAACCTTCACGACCCCAAGTTAGATATGAATTGCTCTCTTACGCCGAGGATTACAGGATGAATCTCCTCCGGTTTTCAATGGAAAGCAACGCCACAACTCACTGCCTGTTTTCGGCACAATGTCCCGACGGCCTGTGCACATTGACGTTACGGAGGCTGTAAAACTGAGTTAGCAATATATAGCATTTTCACGTCAAACTGGAGGTTTATCATTTCAAATTGGATGTTGACCAATAATAATTCGTTTCACATCATTTTCTGCTATATGTTGTAATAATATGGGGGTTTGCACATGATAATAAATTAAACAAAATTTTAATTACGCAAAAACTTCTAATCAAAATACTCTTCAAAAAGCCCCTCAGGTTTTCCTCGGATTTGCTATTTAAAGTCACACAAATTCTTAAATTCAAGAGTCTATTTGAGAAAACCACTCTGATTGTGAAATTACCTATTGAACAGTATTAATATTGTGAAAAGTACGAATAGAGTCGCAAGCAAATTGGCTTTAGAAATACCCAGGCGCTTCACGTCGGCCGGTCAGAGATCCTTCTTTTACCTAGGTGTTCAGACGTTTAATAAATATAAATTCGAAAATAAAACGCAGCCTGTCTCATTAAAAAATTCAAATTAGAAATCAAAAACAAATTTAGGTTATTGCAATCTCGGACAATTTGTTTACAGTAAGTTCCAGGTGAGAAAGTATTGCAAATCCTAACATAAGTAAACTCTGAGGAATGTCTCGGAGAAGGGTCGTATCTTGTGATAGAGTGCATCTCTGTCATCTTTACTTCAACTGCTCGTATAGGTGGATCTTTAATTAATTATTTTTCTGGCCCTTGAGGTGCAGATTTCATTTATTTCTCAATTAACATTAATTTGACATGTAAAATCTATATTAATTAGGGACAATTTTAGGAGCGGAAGTATAATGCGGTTTTGTCTTACTAACAAAATGTAACACTGCAACTCCAACCCCAGCACAAGTTTTCTTACAGGGGTTGTAGCATTTGATAATTGTAACGTGATTGTTCTGTATATAGTTATGAATAAATGCATTATTTGAAAAAAAAAAATTTAAAACGACGCAACGCGATCCCTCATAGATTCTGAAAATACCTACTCCGTGCAAGTAGGGATGAACGATACTGATCGATATCGATACTTTTCTTCCGATACCGATCATTTCGGTATCGATACTCTGCATTTGATACCGATACTGGTATTGGTAAAAATAGTCGGGATCGAAAAATTATCGAACAATAACAGTATGTACCTCAAATTTTTGTTAAAAATTACCAATTAAGAATCAAGAAGGCCCTCTCCTTAAGGTTGCTACACTTGTTTCGGACAGAACTTCGAGTATATACTTCGGGTGTATACCAAAGTATATACTCGAAGGGCCAGATGCTTTGAAGGGAGATCCCTCTTCTCTGCTTTGGCTAGGGGGTTGTCTTGTGAAGAATAAGAATGCCTTGCTATCATATCAGTGATAAGACAGTGTTAACCCTTTCAGTACGTCATTATGTTCCACTCATCCGAAAATTTTGAAATTTTGAGGGATTGTTCTATTGCCTGTTTTGAGCTTATGTGATTTTTTTTCTCAGAATTTTAGCACTTGTTATACTTGAGATATTTCAGAGGCAGCAATTACTGCTGCTACGCCCCACTCAAATACAAGTACGTAAGTTTCAAGGGAGCGTGGAATAATATATACCAATTTCAAATTTTGAGAAAATGTATAACCCACACGCCTAGGTGTCCAAAAACGATGCCAATTCTTCCACAATGGTTACTCCTTAGAGCGGGAGCATGGAGACTCATTTCTTCAACATGGGGAAAATGGAGGAAACAGTGGGAATGGTGGGTCCCGAACCCATTCCAATCGACTCAGGGTCCAAAATTTAGTGGAAAATGATACCCCACTCGCCTAGATCGCCAAAATCTCGAAAATCCATTTTTCAAAAAACACATTTTGACCCCTACCCCGCCCAAATTTGGACCGATCGGGCTGAAAAGTTTCGAGGACTGTCCTAGGCCAGAAACAGACCCCTGACCCAAATTTCAGATTTTAAGAAAATTTTCTACCACCAAAAACGGCACGGATGGTGGACGGCGTACGAATTTTTGCATGAAAACATAAGTTGATTATTCAAGGAATAACCAACCAAAAGTAAAATCCTCCAAGAAAGGCTTCAGAGAAGTTCAAACAGTCACAGGAATAGAGGCCACCTATGCCTAAGGTAGAAATTCCTCAAAATTATGGTAATCCTAAATATTCATACTGTTGCGAGATTACACCTGCGCCAGTCTCCTGGGCAGCCGGCGTCGCAGGGCCAATGACCTGTGGAGGGCTAAGGGTCGCTCTCGAACATTCGTGCATCGTATTGAATTGGCTGGAACCTTCCCCTTTGCTTGAGACAACACGTCGAGTTCCTAAAACCAGGGAAGGTTCGAGAAGGTACTCGACCAAGGCAGCCAGTATAAAAGGGACCCAGGAACGCCGCACAAGTTCAGTTCAGTTTGGAGTCCAAATATAGACCCTTCTGTTATAAATCGTGCCATGTTATAAATAGTGCGACAACCGCATTGCAACTGTGTATTGTGCCTTGTGATTGTGTCATTGTGTAAGTGTTTGAATGAGAACAGTGTATTCAAGTGAACAATTGTAATAAATTATTTACGAAGAATATAAATCGTTACAATATGAAATATCGAGACTTTTCCTGAGGACTGGGGAGAGGAATCACAAAAAGATGGGAGAATATCAAAGTAAGGAGCATCCACATAGGGTCTGTAGTGACTTTAAAGGGTTGTGAATCATATAATACGGTCTCGAAATAATTTTTTATTATTTGGAAATGGGTAAGTTGCAGTTTTTAGTTGATCGTCATAGAATCACCTGGTCGGGGTCCAGTTAGAGCAGATGTTCCACATCGCCGACGTGGATGGCTCTGCTGGATTCGTCTTTTCTTACTTACGTGTATCCATCAGTAACCGATACAAGTTTGTGCGCGAGAGTCATTTTAAATCTTCAAGCAAACCAAAAAAGTGAGCTATTGCAGGGTGTCCACCGCTTATTTAAGATGAAGACATTCCTCCAAGGTTGGATGTACTTGCATCGAAGTTAAGTCCTTGTGAATTTCCATCTGCTTCAACCATGTCTTTTGGTTGGTTATTCCATGAATAATCAACCTATGTTTTCATGCAAATGGTCAACCTCTCCGATTCGGCTCAAAATTTTTTTCTGGACGTTTCATGATGTCTAGATCAAAAAAGGTCAATGTCCGTCCGCCGTCCGCCGTCCACGCCGTTTTTGGTAGTAGAAAATTTTCTAAAAATCTGAAATTTGGGTCAGGGGTTTGGTCCCGGCCTAGGACGGTCCTCCAAGCTTTTCAGCCCGATCGGACCAAATTTGGGCGGGGTAGGGGTCAAAATGTGTTTTTTGAAAAAGGGATTTTCGAGATTTTGGGGGATCTAGGCGAGTGGGGTATCATTTTCCACTAAATTTTGGACGCTGAATCAAATAAAATGGGTCACAGAACGATCGGCACCCACTGGAAGAAGTTATGGGTCAAATTGGGTATATATTACCCATTTTGAATATGTGTTTTTGAGATTTCTGGAACCTAGGCGTGTGGGGTATCATTTTCCGCTAAATCTTGGAAGCTGAATCCAATGAAGTGGGTCTCAGGTCGATTGGCACCCACTAGAAGAAGTTATGGGTCAAATTGGGTATATATTATCCATTTTGAATATGTGTTTTTGAGATTTCTGGAACCTAGGCGTGTGGGGTACCATTTTCCACTAAATCATGGACACTGAATCGATTGGAATGGGTCTGGGACCCGCCGCACCCACCGTTATCCCCATTTCCCCCATGTTGAAGAAATGAGTCTCCATACGACTGGTTCGAGGAATAACCAACCCCTGTGTTTTTTGGTGGGAATTCGTGAGCTTGATTATGATTTGATGATTTGATGATAGAGGCCAAATTTGAGGGGAAGGAGGGAGGGTCAAGATTTGTATTTTGAAAAATGAATTTTCGAGATTTTTGGCTAACTAGGCGTGTAGGGTATTATTTTCGACTAAATTTTGAACGCTCAATCCAATAGGACAGGTCCCGGAACGATTGGTGGACGTTTCATGGTGTCTAGATCAAAAACGCAGCAAATTCTTACACAGGGGTTGGTTATTCCTCGGACCATGCGCATGGAGACTCATTTCTTCAACATGGGGGAAATGGGGAAACGGTGGGTGTGGCGGGTCCCCCACCCAATCCAATCGATTCAGGGTCCAAAATTTAGTGGAAAATGATACCCCACACGCCTAGGTTCCAGAAATCTCAAAAACACATATTCAAAATGGGTAATATATACCCAATTTGACCCATTACTTCTTCCAGTGGGTGCCGATCGTTCTGGGACCCATTTCATTTGATTCAGCATCCAAAATTTAGTGGAAAATGATACCCCACTCCCCTAGATCGCCCAAAATCTCGAAAATCCATTTTTCAAAAAACACATTTTGACCGCTACCCCGCCCAAATTTGGTCCAATCGGGCTGAAAAGCTTGGAGGACCGTCCTAGGCCGGGAACAGACCCCTGACCCAAATTCAGATTTTTAGAAAATTTTCTACTACCAAAAACGGCGTGGACGGCGGACGGCGAACGGCGTACGGCGGACGGCGGACGGCGGACGTTGGACGGTGGACGGCGGACGGACATTGACCTTTTTTGATCTAGACACCATGAAACGTCCAGAAAAAAAATTTGAGCCGAATCGGAGAGGTTGACCATTTGCATGAAAACATAGGTTGATTATTCAAGGAATAACCAACCAAAAACCAAAATGTCCGTCCGCCGTACGCCGTCCGCCGTACGCCGTCCGCCGTCCACGCCGTTTTTGGTAGTAGAAAATTTTCTAAAAATCTGAAATTTGGGTCAGGGGTCTGTTCCCGGCCTAGGACGGTCCTCAAAACTTTTCAACCCAATCGGACCAAATTTGGGTGGGGTAGGGGTCAAAACGTGTTTTTTGAAAAATGGATTTTTCGAGATTTTGGAACGATCTAGGCGAGTAGGGTATCATTTTCCACTAAATTTTGGACGCTGAATCCAATGAAATGGGTCTCAGAACCAATTAGCACCCACTGGAAGAAGTAATGGGTCAAATTGGATATTTATTACCCATTTTGAATATGTGCTTTCGGGATTTCTGGTACCTAGGCGTGTGGGGCATGTTTTGAGTTTCAAATCGAATGATTTGATCAATGATGATATTTCTGATGTACTTGAGTGTCAGCGAAGGCTTGAAAATGATACTATTTTCAGGACAGGACACCTCTAAGACTAATGGGTTAAACAATGTGCACAAATGGTCAACCACTGTGCCCCTCATCCTACGCTTGACTGTGCTTTAGCCAAGCATATTCCAATTGACATTGAATCGGAACCGACTCGGCTAATTCCTGCTGCGTTGCTGTATTCATTGGTCAGCACATTCTGTGAAGGCGCCTTCCTCACCTCTCGAATCCGATTATTCCAATCGGTTTTGTTGTTTCTACTATTTGAAGAGTACAGGGGAAAAATGATACATGTCCATAAAACTTGATTTCGAGAAAAAACATTTTTAAGGTTTCAAAACGCATAGAGACAAGGGTATCATCCAAATACAAAAAATAAAAATTTGCGCATGCTGCATAACTATTTAATAATCGATAATACAAGTTGCTAGCTACGGTAAATAGGCAACAGATGGCACTCATATCTCATTTTTGGTTAATATTGGACAAGAACCATTCTTCCCCTGTACTCTTCATTTGTGTTCAACTCTATTACCTAGCTATATTATTATTCAAAAATCAAATATCTAATTAACAGGATCATATAGGAATGGCAAAATCCCAGATGAGTGGATGTTTTTGACATCCCTACAGACAACGACGATTTGAACAAGCACACGAACATTATTTTTGCTCGTTCAAATCGCCGATAACCACACGTATTATATCCAAACGCATAGAATACGGTATTGAATTCATTTCTTGCATTGGCTCATTCGCCGTAATTTGAATTGAGATGAAGCAAATTTGCCTTTATGGTCACCCCAGGGTTCAAATGGTTCTGATTTGTTTCTAAAGGACCATTTTCATGGTGGCGGGGGTTGAAAGGGGGGGGGGGGGGGGGTCCAGCATTGAAGGAACGATGGATTTCACATTGGTTAATATCCTCAAAAACCTACTTTTAACGCTCAGTAACTAACCAGCATTGAACTATCAGGCGGATTTACATGTCGGAACTTATCGCAGAAAAGAAGGAAAATGTAATCTTGAACCAAAAGTACCAATCGCAATGGATTCAGTATCCAAAATGGAAAACATGATGAATAATAAACCTTTGCAATCAAACCAGAGGCTGACCTTTCCGATTGACGACAAAATTTGACAGTATACGTTATTCGAGACGATTATTCGAGGAATAATAAACCAAAACTATACGTTCGTAGCCGTCGCCGTTTTTAGTAGTAGAAAATTTACTAAAAATCTGAAATTTTGGTCAAAGACCTCTTTATGGCTTCAGTTGCTCCTCGAAACTTTTCAACCCGATTGGCCCATATTTGGGAAGGGTATGGGAAAAAATGTATTTTTTGAAACTCGATTTTCGGGACTTTTTGGAAACTAGGCGTGTGGGGTATCATTTTCTACTAAATTCTGGACCCTGAATCGATTGGAATGGGTCCGGGACCCGCCACACCCACTGTTTCCCCCATTTTCCCCATGTTTGAATATGTATTTTCGACATTTCTGCTACCTAGGCGTGTGGGGTATGATTTTCCTCGAACTTTTGGACGCTGGATCTAATGAGACGGGTCCCGGAACGATTGGTGCCCTCTGGATGAGGTTATGGGTCAAAATGGGTATGTATTCACCCATTATGTAAAAAATTTACTAAAAATCTGAAATTTTGGTCAAAGACATTAGTTGCTCCTCGAAACTTTTCAACCCAGTTGGCCCATATTTGGGAAGGGTATGGGAAAAAATGTATTTTTTGAAACTTGATTTTTGAGACTTTTTGGAAACTAAGCGTGTGGGGTACCATTTTTGAATAAATTTTGGACGGTGAATTAATTGAAATTAATCCACATTCAGTTTTCCCCATACTCTTGCTCTAACCAAGAATCAACTATTTCGGAAGAAATTGCCGCTTTATTAATATAGACATCTTGAAGCACGAATTTGGAAATGGGAGAGGAGCAAATTGAGGCTTGAAAACTTAGGTTCAGAGTATAAATAAACCTAAATTATCAACACGGTATGTATTTGTTGAAATTCGTAACAACCAACAATGACTTTTGCTCGGTTCAACTGATATAAATGCCTTTGGTATCGTTGGATTTGTTAGATAAGACCGTGAAAATGGTAATGACGCTGATACATACATCAACATGCACACTAGAAAATTGTAATGTAAACGCACAAAGTTTAGTCTGTGAGGAAATGATTTACATTCACAAAAAAGTGCCAAAATTCAAAGTACTGGCCTCAAAGGCGACAAATTGGAGTTTTCTGGTTGTGGAGTGAATTTTTCGAAAATACAGGAGTCTGTAAAAATAAATCTCCGTGTATTTACATGGTCTGCCTGCAAAAATCAACCGTCAGTCGATGGCAGACCTAAGATCTTCGTAAAACTGTGTTTAAAAAGACTTTTGGGTATCTCATGCATGCCATTTGTAGTAGAACACATTTTTCCTGTTCTATTCAATAAATACCTTCTATGAGCCAAAATTTAAACCTGAAATTGAACAAATTACACAGCTAGAATTATATATAGAGTATACTGCGGAAAAACGTTGGTCTAAATAAGGCAGTTTGTGTTAATCCTTCAAGAATAAATTTCATTCCTCCATAAGATGATCAAATTGTGCTCCTAAAAATTGCAATTTTTGAAATGGAGCCATTGCATG
This sequence comes from Cyrtorhinus lividipennis, assembly GCA_019603395.1. Taxonomy (NCBI): domain Eukaryota; kingdom Metazoa; phylum Arthropoda; class Insecta; order Hemiptera; family Miridae; genus Cyrtorhinus; species Cyrtorhinus lividipennis. The sequence goes on from CM034007.1 coordinate 10,855,378, forward strand.
CTATGGGAAGCCAGTGATTCAGAAATCGCATATAAGTGAAAAGCGGCTCCTTTTAGAGTGAATATTCGTTCAACAACTTTTCACACATATTGAAATGAGTCATTTTTTTCGATCATGGCCGCCATTTTTGAAATCAGCGGCTTAAAATTGGCAGACAACGAAGTTTTATTTATAATTTAAGGTAGGTATTTTTGAGATTTATACACGAACATTCTACCAAACGCCATTTTCCTCGGCTTTCAGAATATTATGTTGGTTGGTTATTCCTTGAATAATCAACCTATGTTTTCATGATAATGGTCAACCTATCCGATTTGGCTCAAAATTTTTTTCTGGACGTTTCATGATGTTCTGATCAAAAAATCTGCAAATTCTTACACACGGGTTGGTTATTCCTCGAATGGGGAAAACAGTGGGTTGCAATCGTGTTGCTGACTCAAGTGGTCCAAGAAGTCAGTAACACGATAACAACCACTGCAAATTCTTACACACAGTGGGTGTGGCGGGTCGCCGACCCATTCCAATCGATTCAGGGTCCAAAATTTAGTGGAATATGATACCCCACACGCCTAGGTAGCAGAAAACCCGAAAACACATAATCAAATTGGGTAATAAATACCCAATTTGACCCATAACTTCTTCCAATGGGTGCCAATTGTTCTGGGACCCATTTTATTGGATTCAGCGTCCAAAATTTAGTGGAAAATGACACCCCACTCGCCTAAATCATCCAAAATCTCGAAAATCCATTTTTCAAAAAACCCCTACCCCCTCCAAATTTCTCCGAATCGGAGAGGTTGACCATTATCATGAAAACATAGGTTGATTATTCAAGGAATAACCAACCAAAAGGTCAATGTCCGTCCGCCGTACGCCGTACGCCGTCCATTGTCCACGCCGTTTTTGGTAGTAGAAAATTTTCTAAAAATCTGAAATTTGGGTCAGGGGTCTGTTCTCGGCCGAGACGGGTCCTCGAAACTTTTCAGCCCGATCGGACCAAATTTTGGGGGGGTAGGGGTCAAAATGTGTTTTTTGAAAAATGGATTTTCGAGATTTTGGGCGATTTAGGTGAGTAGGGTGTCATTTTCCACTAATGTTTGGACGCTGAATTCAATGATTTGTGTTCCAGAACGATTGGCACCCACCGGAAGAAGTTATGGATCAAATTGGGCCCATTTTGAATATGCGTTTTTGAGATTTCTGGAACCTAGGCGTGTGGGGTAATATTTTCCACTAAATTTTGGACGCTGAATCCAATGAAGTGGCTCTCAGGTCGATTGGCACCCACTGGAAGAAGTTATGGGTCAAATTGGGTATATATTACCCATTTTGAATAGGTGTTTTTGAGATTTCTGGAACCTAGGCGTGTGGGGTACCATTTTCCGCTAAATCATGGACTCTGAATCGATTAGAATGGGTCTGGGACCCGCGACACCCACAGTTTCCCCCATTCGAGGAATAACCAACCCGTGTGTAAGAATTTGCAGATTTTTTCCGAAATGAAAATCCGTCCTGCAGCTCACTATTGAGAGTTAAATGTGTTGAAAAGTGCGTTTTTGAGGAGGTTTATCGTGGGGTAGCCTACGTGTTAGAGAGCAGGTTTTGGGGGTGAAGTTTCCTTGTTTTGCAGTGAAAATGGTCCACCAGATAGCGCTGGTTTGATGTGTCTTTAGGCGAATCAGACGACTGCCTCGATAGAGATTCTCCTTTTCAGCAGCGACACACGGGGAACCTACTCACGAGGAATTCGCTAAGTACAAGTAAACACCCGGCTGTACTTACCAGCGAGTCGCTCTGCCTGGTGTTTCGTCGAAAGGGGAAATGCGCGAATCGAAGTGTACTCCAAGGATTTGGAGCGGCCTCGACGATCTGCTCAGGCGCAGAGGGTTGTCCAATGGCGTAAATCGGTGGCCAAGTCCGTGGGGGCGAGGAGACCCAATCAGGGCGCATTTCCCGCTACCACGTGCGCCATTATCTTATCGGGATTATACAGCGAGGCGAGGGTGGTCGTAGATGAAGGGATGACTACCCCTCGACTCACCCCCTGTCGTAACACCACCCCCCTGCACCATCTCACACCCCCACCCTCTACTTTGATCAACCGGAACCCTCCCTCACAACCGTTTTCTCCTCTGAAACGAACATAAAATGTACCAAATGATGAAAAGAACATGCGAATGTAAAGCGTGATTTGGTGGAAAACAACGTATATGTTACCGCTAAAGTGTGTAATCCACTTAATGTATAAATAATAATTAATTATAAGCACAAATAACGGACTGATTGCATTTTGGTCGGCTATTCCTTGAATAATCAACCTGTTTTCATGCAAATGGCCAACCTCTCCGATTCAGCCCGATCGGACCAAATTTGGGCGGGGTAGGGGTCAAAATGTGTTGTTTGAAAAATGGGTTTTCGAGATTTTTGACGATCTACGCGAGTAGGGTATCATTTTCCACTAAATTTTGGACGCTGAGTCCAATGAAATGGGCCCGAGAACGATTGGCACCCACTGGAAGAAGTTATGGGTCAAATTGTGTATATACTACCCATTTTGGTTGGTTATTCCTTGAACAATCAACCTATGTTTTCATGCAAAAGGTCAACCTCTCCGATTCAGCTCAAAATGTTTTTTCTGGACGTTTCAAGATGTCTAGATCAAAAAAGGTCAATGTCCGTCCGCCGTACGCCGTCCATTGTCCACGCCGTTTTTGGTAGTTGAAAATTTTCTAAAAATCTGAAATTTGGGTCAGTGGTCTGATACCGGCCTAGGACGATCCTCCAAACTTTTCAGCCCGATCGGACCAAATTTGGGCGGGGTAGGGGTCAAAATGTGTTGTTTGAAAAATGGATTTTCGAGATTTTGGGCAATGTAGGCGAGTGGGGTATCATTTTCCACTAAATTTTGGACGCTGAATCCAATGAAATGGGTCCCAGAACGATCGGTACCCACAGGAAGAAGTTATGGATCAAATTGGGTATATATTACCCATTTTGAATACGCGTTTTCGAGATTTCTGGAACCTAGGCGTGTGGGGTATCATTTTCCACTAAATTTTGGATCCTGAATCGATTGGAATGGGTCTGGGACCCGCCACACGCACTGTTTCCCCCATTCGAGGAATAACCAACTCGTGTGTAAGAATTTGCAGGGTTTTTCGCTGTATATAAACGATATAGCTGAACTGAAATTACCAGGTCGCATACTCCTATTTGCTGATGATACAGTGTTCTACTGCTCTGCTGACGGAAGCAAGCCGACTTATGGCTGAGAGTGGACTAAACATCATTAGCAGATGGATGATGCGCAATAAATTAACATTGAATGTCGCAAAAACTGTTCAAAAAACCATTCAGACCGGACAACCGAAGCCTGTGCTGTCACCATATCATCCACGATTTAAACTGCATGATATCACAATGTACAACCTGCCAACCCAATCAATCAATCAATCAAAACGTTTATTGATTCAGGTTGTTAGGCCTATAACAACAGAGTTGGCATTTGTTTCAATAATTACAAATTCCACATCCATAAAATTGCAGATCGAAAATTATGATGTATGTATTATTAATATTTAGCAAGCAAAACTTTCAATAATAACAATAGTAACAATATTTATTATGAGAGTCACAGGTGGGTTAAGTATGGATATAAAAGTGTGAATAAGCTTACACAGTTATGCTCGTTTATAATTACAACGTTACTCAAGTATCCTTCTTCTTCTTCTTCAAGTGCCGTCTCCGTCATAGAAGGTTGGCGATCATTTCTGCATATTTCTCGCGGTCCTGCGCCAGGTGAAACAAATCTGCTGCTCGGTGAATCCCCGTCCAGCTTCGTATGTTAGATAACCATGATGCGCGCTTCCTTCCGACTCCTCTTCGTCCGCTGATCTTCCCCATCATTATGGTCTGCAACAAGCTGTACTTGGGCCCACGCATAACATGCCCCAAGTATGACACCTTGCGCTTCTTTATTGACACCAGCAGTTCACGCTGCAGGGAGTTCTGTTGAAGGATGTAATCATTGCGGAGTCGGGCTGTCCAGGGGATCCTCAGCATACGTCGGATCAGCCACATTTCAAAGGCCTCTAGCCGATTCACGTCCTTGGCCTTCAATGTCCATGTCTCAACTCCATATAGGAGTATAGACCAAATGTAACATTTAACAACTCGCCAGCGCAGCGCAAAACTGACATCCCAGCGACACAAAATACTACGCATGTTGTTAAATGCTCCACGTGCCACCTCAATCCGACTGCGCAGTTCCCCCTCCAACGACCATGTGTCCGACACCCACTGCCCTAAGTACCTGAATCTAGTTACTTGCTCGATGCTTTGCCCATTAACAGTTAGTCTGATGGTACTACTCGCTGCCTTTGAAATGACCATTGACTTAGTTTTTGACACGTTGATTGCCAGGCCATACTTCCTGCAGGCTACTGCAACCCTGGCCAAGAGAGCTTGGAGCTCTACCTCAGAGTGGGCCAACAGCACCGTGTCATCGGCGTACCTCAGATTGGACACAGGTAATCCGTTTACGGAGATGCCAATATCACAGTCATCCTGGGCCTCCTTAAATACCTACTCCGAATAAATGTTAAACAGCAACGGTGACAACGTGCAGCCTTGCCTAACCCCTTTGGCAACCGTCACCGGCTCCGAGAGAACCCCATCCACATGAACTTGGGCCAAGTATCCTAATCACCTTAATTACAGACCAGCATCATCAATAACCTCCACCAAGAATTTTCTTATCCTCAAGTATATTGTCAAGAACTCACCCATCATCCTTGTCTCAGATTCCCCTTCACACCTCATCAACGAATCAATTCTATTCTCACTCAAACGCCTATTTCCGAGAAATTTCAGCCTACATCCAGATAGTTGTGGGCATTCTCCCAGTACATGGGTCAAGGTCTCCGGCTTTGACAGGTTGCACAGCACGCATTTCTCTCGTAGGGGTTCTCATGAGGAATACTGAGATTTCCCTTTCGGCCGCCAGGCGCATGTTTGCGATAATCCTCTTTTTTCCATGCTCAGGTTGAAGGAAAGGTATGGGCTTGGGGTTCCGGCTCTACTCGACATCCAACTGCTGTATAAATTCGAATACGTGGAGAAACGGATTCTTTCTTCGTCTGTATACCTCATCTTCTTACAGAGCGTCTCCAATATTTCTTTTCTTCTTTTTGTTGCCTGCGCAGCACATTGCATATCCCAAACAAGTTCATATCCGATGCTACATAACATAGTCTTCAGCTGTGCCGCCCAGTTGTATTTATTGATGCTACATCCATTTTTCAAGGTTTGCAAGAGTTGCTTGTAGCAGGCAAGGGGGTATCGTGTTTCCTGCATTCTTAATATTTCCTCCCACCACCTGAGCATTCTTCCAAAGATCCGCACTGCAAGTACGTCTCTTCCCGTCTCCGTTCTGATGAGGTACCCGGGGGTGCTAGGGGCCAGCAGTAGAGTGCTTTTGATAAACTTTGACTGCACAACTTCTATTTCCTCCAAATATCGAGCACTCCAAATCTCAGCGTTATACAGCAGAACTGAGCCCACCATGGTGTCAAATAATTTACATTGGGATTCCCAGTTTTGGCACTTTCCTTTGACCAGGATTTGTCTTGTCGCTCCCCAAGCTTTGAATGCCATTGACTTGAAACTGTCAGCAGCCCTTGAAAACACGCCTCTCGAGCTGAATGGCACTCCTAAATAAGAACCTGCCAACCCGTCCAAGTCATCGTGCCAGATACCTAGGAGTAATTTTTGACACCAAAATGAAGTTCGAACAGCGAATACGAAACATCAACTTGATGCTCAGTAAACTCCTATAAGTATTTTCAAATCTCGCACCGATCCTGGACCGAGATTTGTTCGAGATATGGTCGAATCCGTGCTTACTTACTCCCTGTTCGGAGTAGTACTTACAGCACATTGCTGGAGCCAATCATGAAAACGGAGAATGCTGTCATTAGAAAAATCGCCAATAAACGCAGGCTCGAACATACTGCGCAACTTTACCTGGAACTGCAGATTTTGCCTTTTAATAAATTAATCTTGACAATATTAAGCAAATAATAAAGACAAAACACTACAACCTCACACAGCAAATACCAGATTCAGTAACAACTATAAAATTGAGTACCCATTTTACCGCACAACCTTCGCTCAGAAATCATACAAATTTAGAGGCCTTCACGTTTTCAACGATCTACCTAGCCAATTATGGAAAAAATTACTGCACAATAAACTGACTGGACCAATAAAAAAAAAGCTAATGATGTACTTCCTATATAACTGTTAAATACCAAACGATGTAACCGTGACTACTACTTAACTATAGCTATAGCTAAATTACATTTATTTCCCTGGCACTGCATGCTCATCCCCCACCACCAGCCCTTGCTCGTATGGGGAATTAATTTCGTAGGATATATGATCGCGGCGAATCATGCCGGTTGTGTTAAACACAAATGTGTGCATCCGCTGTATTTGAGGTGTTTTTCATGTGTTTAAATGAAATAAATTTATTTAAAAAATAATAATAATAAAAGCTAGCTAGTGTACAGAATAACGAGTGGTTTTAGGTAGTGTGTATATTTCAAAGTTTTCTTCGTGCTTTTCCTATAGAACATGTGAAATAACTAGGTACTATGTAAACTAACAGAACACCAATCGTTAAAGTGTAGAATCGACTGCTTTTCATGTTCCCACGTAAATTACTCCCAGCATGTTATGCAGATCTCACGGAATCATACTTAACTGATCGTTACTTCAGAATTCAACAGGAAGATGATTTCTCTGTATCTACAAGGATCGAGGCTGGTGTGCCACGAGGTAGTGTACTGGGCCCACTCTACCTGCTCTACACTTGCGATCTGCCAGAAACTGAAGAGAACACCACTGCTACAGATGGCACAGCCATCCTGGCCGTTGGGGAACCGAACAATGAGACTGTTGGTAAGCTCAATAGGTTTCTTAACCCTCTTCACAAATGCACAAGTAAATGGAGAATTAGACTGAATGAGGCAAATTCAGTACATGCTGATTTCACGAATAAAAGGATCAACTGCCTACCGACATACCTCAATAACAAGGCAGTCCCACACGCCAACGAAGCAAAATATCTTGGAATGACGCTGGACGCCAAACTAAGATGGAAGTCCCACGTCAAAAATAAAAAAGCTGAGCTTGTGATTAAGTTTCGAAAAATGTACTGGCTTATGCGGAGGCAGTACAAAATGCCGATCCATAACATGCTCATTCTGTACAAACAAGTCATCAAACCCGTCTGGACTTATGGTGCTCAACTGTGGGGATGCACCGCCTAAAGCAATCGCAAAATTGTTCAAAAGTTCCAGAATGTCTTGCACTGCTGCGTTGACGCATGCAGATATTTCCGGAATGACAGATTGCATTACGAGCTACAGATCGAATCTGTCGATGAAGTAATGTAAGCCTCTCTCGAATTAAAATCTGTCATAATTTAATTCGGGTTTCTTCGGAGGTTTTGAATGGACCTAGCGAGAGGTTACACAATGTAAGTCCAAGACTTACAACTGAGCGTTAATTAGGGATACCAAGGATGAGCATAAAATACATTGATACAAAATGAATTATAATTGAAAAGAAGGACACGTTGCTAAGGAGAATATGACTCAACCTAGGATACAATTGATACAAGACAAAGTAATTCGACAAAGTAAATTAGACAACATGTGGAGCATAAAATACAATTAATACAATTAATGAACAAGCGCAACGATACCGGCTGACGAAAACGGCATTGACGTCGAAGGGAAAACAGAAGGGGGCTTTTTTTTTTGTCAAAAAAAAAAATTAATTAGGGAGGTAATCAGTTGAGTCAGGATCGATTCAAGATTTTATTTGATACAATATACGCACTCTTTTAGGCATTTCCATGCGCTCAGTTACGCGAATTATTAGTCTTTTAAATATCATGGAATTTCAATTAATGTCAAACATCCATGTTTCTACCCCAATGTGGCGAAAAAGACTAAAAAAAAGACAAAGATAACACAACCCCACAAAAAAAAAAAAAAAAGTCAAAGTCCATGAAAGCGACCTGTGGGGTTTTATGTTTTTCGGGTCGCTGATTTCGAATCGGTTGCCAGTTTTTTCAGATCAGATCGCTTTCAAGGTCATTTGAAGGTCAAGTGTAGAAAATGTCGCATAAAAAATCTGAAAAAATTCAGACATAGGTTTTCTAGAACGCTGAATCCAAATCCGGTGTCGGTTGACCTTCATGAGGTCAAGGTCAAGGTCATTTGAAGGTCAAACCAACAAAATAACCTCAAAAAAAATTGTAAAAATTTATGTATGTGTTTTGAGGGCACATACATAAATTTTTACAATTTTTTAATAAATGCATATAGGGTGTCCCACGTGTTGCCCCCCCCCCCCCACCATCCTCCTGCAATCGTTCCAAATAGTTCCAAATTTTACGTGGCAACCCCAATTTTTTATTGCAGATTCGGATTCTACCTAAAATTTTATGTAAATTCGATCCCTCAAGAGATTTTGTCGCGGTTCAGTGAGCACGCAAAGTTGCCAAAAATGTGGCATATGAATTTCCATTATTTTTCAACGTTGATTCAGGAAATGGTATGTTTCTTGATTCTACTCAAATTTGGCGGAATAATGACCGGAATTCGTTTATTTCTCGTGAAATAATCCTCTTTTTTAGCGCGTATTTGGTCATAAAATAACATAGGTTTGTTTATAACTCTCAATTTTTTCTCTTTATATTCTTTACGTGAAATTAATTGGTCATTATTCCGCAAAAATTGAGTCGAATCATTTTGGAATTTCGGACGCTGAATCCAATGAAATGGGTTCCAAAACGATTGGCACACTCTGGATGAGGTTATGGGTCGAAATGGGTGTCTATCTGCCTATTTCGAATGTGTTTTCAAGATTTCTGGTGCCTAGGCGTGTGGGGTATCATTTTCCACTGAATTCTGGACGCTGAATTGATTGAAGTGAGTCCCTATGCTCCTGGTCTGAGGAATAATCAACCCCTGTGAATTAATCTGCAGCGTTTTTTAACACTTTTTTGAAAATTTTATGACTACTTATGATTACTAGAAAATTTGAAAGCAACCAAATTTTTAAGTTTTTTCCTACTACAAACGGTAACATGCTCCGAAGGTAAATAGAATGAATAACAAAATGAATAACAATCCAGGAGTGTCCATTCATTTGAACGGACTTATCCGGATTGGGAGTAAACTGGCCATTTTTCGTTTCCACAATCCGCTTCGCCATTACGCGGTTGACTTAGTGTCCAAGTGGAAGATGGAGAAGGATTATATATAACTGTATATACTATTATATAGGAGTATATACAGCTTCAGAGGGGAAAAAATTGGATTTTGGAGTATAAAGAGTCGAGAAGGGATTCCCGTTGATGATCGGGCAGAGAAGGAAGCTCCTGTGGGATTACGGGACGGGCGAGGAGGACTTTGGGAAAAGTAAAAGCTCTTATCGGACTGCAAGGTTAATTGAATCTGAGGAGAGCGTAATCCCCAAGGGTTGAGTTGCTCAACACTGATAAGCCGCGACCCCCTTCACGAACCCGTGAACCAATTAACTCCAGTCAACCAGCCGCCTCCGGCCCGCCCGAGCTGAATCTCCTCCGGCTCCGCCACCTCCGCCGTCCCGCGTTACCACGTCCCGCACGGTGGGACGGGACGGGGTTGGTGAATCCCATCAAATCCCGTTTTCGTTTAGCGTTCAGCCGCCCTCCTCACTCGAAATCCTCTACGGTGAGGGGCGGAGGTTGAAAGGTGGCGTCACCCAACCCCCGCTCCGGCGAAATTATTCGCTACGCCCGCAGTCCCCGCTTCGAGCATATCCTCTCCACGCCCGCCGTATGAATAATAAACCCAGATTCCAGTTAAAGCGCTACTACTTCACAAAATTTGAGAGATTGTCTTATTCGTTTGAAAACATTCAAAGAATAACCAACCAAAACGCTTAAAATTCACTCACAGGGGTTGGTTATTCCTCGAAAATGGACACTCATTCCAATAGATACAGCGTCCAAAAATTAGAGGAAAAAGGTACCCCACACGCATAAGTCGTTGAAGATATCAAACATGGAAAAATGGGGGAAACAGTGGGTGTGGCGTGTCCCAGACCCATTCAAATCGATTCAGGTTCCAAAATTTAGTGGAAAATACCACACACGCCTAGGTACCAGAAATCTCGAAAACACATATTCAAAATGGGTAGTATATACCCAATTTGACCCATAACTTCTTCCAGTGTGTGCCGATCGTTCTGGGACCCACTTCATTAGATTCAGCGTCCAAAATTTAGTGGAAAATGGTACCCCACTCGCCTAGATCGCCCAAAATCTCGAAAATCAATTTTTCAAAAAACACATTTTGACTTTGATTTTTAGAAAATTTTCTACTACCTAAAACGGCGCGGACGGCGGACGGCGTACGGCGGACGGACATTGACATTTTTTGATCTAGACACCTTGAAACGTCCAGAAAAAATTTTTGAGCCGATTCGGAGAGGTTGACCTCTTGCATGAAAACATAGGTTGATTATTCAAGGAATAACCAACCAAAAATGGGGAAAACTGTGGGTGTCCCGGACCCATTCCAATCGATTCAGGGTCCAAAATTTAGTGGAAAATGATACCCCACACGCCTAGGTACCAGAAATCCCGAAAACACATATTTAAAATGGGTAATAAATACCCAATTTGACCCATAACTTCTTCCAGTGGGTGCCAATCGTTCTGGGACCCATTTAATTGAAATTAGCGTCCAAAATTTAGTGAAAATGATACCCCACTCGCCTAGATCGCCCAAAATCTCGAAAATCCATTTTTCAAAAAACACATTTTGACCCCTACCTCGCCCAAATTTAGTCCGATCGGGCTGAAAAGCGTACGGACATTGACCTTCTTTGATCTAGATACCATGAAACGTCCAGAAAAAACTTTTGAGCCGAATCGGAGAGGTTGACCTTTTGCATGAAAACAGGTTGATTGTTCGAGGAATAACCAACCAAAATGGATTTTCGAGATTTTGGGCGATCTAGGCGCGTGGGGTATCATTTTCCACTAAATTTTGGACGCTGAATTGATTGGGAACCTGAGAACCCACATGAGTACATACCCAGGTGTAAATAAAAACATGAAAGCATTGCTGTTCTTGAAGCCATCCACTATTGGCTAATAGGATGGCACTTCACTGTCATCACTGACCATAAACTGCTAGAGGATCTGAAGCTGAAAACTTGAACTGACAAGGAACTTGGAGATCTTGCCAATGAACTCCTTCAGTTTGACTTCAAAATCCATTACCGTCCTGGCACTTCGAAACACGAAATCCCGTACTAAAACCCCAATCTGACTTCATGGATAACGAACCGATATTACCCACATTAAACTTCCTTTCCCTCGATGATATTAAACAACTACAATGCAACAAGTATCATGTTTGGACTTGGCGGTATCATTTATCGTACTATTAACGCAATTCTCGTATCTTATTAGATAGCCAAGCGTGTGAAAACCTGATTAATATGGTTCACGCAAAATACGGTCATATAGGGCCAACACACGTCATATTATTTCGAAACTCTTTACATTTCCAAAAATGTACAATTCTTTTAGGCAATTTTGTAACTTGTGTACAATCTGCATCATGAACACATCCCGTTGTCCTCGACGCAGTGCCTGAATGGGTATCTTCGGACCAGCCAGAGCTCCATTCGAGATCATGTTACCTTGATATGGTTGGAGGTTATGACCCTTATCACTTCTCCGTTATCTACACCTGCTTGTCGATCACTTCACGCGATATGCATACATCCTTCCTTCCAAGGGTCAATCGATAATCAAACCAAAATAATATCTCGGCTGATTGACTTCGTGCAGAGGGAAAAGCAGAACAGGATACTTCTCACGGATCGATACGGCAGCTTTTCCTCAGATGAATTCACTACATGTTGCTCTCACTCTGGTATTCGCCATGTTTTCACAGCAGTCATTGATGAATCGCATACTTGAAGCATGACGAGTCCACTCCATGTTCGAATTGAGTTTTTAAAAATTGGATTTTTGGCGATCTAGGCAAGTGGGGTATCATTTCTGATTAATTTTGGACACTGAATCGAACAGAGCAGCATAGGCTGGCCAACCGAGTACTGACCAACCATATCACTGCAATCAGCATAACTACAGAGCTGCATAGGTTAGCCAACTGAGTACACACAGGCAGGGGCAGATTTCTAAATAGGCTGAAAAGGCTGCAGCCTAGAGCGGCAAATTTTAAGGGGCGGCACTTTGGCAATTTACTAAAAAATTTAAAATTTGCATTTAGATTATTTTAAAAACAGAAACTTTATCAGAAATTATTTTTACGTATTATTTTACGGAAATAGAAATATGTTTATTCTTTTATTCTTTTCTTTTCATAGCATAATTCGAATTTACTCCTGACAGATAATATTGTAGCACAAATTATCATATATCGTGTTATTTGGTCTAACAACACTGCAAGGGCTGCTTGGGAAGAAGTGCACATTGAGCTTTGACAGAAATAGCCAATGACTCAACAGAAAAAGCAACGACTAGATGTGAATCCCAAGGAATTCTCCGAAGATTAGAAAGGTTTGAAACCGCTTTCATGGTATGTTTCTGGAGCACCGTACTTCATAGAATTCATAAAGTTAGCAAAGCAATACAGAGTGAAACTGTAGATGTTTTATCAGTGACAAATTTGTATGGTTCTCTAGAAGAATATTTCATGGAACAGAGAAACCATTTTGATGATTTTGAGAAATTGGCTATGGATATAGCCAAAACTACATCTTATGAGAAAGACAACAAAAGACAACCAAAACGAAAAGTTTGGGATGACGAAGACCAAAGTGGTGAAGTAAACTTTACCGGCAGGGATGATCTGAAAACAAATACGTTTTTACCAGTTATAGACTCTTTCGTTTGTGAGTTTAAGAAAAGAAAAATGGCCTATGATGTGTTTCAAGACAGATTTTACTTCTTAACTCAGTTGTGTGAGTGTGATAACAAGACTGATCAGAGGGACATGGAAGAGACATTGAGAAAGAAGGCGACCAATCTAAACCACACATGATTTGGATTCTGATTTTACTGAAGAGTGCATACACTTCCAAAAGTACTGTGCTATGGGGAATGATCAAGCACCAGGACAATCGTTAGAAGAAATTTTGAAATTTCTAAGATGTAACTCCCTAGAAGATGTGTACCCTAATTTGGACATCGCTTTGAGGATAAGTTTGTGCATACCTGCTACAAATTGTGCTGGAGAACGTAGTTTTTCCTGCCTTAGAAGAGTTAAGAACTACCTAAGAACTAGTACTTCTGAACAAAGGTTAAACTTCCATTCTTTACTGTGTATTGAGGCAAAGACAACAAAAACACTGTCATATGAGGACATTATTAATGAGTTTGCCATTAAAAAATCTCGTAAGAAAACAATGTTGCTTTGAACATGTACAAAAGTATAGAATGTACCTACTTAAGCCTTAAGCCAAACAAATTGCATACTGTTTTGCGTTTGTACAATTATTCATGTTTGTATTATGTAAGCCTGTATAACATATGTATTTAATGTCAATAAATAAACCAGTAATGAACTATTGTTTAAGTTTTTTTTAGTTTTATACCTGGGCACAATTTAATTTGAATAAATGTATCCATAATTTGTTGTATAAAACGAACGTGTATAATAAATAACATTAACTGTGAGTCTAAAAAAGGGGGGGCGGGGGCGGCAATTAGATTTAGCCTACAGGCGGCATACTCCTAAATCCGGCCCTGCACACAGGAGTAAAACCATACCATTGCAATCAGCATAACTACAGAGCTGCATAGGTTGGCCAACTGAGTACACACTCAGGCAAGAAATCATATCATTGCAATCAAGACGACAGGACAGCAATGACGAGTCCACCCCTCAAATAGGAGTTGGTCGGCTATTGCTAACGATTGCGTGAAGCAATACAACGACTACTCATTTGGTCACCAAATTCATCATATCTGGTAACCAGTTGGCCTATTTCCATCATCCCTGAAACCTTATCCGCTCCTCCAGATTTACACGAGGATAGAAAAATCTGCAAATTCTTACACACGGGTTGGTTATTCCTCGAATGGGGGAAACAGTGGGTGTGGCGGGTCCCAGACCCATTCCAATCGATTCAGGGTCCAAAATTTAGTGGAATATGATACCCCACACGCCTAGGCACCAGAAATCCTGACACATACAAAATGGGTGGATACATACCCATTTTGACCCATAACTTCTTCCAGTTGGTGCCGATCGTTCTGGGATCCATTTCATTTGATCCAGCGTCCAAAATTTAGTGGAAAATGACACCCCACACGCCTAAATCACCCAAAATCTCGAAAATCCATTTTTCAAAAAACCCCTACCCTCTCCAAATTTGGTCCGATCGGGCTGAAAAGTTTCGAGGACCCATCTCGGCTGGAAACAGACCCCTGACCCAAATTTCAGTGGGCCCATTCCAATCAATTCAGGGTCTAGAATATAGTGGAAAATGATACCCCACACGCCTAGGCACCAGAAATCCCGAAAACACATATTCAAAATGGGTAATAGATACCCAATTTGACCCATAACTTCTTCCAGTTGGTGCCGATCGTTCTGGGATCCATTTCATTTGATCCAGCGTCCAAAATTTAGTGGAAAATGATACCCCACTCGCCTGAATCTACCAAAATCTCGAAAATCCATTTTTCAAAAAACACATTTTGACCCCTACCCCACCCAAATTTGGTCCGATCGGGCTGAAAAGCTTGGAGGACCGTTCTAGGCCGGGAACAGACCCCTGACCCAAATTTCAGATTTTTAGAAAATTTTCTACTACCAAAAACAGCGTGGACGGCGGACAGCGTACGGCGGACGGACATCGACCATTTTTGATCCAGACATCATGAAACGTCCAGAAAAAAATTTTGAGCCGAATCGGAGAGGTTGACCATTATCATGAAAACATAGGTTGATTATTCAAGGAATAACCAACCAAAACAGCGCTTGAAGATAAGAAGAAACGTGATGTCAATTTTGCTGTTGCAGACTCTGTTTACGTCGACAACGGCAACACAATCGTAATAAACTTGATATGTTATGTATCGAACCGTTCCTGATTTGTAGAGTAATCTCCAACAACGTTTTCGAAATCATTGTCAACCATGGCCATTCAGGTAAACGCTTGTATCATGCCAGCAAATTACTACGCTGTCCAGCAGATGAGACACACTCTCGTGTATCCTAGAATATCCGATAGCCCCTAAATGGGAGGGAGGGGGATGTAAGATTCCTCGCTTTCACTGTTATCTCGTCATCTCGTTATCTCTCCCCGCTCACGCCTTCAATTATCTGCTGTCTAATCTCCTCTTGCGCTTCAGTCGTGATTTGTCAACCCAAGTAACTGCACGTGTATCGCCTTCCGTTGTTGCGCGTTCTACCACCTACGTAAACGTTTTCCATTAACCGCATTTCTCATGCTCGGTTTCGCCACTCCATCCGATTATCCCTGGATCCTCTAACCACATCAATGTGGCCACAGCGCTGCACAGTCAGGACAACTGAGAAGGCACTTGGGTACTCACACGGCGGTAAAACCATAACAATGCAAGAGTTTGAGTACAGGACTGTACCGGCACCTGACTGGGAACTCACATGGACTGGAATGAACTGGAGAACTCACATCAGCCCAAGTGCATCGGCAGGGCACCTGACTGGGAACTCACATGGACTGGAATGAACTGAAGAACTCACATCAGCCCAAGAAGTATGCATATGACCAGGGTAACTGCAGAGCTGCTATGAATGTCCTTTTGGGCATTTCGACGACTCATTCAATTTATACATGTTCCATATAAATTCATCCAGACTTTCTACATCGTTCTAATATTTTCATTGTACAATGCAATTTCACTGTAAAATCTGATACTTATGAAATACTGCTTATGATATAAAATCTTCCTCTGGTGAATCCGACTATTGCCTTTCACACCCAGTTTTGGTCTCAGCATCATGATGCGTAAACTGTCAAATTTTGGCGCAAATTGGAGAGGTAATTATTATATTTATTATATTATTATCGCTGCCTTGAGCCAATTGCTTTTCACTCAACGGCTTTGTGTCTCTAATGGAGGCTCGTCTTGCAATCTAGCTTTGAATAAGCAATATAGAAATACTGCTGATTTTTGGATTGATTGGATAGAATCGTTCAATTTGAATGGACCGCATAGAAGACTGAGATATGACAATCAGATAGAAACCGGTTTAGTTTATTGAATTTATTACTCACTTATTTTTTTGTTAGAGTAGGGTAAAAGCACCAAATGTTGACACTTCAATTTCAAAACGTAAACATAAGGTATTGGGACACTGTAGGTACTCGAAATGAGCGTCATTCTGTTGATTAGGATATGGAATTTGAGGTAGGCCGGCTTTACTAGTTATTATAACACATTTCGAACGTCTGGCTAATATTGAAGCCCGTGATGGATGGATCAGTCAACACAGCGACGATATCGCTATCCCGCAGGTTAATGAGGTAAGTCTGCAAAATTAGACTTTTCGAGTCAAATTTTATGAGTAATCACTTATATATCATATTGCCTGCCCTAATACTAGCAAAAGGAAGAGTTTGTAAGCATTAAACCCCTGAATTTCGTTGAAATAGATGGTTAAGTTGGGGTGTCCTAATGTTGACACCTGTGTCAAAATTAGGGGAAAATGTTCATCAGGTTGCCAATGTTATATTTATGTTTAAATAATTTCGTAGTATATTGAGGCTATTGAATTTTTCAAATCAGAGTACTGGAACCTTAAGTTGACATCGGGGTCTCATATGTTATTTATTATACACGTTTGTTTTATACAACAAATTATGGATACATTTATTCAAATTAAATTGTGCCCAGGTATAAAACTAAAAAAAACTTAAACAATAGTTCATTACTGGTTTATTTATTGACATTAAATACATATGTTATACAGGCTTACATAATACAAACATGAATAATTGTACAAACGCAGAACAGTATGCAATTTGTTTGGCTTAAGGCTTAAGTAGGTACATTCTATACTTTTGTACATGTTCAAAGCAACATAGTTTTCTTACGAGATTTTTTAATAGCAAACTCATTAATAATGTCCTCATATGACAGTGTTTTTGTTGTATTTGCCTCAATACACAGTAAAGAAAGGGAGTTTAACCTTTGTTCAGAAGTACTAGGTAGGTTCTTAGGTAGTTCTTAACTCTTCTAAGGCAAGAAAAACTACGTTCTCCAGCACAATTTGTAGCAGGTATGCATAAACTTATCCTCAAAGCGATGTCCAAATTAGGGTACACATCTTCTAGGGAGTTAAATCTTAGACATTTCAAAATTTCTTTCAACGATTGTCCTGGTGCTTGATCATTCCCCATAGCACAGTACTTTTGGAAGTGTGTGCACTCTTCAGTAAAATCAGAATCCAAATCATGTGTAGATGTGGTTTAGATTGGTCGCCTTCTTTCTCAATGTCTCTTCCATGTCCCTCTGATCAGTCTTGTTATCACACTCACACAACTGAGTTAAGAAGTAAAATCTGTCTTGAAACACATCATAGGCCATTTTTCTTTTCTTAAACTCACAAACGAAAGAGTCTATAACTGGTAAAAACGTATTCGTTTTCAGATCATCCCTGCCGGTAAAGTTTACTTCACCACTTTGGTCTTCGTCATCCCAAACTTTTCGTTTTGGTTGTCTTTTGTTGTCTTTCTCATAAGATGTAGTTTTGGCTATATCCATAGCCAATTTCTCAAAGTCATCAAAATGGTTTCTCTGTTCCATGAAATATTCTTCTAGAGAACCATACAAATTTGTCACTGATAAAACATCTACAGTTTCACTCTGTATTGCTTTGCTAACTTTATGAATTCTATGAAGTACGGTGCTCCAGAAACATACCATGAAAGTGGTTTCAAACCTTTCCAATCTTCGGAGAATTCCTTGGGATTCACATCTAGTCGTTGCTTTTTCTGTTGAGTCATTGGCTATTTCTGTCAAAGCAATGTGCACTTCTTCCCAAGCAGCCCTTGCAGTGTTGTTAGACCAAATAACACGATATATGATAATTTGTGCTACAATATTATCTGTCAGGAGTAAATTCGAATTATGCTATGAAAAGAAAAGAATAAAAGAATAAACATGTTTCTATTTCCGTAAAATAATACGTAAAAATAATTTCTGATAAAGTTTCTGTTTTTAAAATAATCTAAATGCAAATTTTAAATTTTTTAGTAAATTGCCAAAGTGCCGCCCCTTAAAATTTGCCGCTCTAGGCTGCAGCCTTTTCAGCCTATTTAGAAATCTGGCCCTGACCGGTACCTTTCAGAATTTTAAAATAACAGTATGCTTCCGAACAAGAACGGAATGTTGAAGTACGCTGTCCAGCAAATGGAAGACGCTATAAATGTGAAGCTCCGCACAGCGGTTGTTGTGCACAAGTTGTGCTGTAAAAGAAGTAGGACCAATAAATGAAGGGGACATGGTGGTGGCTGTGTTGACCGCAAAAAGAAAAAAAAAAACAACATACGGAATGTATTTGTTTGGTTGTCAACATTGAAAGTGAAGATGCTGCTGAAGTAACACCGCTTCATCCCTGCAACAGACTGAGGACTATTTTCAGGCCTTCGAGCGAGGGGAACCGCCTTCTGGCAGTCAGTAACGTCAAATACAAACTGTCCAAGCCTAAATATTAGGGAGGAACCCTAGAAAATGTGTGTTCCCTACTTATGTTTCTGTTCCACCGTGATTGAGCACCTATGCTAAAAATTTAATTACCAATTTTTCTATGCTGTTCAACATCCATTTCCTAATGTTCAGCCTAACATTAAATATATTTCAACGCGTTCCTAATCTCGTTTGTTCATTTACTTGGAGAAATAACTAGAGGGAAAGCATATTTAAATACTTTCTCGAAAATTTAGACTGGTGTCAACATTAGGAACTGCTAATGTCAACAAAAGGAATTTCCAAATACAGAAGTGTCAACATTAGGGGGAAAATTCCATTTTTGAAAAACTTGTTTTTTATGCTTAAAAAAACATTATTTAATCAAGTCTAATAAGTGCAAATTGTTCCCAATGAACTCACAATTCATAATAACTACCCTAAAGTTTCAATTTCTTGAATACTTGGGTAGAGGGCAGAATCGAACGATTTTTCTCTCTAATAGTGTCAAAAATTGGTGCTTTTACCCTACCTAATACATTTTTGTATAAAATTAACAACACAAACAATTCAGCTTTGGATTTAGTGTCCAAAATTTAGTCAAAAATGGTACCCCACTCGCCTAGATCGTCGAAAATCCATTTTTTCGAAGTACGCATTTATGACTTTTTCTATCTGAAAAACATTTGTTTGGCATTGAAAAGAGTGGACATTTAACTCTCTTTCCACTGGTATTCTCAAATTTGAGTTTCTCTGAAAATAGAAACAGTTATGTTCATTTTAAGTGACATTAGATCGAAAACACAAAAAAAATTTAAAATCGAAACAACTCAGGCCTAGCCTAGGCAATATTATTCAGGAAAGAAATATGTTTCTTAATTTAATTTTGGTTAAATACAAATAAACAGATAACTTACTAGCGTAGGTAGCTCACAACCGTAAAAAGTCGGTTAGACGGAATTACCCCGATTTTTCTATCAGCGCATGAATTTTTTACACACAAAAGTGCTCAGATTTGGCGATAGAGTTCAATCAGTGGTGTTTATCCACTCACGTGAAAAACGGTTAATTCTTTCTAGGGAACTCGGTACATCAGTACGGTGATCATTCGTTTTTCTATCGCGTGCAGTTTCGACCCTCGTGTTCCCATCCGTAACCCATTTTTATTCCATGTTTACGTCCACCTTGGCATTACGACACCGTGAAGTGGGGTCATGATCGATAATGGTGTTTTCACACACGATGATGAACCGCGAAGCTATCGGAACTGAGTCCCTTAATTGCCCCTCCGGTATTGATCACGGAGGAATATGAAAATCGGCTCTCCGGACAGGTGGCTTACTTGAACAGGGTGCGGGGTATCTACGATCTCTTAATTAATGTCCAGTAGCGTCACGACACGTTCTCCCTCAGTACCGTGGTCGTTTGTTGGTGGAACGGGGTGGAGAGGGGTGGGGTACGGTTAACTGTTAGGGGTGAGCAGATAGGTCGGGGAAAAGGTTAACAATTTTTGAAAGGTTTGCTGCATTTACAGAGTAAAAATCTGCAAATTCTTACACACGAGTCGGTTATTCCTCGAATGGGGGAAACAGTGGGTGTGGCGGGTCCCGGACCCATTCCAATCGATTCAGGGTCCAAAATGTAGTGGAATATGATACCCCACACGCCTAGGCACCAGAAATCCTGACACATACAAAATGGGTGGATACATACCCATTTTGACCCATAACTTCTTCCGGTGGGTGCCAATCGTTCTGGGACACACTTCATTGAATTCAGCGCCCAAAATTTAGTGGAAAATGGCACCCTACTCACCTAAATCACCCAAAATCTCGAAAATCCATTTTTCAAAAAACACATTTTGACCCCCCCCCCCCCCCCCCCCCCCCCCCCAAATTTGGTCCGATCGGGCTGAAAAGTTTCGAGGACCCGTCTCGGCTGGAAACAGACCCCTGACCCAAATTTCAGATTTTTAGAAAATGTTCTACTACCAAAAACGGCGCGGACGATGGACGGCGTATGGCGTACGGACATTGACCTTTTTTGATCAGGACATCATGAAACGTCCAGAAAAAAATTTTGAGCCGAATCGGAGAGGTTGACCATTATCATGAAAACATAGGTTGATTATTCAAGGAATAACCAGCCAATAATGAATCTCAATCAACATTATTGACCCCATTGATTATTAGAGCCGGTTGAGAGATCTATCCCATCCATCATTTTAGTTCTATTCTACTACAAAGACAATTGACCTTAAAGGGTTTTCTGAAATTTTCAAGCATGTGACAACATTCACAACGAGCAGATCTGCAACAGGTACATTAATTGTTTTGAGCATTATCAGCTAGTTTTCTTCCATTTCAATTTTTCAACGGGAAATAAAAATAAAATGGCCGAGTAACAAAAATATTGTATTTATTGACGCCCATGCCATTTGCGAAACATTGAAATTGGCAGCAATATTATCACATTGAAACATCCCCAGCATGGATGAATATACTTTTGATTCTAAACGTTGTTGAGCTTGATGTGAAACGAATGTACACTATCTTACAAACATTGAAATTAACGAAAGGATTAGCTATTAGATCCAAGAATCATTGGGCAATGTAACTAACAATCCAAAATGGTCAAAATTATCACATCAGGCTAAAAACTATCATATATAGGCTATAAATTACATAACTGTCTATACAAATGGATACAAACAAGTCTCCTATATTATAGAAACCAGGAAATACTATTATCTCCCCTTCCAACTGTTCATAACATGAACAGTAAATATTATATACTTCAACTTAAAAAATATGGTTTTGAATATTTTTAGTCAAAATCACAGTGAAAAAGTAGATACAAGATGGTGTTATCAGCAGTGTAATATTAGTATGGGAGTTTTATTTTCACTCGTCAAGGCACTGAATAGCTTATTACATAGTATAACTGCTTTCTAATTCCATGGCACATTAGTAGTACGATTATGTACACAATAATTTAGTGAACGAGACAGAATTGAACAGTGAAGAACACCCTGATGGACGAGACATTATTGTAGCAATTCCCCTTTCAGATTTAAAAATATCAAATAATAGAATAGACAGAGAATAAGAAGTTTGGCAATTTTAGGGCAGTTTGATAAAATTGTTTTTTGTGTGAAATGTTTTCCTTAGTTGTCTCCATTTCTCGTGAACAGAACCTCCTAGACAAATTAGCCCCGCACCATTCAATTTGCCGCGAGAGAGACTAATTATTCAGTAAAAGTGTCATTTTTCATTAGTGTTAGCTTCTAGCTTAAGCAACATAGTAAGTACCTTCTAATGGAATTAGTGGAGTTGATACAGGAAGATCGAGTCTGACATTGTTTTCAACTTGGACGACGCTTTCAAGACAACAGAATCTCTCAAATAATTGAATGGGAGCTACTAAGGACCTGTGATTATTTATGAGTCCAGGATTGTCACTGTCTCAATCGAAACTGGACGTAGGCGTTTAAGTCATTTTCACTACCTTGGAGAGGGCCACGTTATGGTGCTTCCCAAAATGACCAGTTTTTGTTCAATTATTTTGTATCACATTGATTTTACACTAAATACAACTCGTCCACCACTGTATTGTCTCATGCAGGGTCATTGCAAATCTAAATTGCTTTGAATATCAGGAATTCGTATTAACGAATGCCATCTTTAACGATCAGAAAGCTTACATTTGAGTATGAATGGTGAAAAATCCAGAAGTTTACCATCAACTACCCCCCCTATGTTCGTTTTTTGTAACCTGCTGTGCAGAAACAAGAAGTTCATGGATTACATGTGCTGTTTAATTGACGAGACTGTATTAATCGACAATCCTGGAACCCCTAGCACTTGACGTGAAAATACTTCTCAGGCCACACTCGCTTAACTTCTATACAACTAACAACAACATCCATTAACAATCCCAAAGAAGAGTTAGACCCAAGTAATATGCAAGAGAAATAGCAAAATTAATTGATGATAAAGAGAGCTTATTTTTATGTCTAACAAATAAAGTGGAAGATTTATTTCACTATAACTCCAATCCCTTTTTGGAATACATTCTCAACAATTGCGGTACCCAATCAACCCAAAGTACAGTATCAGAAGGCGTCTAACATAATATATATGTAAAAAGAATTGAAAAAATTACAATGATGATAGTGAATTGGTCCACCTGGTGAATAGTTTATCTAATACAGAAAGAGATGATTGTAAGTTCACCAACACACATAGAACATCTACTTTGCAAAACCAGCTACAGTGAACAACCCCATACTGCACTTTACTCATATGATGCAATTCCAAAAAATTCAGATAAGAGGTTAAAAGATGTGGGTTAAACCCTCAAATCAACTAAACAGATATCGTAATATACCACCTAGTATAAATTGGCAAAACCAAACCAACCTCTACTTAAAACCTTAATTTACCAGTAAAAATTCCAATCATGACAAGCAGTCATCTACTTTCGTTGGCATGCGTTGATCCTTTGACAAAGTTCATTTGAAACTACAATGTAAGAGAGTGAGTTGAGAAATTCTCATCTTTAGCTCTTGAAGAAAACCTTATACAAGTAATTTTTTTTAACAAACTGGGCAAGAGAAAACGTTGATTTGTAGACTCAGTTTTGGACCATACTTTGAACACATTCAATACTCGGTAGATACGAAAATAATACAACACTAATACAAAGGTGATGTACGTAATAAGTTTTAAAAATTGAATTGAAAGCCTTTACAGAAAGATATGTGAAATGCCACACTTAGGAAGAACATGGATTGAATGTAACACCGTATTGCTTTGAACTGGCAATGGATCCAAAAAAGGAATACATAATGCACTCATATTATGGCTTTGAAAACCTCAACAATTAAAATACATGTAGAGTGCGGAAACTGGTTCTTCCAATCTTAAAGTATCTGGAGACAAAAAAAGACAAAGAATTAGACAAATTCATGTAAATTCGGAAAGCTCTATCAGCAAACCATTAGTTTTTTTTTTTGCGATTTAAAAATTATTTAATTTATATGGCAGCCTTGGCGTCCCAATATTCCTCAATTTGTGGCTGCAAAACTCCTCAATAGAGGAGTTGGAAAGAACTCAAGTAAGCAAAAATTGAACAATCGGTAGGACACTGGGGATGGTGGGCCCTCATCATCAAATTCAACAGCCAGTTGTTCCAAGCTAATAACAATCTAAAAATGAAATGACCAAAGTGGGGGCATCATGACTGCTTGGCTTTTCCATTAAGAGAGGTCGTTCTCTGCAGGACGTGGAGAGCAGGGACAGTTGAATTTGCAACAGCATGCTCGACGCTTTTCTGCACAAAGGCTTCGTAGAGAGGCTTCATAATCTGCAAAGAAAAGAAGAATAAGATTTAAAGTGTGCATGAGTTAAGTTGTTGAACAAATCTTAAACATCGTCTAGTATGTGAGGACAACTGACTGAGTCAAGAACGGTACATCCGTTTAAAGAAACAGAAAAAGACAGTAAACTATGATAATGCTCATCAAACTGCTTGGACAATATCTTACATTTTCCCACAGTGTTGTAGCCAGTGTATCGATATTTTCCCCGAGCTCAATCATTTCGCCACTATACCTGAAACAATAAGTAACGTGGATAATTAAACAAGACAGAATCTTTAGGAGAGTTCCAACAAAAACTTGAATGCAGAGTTGGCTGTCCACCCAATAATTTTTGTTGTTTCCAAGGAGCATTTCACTCACCTCACATAAAACCATGTAATTAAGGTGATGAGCGCTACTCCCATGACAAGATTGCACAAGTTGGCCAACGTGTATAATCCAACCAAGCCAAAGATTCCAGACAAAATGTAGAAAAACACAGCGATAGCGAAGAATACAGCTGGAGTTCGAGCAGCCTTGAAGATGTTTTTACTCTCATTGTGGAGTTTGAATTGTAAGTAGAGATCATCCATATCCTAAAACACGTGGATGAATGTAAATTGTGCATCATTATTTAACATATTATACAACATATTTATAAGTAATTGAATAAATTAGTGTCATGACCAAGGTAGTTTAATAGTCTAATGCTGAGTATAGAAATTCTACCCAACATGGTGGGGGCACATACAATATCTTCCTAATCCAAGAAAACTTTGAAGATTAGATCTTCTTTCAACATTTACTTCAAATTAATATACACATTTGAATAAAATGTCACCAATTAAAAACTCAGACTTGCTTTGCTGAGGGAGGCAACTGTGAAGGTACCATTCTAATGTGGATTGTCTACTCCAGTTTTACATGAACAATTATCATTGCAATGGTCTGAATAGCGAATGGGGGATGGATGGGTGGAAGGAAACTGATGATTTTAATCAAGGGAAGTAGAATTCACAATCTAACTATAGTCTGATAACATTTATTTCGTTCTATATAAAAACATTTCAAGTAGTATAAAAATATAGTTTTTTTGTAATGAACACAATGATAATATAATGATGATTGCGGGGCATGCAAGATATTAAACCACACAACCCCAACCTCAACCCAAAGCCTAAAGTTATTTTAAAAGTAGTTTAAATCTTAGCCAAGAGCATCACAGAGGAATGATTTCTACCAGGATCATTACAGGACGACCTAGAAGAAGAAAGGTTTAAATACCATCCATTGAAGATAAAAATTCTTAACACATCTCAGGGAGGAAGAACGTTGATAATAGGACCTATGAAAAAAATCGAGAAATAGAAAATAACGTACCACTAAGCTTAGAATGCCCTTGGAAAAGGAAACCATAGGGCACATGCACGCCCTTCCACAATGGAATAGGTACATAAGTACAATTGATAGTACACTTGACACAGGTGAAAATCCCCATCAATATTCAATCATTAGAGATGATCACATTGAGTACACGGAGGAACGAGTTGTTGCCTTGCGACTCATTTTCCATGTTACATATTTATATAGGACACATATCAATTGAATAATAACATAATTCTCCAATTGGTATAGTCACACTGAGAAACAGCATTCGTTCGGCATGCAAACTCAAGTGTACTTCAGTAGTAAACATGGAACATTTCTACAAATAATAACTGCTACTTAGAATCACAAATTATTGTTTATTCATTCATTTATTGTTATTATTTTTATTCTGATTCATGTTTTTTACATCTCAAACGGGATAGCTTAAAGTTAACGAATCCTGTGGAAAACAAAAAGGATAGAAAACAGGAAATGAATCAACTAAATTTCAATATTTCCAAAAATGAATGATGACCCAAACAAAATAATACTTATCACAAGTGGACGTACAGTCGTATTTGAGCTAATACAAAAGCTATTATAAGTACGATTATTGCGAGGAGAACTGTGAACTTCAGAGGGCTGCCTAACTGCCGGAAGAAGTTTTTGGCATCATTTCGAACTTGGAAATTTTTATACAAGAGATCCAAATCCTACGAACACACAAAAACCAGCATCTTCAAAATGGAGAATGAATTGATGTTTATAACTCTAATTAAGCCAGTGAAAGCCTGTAAAATCTGTGCTTAAGCAAAATATAAAGGATGAGCTCCACTTACAAGCCCGCCAGGCCCATAACATGAAAAAACCAGAATGTGAATAAATGTGATTCTATGTACAACGAGTCATCTTTCATCACCAGCAGAGCAGTTACAGAAACGAAATTGTCTATGAAAGCGGAATGTAGACAGCACGCTAAGGAGAGGAATAAAAGTCTATAGACCATACAAAAGAGAATAAAAATGTATAGGGTGCACTGCGAACACGGCTACAGAGTTGAATGTAACGAAACAAAATACAGCAAAACTACATACCTCACTTATGAGATAAAACTCAGCACGGATGTAGGGCTATCAAGGATGCCAATGCCAAACTCACAGTTGTCGAGGTGCAATTTTTGCCATTCAATTATGCTAGGGTTTTGAGACACGTGGGCCAAACTGAATGTTTCAATGGGAGCCATAGAAGAAGCATGGGGCAGGTGGAAGCATCAGAGGATTATCTCTGATGAACCATTTATTAGAGGGAGATGACCATATCATATCTATTCTGAAAGTCCCCTTCTTGCTAGATAAAGGAATGAATCATCTATGAGGAACATGCAATGCTCTCCTTAATATCCATTGCTAAAAGTAGTCACTTAAGGAATGCAGGTCAATATCCCAAATTGGGGGTAACAACAAGCGCAGGAGGGAGTGGCTAAGCTCAAAAATTAGGAGTAGAGCTAGATGGAGCGGCAGGTTTGAAGAAAAAGAGACCAGACTGGTCATGCCATCTCATATCTTCTATAATACAGCAGGAATATGGAGAGAGGAAACGGTAACACTATTCCCTAACATATCAAATTGATTTGGTTATCAATGGCTTAGGCCACTCAAATAACATCCCTTTCACAATATCAGTGTCCAGCTGTAGAAATATTGTAAGCCCCTGTAACTAGGTCATAACAAGACTTGAATAGTTGCGGAGATATCATTTTACCAGACAATACCACACTGGTATTGTTTGAAAAGGTGAAAAAGTGCGACTTAAATACGTGCATATGGCCAAAAGAGAACTATGTACATTCCAACCCTGCAGTTCAAATGAGGAAGTCTGGCTCATATAGAGTTCAAATTATGCTTGCACCCATCCCTTTAGCTCTGAGGCTTTTCTATAAAACCAACAACAAATTAAAATTAAATAATATCTATAGAAGTTGATCCAGCAGTCCAATGCGCGTCCCTTTGTGAGATGTAGAGAGCTCTGCCAACTTGATGAGGCAGGTCCATCAGCAGTAGCATTTCAAGAGTGGCGCTCCTTGAGTCTTCTTTCTCTTCACAATCTTCACCGGTTTTCAATTTATTCAAACTTGCTTTTGACGATAACAGTTTATCGAATTAGTATTTTAACCAAAACGTCACGGGTAGATGATGACGCGGTAACAGGAGGTATAAGGCGGTGAGGGGCAACGGGACTTATCAAATTGAATAACCGGATTTGAAAGATCAAAAATGAACGAATCGGAATGATGTCATCATATTCTCCAGGTGGCAACCAAATATTCAGCACCCATATGACCACAGAGACCAGGTTGTGCCACTGAATTTCATTAAAATCCGGATGTTGTTGCCCAATGTTGAGCGCAAAAATTAGTCGGATATATTAGAATTCTTCAGAGAAATTCGCCAGGATATGTTGATGGGAACAATTGGATCGATATTCCGAGATTATGGGTGAACTTATTGGTATCATCATACGGGTATAGACTTTATAGAGCTGAGATTTGTTAAGGGATTTCTGCAGGGATTCTTTCTTCCTCTATTGATACGTCCATCCCATCCCATGAACTAAAGGCTAACAAACAGCCTTGCTTTCACTGTTCACCTTGAATACGTAGGTAGTACCTAGTGAATTGGTAATTTGTGAATAGCCAACGAGCTTGAAAACTTGGGGAGAAAATTCGTGATATAAAAGGTAGAGTACCTTCACAGTTTGCCTAAGTGACTGAAGGATACGCAGTGTAAAAAATGAAAGGATTTGGTGGTATGCATTTAAGCTGAGAGGCTTCTGTCAAGCGGCACCATGCGCATCACATGCAGAAGATACATTTAACATCACAATTCTGATCAAGCGACAACTGAGAACAAGTGGCGCAGAGTACTTACAGCTTCCAACTTGATTTTGTAGGTTTCAGAGAATTCTTCGCCACCCATTTTCCTCTTCTTGGAGAATTGCTCAATGGCTTTCAACTTCACTCGCAGATGTTCCGTTTCAAGGTGAGCTGAGTTCAAATACGGTTTTGCTCCACCACAAACATTCTCCATCTCAGTGTGATATGTCTCCTTGGCCGCAGCCACAGCTGCCAGATTGTTGGCTTCTGCTGTAGCCTGAAATTTTCATTAAATATTTCTCACGTAGGAACTTCAAACTATAACCAACCACATCCAAAATTGAAAATTCCAACTATGGACCTCACTGCATTGAGGGGAAAAACTTCCTTAAACATAAATATTTGGATACGAAATCCTAAGAAACTCACCACCAACATTGACTTGGGCTCAGGAAGTTCATCGCCACTATACACAGTGATATAGGACTGAAAATATTGCAGAAGTTCCTTTGCCTTGACTTTTTGCCCGCTGATTTCCTTTACTATCAAGTTTTCAGGCGCAAGCAGTAAGGGGACAAGCTTACGAAGGCAAGTTTTAAAGTCACTCTCAATTTCTGAGAAAGAGAAAACAATGATAAGAATCAATATAAATAGTCATGGAACATACCATCAAAATATTAGATTATTATTGTACATTCACCTTTCAGGCGGCCATCAAAATGTGGGTTTGTTGCCACTTTCAAGCCAGGATGCGGCATCAGATAGCAGTTGATGTCAGTAAAACACGATTTGATGTGTTTCCTGATAGATTGTAGTTCAGGATGCTGATTTTTTGAAATCTGAAAAAGTAATGATAGATATATGTTGATGATAATACATTTTCATTGATATGAATATACTCCTATTGTTGTTGATAAAAATGAACAATATACTCTTGTTTTTGATCAGGTGGATTAGAATTTCAAGGTCCATATACCTGTAGTCGCTTATCTAGAATTTTCTGGCCTCCTTCAGCACCATATTCCGCTTCATAGGGGAAACTCCAATCCCGCACAAGGAACTGGAGTTTCTGGAATGGTTTTTTTCCACTGTCGGCCAACGCGAGTCTTCCGTACTCGGTAAATAACTGTAAAGGGAAGGTAATCACTACAAGGTCCTTAACGAAGTAGTACGCTTTACAACTGTGGATGCAACGGAAAAACGTCCACTTTTTTTAACTCTTATTGAACTCTTGAAGTATGTACAGAATTATTTATACCTGCAGATGTTGCAAATCATCCTCTTGGATATTTTGGCTGAGATTATAAATTTGAATTGAGCTAATCATCGTGCTTAGAGCAAAAACTGTAGCACAATCACGAACAGTGCTTTCACTGTCAAAAGTGCCTTGAGTGTCGAGGAGGATGATTGCGACCTGAAAGCCGATAAACATATTCTTCAGTTAAGAATACACGAGGAGCACTTTCTATGTAGACAAAAAATACCCTTTGAACGTTAGATATTAGTGGATGATGAACTGAATTTTGCCATAGAATTTGCCTTCTGAGAGACGATTTTGCCAAACAAATCTTCATGGTCTTTAAATCTATCTATAAATTCTAGAAAGGGAAAGATTGTCTTAGGCTCTTAATTCAAGCGACTAATCGGCTGGATTTTGGATCAACATACTTTCTCTCCGTTCTTCAGCGTAGTTAAAAATATTTTGGACCACATCAGAATTCCAGTGGTGTCTCTCTCCGATCCTCCTCTCCAGGAAAAACCTTTCAATGGCTGGTCGTCGGTTCCCATCCAATCAAAATCGGCATCATCAGGTACATTATCAGAACCATACTGGAACAAAAAAGTATGGCAATTAAAATAATAATAATAATAATAATGGTGGGTAGTGCAATTATGCAAAAGATAAAATTACCTTGTGATTCATGTATCTTAGGAAAAAGTCGAGAATGAACGATTTTCCTTTGCGAAATGCTCCAGCTACAGACACGACAACGACCGTGCGATCTTTGATATCATCTTGAAGTAAAAGGCTTTCCAAAGCATCTTCATCCAATTCAAATTTGTGGTCAGGTTTTGACAGAATGACAGGAACGGCGACTTCAGGCTGCATATCTTCTTTGGGCACCTTCACTTCTTCTTCTTTAGTTACAGCTGCAATTAGACGGTGATTTTTGGTAATATTTTGTAAACAGTGGTTTTGGAATGGATACATATATAATTATGGTTGAGGGCTGACTTTGCTACACCCAACATCGATATTTGATGAGTAATGCACAAAAGGTGTAAACTTGGTCATGTATGACATTATTACATGAGGCATATCTATTATTTAAGGTACCTTTGTGCCATGGAGAGAATTTGTTTGTTTCTTTTTCCTATTTGTTTTGCTTTGTTTTCATTAGAATAAATTTTCCTATTTGTTTTGCAAATTAGCTTTCATTAGAACAAATTATTGACACGATAGAAATGACACTGGAGACAATTCATTCATTTTACTTCTTATAACTTATAACCAGCAGGTCTGTGCAGGTGGCTGTAGTCAACAGTTGTTTCACTTCTTACAACGTAGGGGATGTTGAAAAATAGATGGGCCTAATGTATTTTATTGCTTCTCTCTACTCTCAACAACCTAAATTGTGTAAAAGGCGTCATTGGACCCACTATCATTAGGTACATCTGAGTTCATCAAAATTCGAGCCAGTTGAGCCCAATTTCCAAACTGGGTCGTAATTACTTTCGTTTAACACGTTCGCTGCGGGTCACGCGCTCAGCGCGTGAGCTCTGTTCCAATCTGTGTGCGTTGCACGCGCCTGGCGCGTGAAGGCAGCCTTCACTTCAGATCGCTTCTCCAGTATACCAGAAAGTGAAATTGAATATATTTCTACTTCCCGCGCCAGCTTTGAACCTTCTGAAGGTACTGTAAACGTCGGAGTCAGCTGGGGTGTTGCTAAGATGCAAAAAAATAAGTCCGAAATAGGGGACTGTTTGGGAGTTTTCTTGCTTTCTTTTCTTTGCTTGTTTTTGCATCGTTTTCCAAGGTAAATATCTCATGCTATAGCCGCACTGAGTTAGGAGCTCGCTTTGAATCTCATTCCACATTCGGCGCACGCACCTGGCGCGTTCCTATTTCAGATGACTCCCGCACAGCTCCAACGAGCTCAACAATTCCGCAGCGAACTTGTTAAAAGAATTTAGCATTGGGAATCATTTTGGACGGCCAGCTTGAATTCCAACAAAACCTTCCACGCGTCATTACCTACTAAAACAGTCCACACGAACAGCGTGTCGAAGTGGCAACAACGGTGAGATACGAACAGAACAGCACGGAAAAGATGATAACAATGAGTACTGCAATATCATTCTGCACTAACGAGCCCACCTATTGAAACGTTTTGAAACAAACGACAATATGTAAATACTGCGTAATGTACCCATCTTGGCTGGATCCTCAAGGTTACTGAACGCACTGAGGCTCCAAGAAAGTTGAGGAAAATAGTCAACTAGGCAATGTCATCGCAACAATACGCAAATAATAAATACGGCGAAGATGAAGGATTTTAGAGACGAGCCGTGATGTAAAACTATAAATAACGCGGAACCGGATATTGAACGAGATCCACTGCGACTCACCTGCGATTTCTTCCGACATTGTGCACAATCAAAATAAAAGAACGTCAGAAAACTAATGACATGGCAATCAAAGCACTGTGATGTGAGGGACCTCTCGTCCGCCGCAGATGCACATTACAACAAGGCAAAACCTGCACCGGATACTAATTAAAAATAGTCAAACACTGAGTGGTCCGTTATAACTCGAGACAAATTACTATTTTTATAAAAGTTGTAAAGTGGTTACTCTGGGAGAAATCAGATGGGGCTGATGACGAACAGTTGTTGCAAACTTGTTTTTCGTCCTTATTCTTCTTGTTGCGCTGCGCGCGTTATCGTTTTTCGTTCTGAAACGATGGAGCGGACACCAACTAGCATTAATTAGTAGATTTCATGCTTTACAGGTTTATTTTCAACAAAAACTCTCCCCATGACTTTTCTTTTCAGAGGCTTCTTTTCTGAGTTATTCATGATTTATTTCTTTTTTTCGAGCTGACGTCATTGAAACGACCACAACTTCATTAACTTACAAGCTAATCTCAAATTTGAGTACAACATTGGAAATAGCGACAAGTTCCCTTCTGATGGACCCCTCAACGTCACCAATAATCGAGTACTGATATCGAATAATTCAGCATAAAACTAGGAAATGAATAAAAACGCAACACCTCGTCAACTGTCAGTTGGTAAAGGAAAATACAGGTTGGTTATTCCTCTAGGCGCATGGAGACTCATTTCTTCATCATGGGAAAATGGGGAAAACAGTGGGTGTGGCGAGTCCCGGACCCATTCCAATCGATTAAGCGTCCAAAATTTAGTGGAAAATGATAACGCACACGCCTAGGTACCAGAAATCTCGAAAACACATTCAAAATGGGAAAATAGGTACCCATTTTGACCCATAACCTCATCCAGAGGGCGCCAATCGTTCTGGGACCCATTCTAATCGATTCAGGGTCCAAAATTTAGTGGAAATTGATACCCCACACGCCTAGGTACCAGAAATCTCGAAAACACATTCAAAATGGGAAAATAGGTACCCATTTTGACCCATAACCTCATCCAGAGGGCGCCAATCGTTCTGGGACCCATCGCATTGGATTCAGCGTCCAAAATTTAATGGGAAATGATACCCCACACGCATAGATCGCCAAGAACCTCGAAAATCCATTTTTCGAAATACACATTTTGACCCCTAATCCGCCCAAGTTTGGTTTGATCGGGCTGAAAAGTTTCGAGGACCAACTAGAGCCGGGATAAGACCCCTGACCCAAATTTCAGATTTTTAGCAAAGTTTCTACTACCAAAAACGGTGGACGGACATTTTGGTTTTTTGATCTAGACACCTTAAAACGCCCAGAAAAAAGTTTGAGCCGAATAGGAGAGGTTGACCTTTTGCATGAAAACATCCTTTTTGCAAAATGGGATGTAATAAGACAGCCCAGAACTCTTTTCATTGGAAGATGACAGATTTTTCACGAATTCTTTGATTACAAATTACTAGCTGTCATAATTCATTTTAGCTAGAAAAATAGCTGGATAGTTGGCACTTACCTTTCAAGTTCGAGGAATTGTACATGCTAATAACATGACCACCCGCTGTACATGATCGCATATTGTTTGGAATATTCCAAATCCTTGACGTTCCCTCTGGTTCCTCCCTTCCCACCACTGACGTGGATCGTTTTCACGAGCCACTCCTTCATCCTCCCTGGCCGTTATTACGACAATTAAACACACGTGTGCATTGCTTTGAATAAATATAAAATATAACATTAGCCTGACCTACGCGAAACCGTCCAGCTAGGAGTATACCGGGTATCACAGACCGATGTGCCAAAATATTAGCTTACTCTAGTTATAGTATACGGAGGAAGATCAAAGGCTGGTACCTACACCCCAAATTACATAGTAAAATTATTAGAATTTTCTATTAATCCAATTGCATTTAATTCATACAAAGGTTAATAACACCCTTTCATCCCCATTATTCATCTTAGTCATGTCATTAACTATTATACAGAAAACGTTCTGGTCACCCAGTCCTGGTTTCCAATTATTTTGAGCAATAATTGACTCCCTACCTTGCCGTACTAATTAAATTGTTACATCATCATGTGAGGAAAACCGAAAATCCATTTCCATGAATTTCCATGAAAAACAAAACTCTCCCTTAAACAATATACAGCAAGTTTTTATCATTTTTTCAACAAATTCAGACTTTTCAAAAACTTGGGAAAAAACGCTCCATGTTGCTATATTTCCAAATCAATAGTATGTTGAAAAAACCTTTGTGAATCCTGTAAGAATCACAAAGAAAGTATAAATTTCGTCAATGAGTTCGTTATTAGGTTATTATATTAGGTTATATAGGTTCGTTATAGTTGGACTGTGCTTACCTATGTTACTGACATCAAGTGACATCAAACTGAATGAACCGAGTTTGAATTGAAGGTATATAAACTCACTGCCATTAATTATAATGCAGTGACCAGAGAACCGAGGCTATTGAATAAACAAAGATTGATATTGAAAACACGGTAGCATCGGTATAGATTAAAACAGCGGACGTACCAACAAAAATTATATTTATAATGCAAAAAGTTCGTTAATACCAATAACAAATTATTCAATAAGTTTACGAGATTTGAAGTACTTCCTCAAATACAGGACTTGCCAGATGGATAGGCACAACAGACAGCACATGCTAAATATGCTGAGGTAGAGAACACGGCTGTTGGTGGATTCTGCAAAAAAGAAAAAAAAAGTGAGGTGTGATATGGTTGAGAAAAGTCAATATCCAACACTAGATAGGTATATAGATAAATGTTCAGAAATTCAGTAAATAAATAGCATCTTCCAAAACAAAATAAACTTTACGACATGGTTACATTTAAAACCATCTGCTGGAGGTACGAGTCTGAATACACAGCTAGTTACTGTGGAGGAAAAATAAAAGAGAAAGAAAAATAGAAGCAATTACGAAATGAGGAGGAGGAACAATCGTAAATATTACAGCCCTTCATATAGGCTGAAATTCAATAATTGAACTCCCGAACGAACATGCGCCGATAACGCCACGCCAGGCGACAAAACCCCACTATTGGGGCCCATCAGGACCATTAATCAAGCGTATAGCCTCATCACGCGTCAAAGAACCCCGATCAAGGGCATGCCACCTGTACTCAGAAAGGATCGGGTTGGACACAAAGGTTGAACACAAAGCAAAAGAAAATCGTCCTCTCTTTGAGAGACTCCAGAGCGAGCACTCTTCACAGCGGTTAGTATCAATAGGCCTAGCACAGCAGTTCCGCTCTGATCTTGAACACCCATCTTGCGGTGTACAGTGCAACTCCGGCCCCGCTGATCAAATTGGCGCACTTGACGTTCCGATCCAATTCGCGGTAGAGTGTGAACCTCTCTGAAGCCTCGGCACGCTGCCACCAGGAAGACCTCTTCACCTCGGCAAACGCAGAGAAAATCTCGTTGGAGGCAATTTTCAGCAAAGGAGGATCCAGGGAGCCCAGACTGAAGTCGACGTTGAATCTCAAAGCCATCACCGAGAACTCATTGGCCCAATAAGATTCAGAGTCAATCACTGCAGCCGCCACCTGACGCAGGAGACGGGCGTCGCTCATCCTCGAGACCTTGACGAGGTAATTATAGCGTTGTCTGAGAGTGAAGACGTAGATCGGATCAAGCCCCGTCTCAAGGTGAATCAAATAATTGGGCGACCAAGAGGAAGCTGAAACAACCGCTTGACGAAGGCCTGCAGCACGCCTTCCACTGAGGCATACTCGAGGAACCCCCAACCGGGGCGGCGTAGCTAAGTATGGCCCGAATAACAGCCTCAAAAACCTGGAGTTTGGCACGCAGAGGAACACCTGAGTTCGAAATTGCGGCGCACCACACACAGCTCATGGCAGTTTTGGCGGCGTGGGCCTTACGCTTTAGATGTCTGCTGAAGGAGTGTCTAGGGGTCAATGTCACCCCCTTGTCACACATACTCGGTTACAATGTCAATCGCATGTTCCCCATATCTCCAGTTCTGAGCGCCTGCGCCGAACGCCATTCTGGGAAATATGGATTTTTGATTTCTCCAAATTCACAGGAAGACCCCATCGCACGCAATATTCCTCCAGTGCATCGTTATTAGACTGTAGTTCTTCCGGATCATCAGCCAGGAGCACGAGGCCGTCAGCATAGAGTAGGACACAGACCGAGACACCCCGCACCAGGAGACCAAATCTGAAGCACTGCTCCAAATCGTTTATAAATAAAGGAAAATAGGAGAGGGCTCAATGGACAACCCTGCCTCACGGCAATCCTCACCTCAAATGAGTCTGACCTTCCAGCACCCAACCAGACCGAAGAATACACATCCCTGTACATCTGCGAAGAACTGCGATGAATTTAGGAGACACACCAACATCAAATAGCTTGCAGAACAGGAGCCGACGGATCACAGTATCAAACGCAGCCTTTAGATCCATACACCTACACATAAGAATGCATACACCTTTCCCCGAGGCTGTTGCAGCTTGAGACTTACGAGACCAGTAAGGACGAATATGGAGTCAAATGTAGAGTACCCTCTTCTGAACCCTGACTGGCACCTTGTGTGAACAGCATTATCCTCCACATAATCACCCAAGCGGTTGGACATCAGACATGGAAGAAGCTTCGCGATACAGTTCAAGAAAGACAAACCCCTGAAGTTCTCAGCACCGCAGGATCACCCTTCTTGTGCAGTGGGAAAATAACTGCCTCCCTGAAAGAACCTGGCACCTTGCCAACCTCGAAGGATATTGTTGAAAAAGCGAAGAAGCCAGTTGGAACTGCTTGCCAGAATACACGTTCTAAAAACTGAGCAATATCCAACACTAGGTCAATTACACTAAAGTTAACCCCCCCCCCCCCCTCCCACCAATGTTTTCCCATGCCTCTCCATTACAGAACCTATTTATTCAATTATTCATTTCCAATCAAATCCATATGTGGATGAGATGCATTGATTGCACCTAATTTTGTTTTGAGAGAGTGGAAGAGTTGCCCATTAAAATAAAGAATCGTAAAAAAAACGCTGAAAATTCTTTCACGGGGGGGGGAGGTTATTCCTCGGAGAAGCAGCATGGAGACTCATTCAAATCGATTCAGCATCCAAAATGTGTTGACAATGATACCCCACACGCCTGGGTACCAGAAATATCGAAAACACACATTTGAAATGAGTAGATAGATACCCATTTCGACCCGTAAGTTCTTCAGGTGGGCGCCAATCAAATTGGATTCAGCGTCCTAAATTTAGTCAAAAACGACGCCCTACGCCTGGTGCCTCAGAAATCTTGAAAACCGAATTTTAAACCGAAATTTGGTCCAATCGGGTTGAAAAGTGTCGAGGACCAACTAGAGCCGGAATCGGGTCCCTGACCCAAGTTTTATATTTTTAGAAAATTGTCTACTACCAAAATCGGCGTAGACGGTGGACGGACTTTTGCTCAATTTAGTTTAAACACCTTGAAAGACCCAGGAAAACATTTTGGGTCAAATCGGAGGGATTGACTTTTTGCATGAAAATGATCATTCAAGAAATAACCAATCAAAATACAGAAAAATTACCAAACGCCTGAGAGAAATCAGTGATTTTGAAGTATCGTAGGCGTACACCCCCAACCCTGAATAAAACTCTCACAACCCATTTAGAGTAATGTGCGTTTTTTAAGAGGGTTCGTTAATACTCACCATTGGTATCGCTCAATTTGATTTCCCTAGATCTCATTTCCTCAAACTCTTGCACAATCCGTTGGGATAAATCTTCCAATTTTTTCAACTCAACTTCCATAGGCTTCATCTTCGAAGCTTCTCCGACCTATATAACAGAAGAAGCATTTATAGTTGATCATATTTCAATAATTCATTCCTAAATAGCTCTAACATATGGGCAACAGAATGACCCTAGTGGTGGGAGAGTTGCTCCTGGAGTTATCACTTTATAGCAACGATGCAGAAGAAATTATCAACAAAGATAACAAGTCGTCCTGAATGTATAGCTAAATTGCAGAGAATTGTTGATTACTCACAGAAGCATAACCCTTGGCTTCTTCATCCAGCTTAGACTTGAAGGAGACTTCATGAGGGAGTCCATTATCTGAAAAGCAACAAAAAGGGTGAGTGAGTCCTGCAGTGTGAACCAAAGACACGTCGACAGGGAGGGGTTGTAAATGGGAGAAGTACATGATGGTGAGGATAAAATGCACAGACTACTTGTGCATTAAAGCTGGTGGAAGAGGTTTGTCTCACTGGCTGTGTTTGTTACATGATTCCTCACTTAACTATGCACATCTTAAATACGTGCACGATATATCTGGAAGCAGTTTAAAAGCTGTCCAGATCCACAACTTCAACCCTAAAGCTTCTTGTGCCCTTCATGCTCCTTTTGTTTGGTTATTCCTCAAATAATCAATCTACGTAATCATGCCAAAGGCTCCCCGATCGGCACAAAAAATTATTCAAATAATAACCAACCAAAATGCTGTAAATTCTTCAACAATGGTTGATTATTATTTGGAGCAAGATTATGAAGAAAACAGTGAGCATGGAGTGTCCCTGACTCATTCCAATCCATTCAGGGTCAAACATTAAGAGGAAAATGATACCCCACACGCCTAGATACAGACAATTTTCTGAAAATTGTGATCAGGCACTTCTTTCCAGTTCTAGTTGTTTCAAGAAAACTATGTTAGCCCGATTGGCCCAAATTTGGGGAGGGCATGGGTAAAAATGTGTTTTTTGAAACTCGATTTTTGGGGACTTTTTGGGTAAAGCATTGGGTGGGGTATCATTTTCCACCAAATTTTGGACGCTAAATCTATTGCAATGGGTCCCGGACCAATTGGTGGGATTGGTCAAAATGGGTTCATACCAACATTTTTCGAGATTTTTGGTTACCTAGGCGTGTGTGGTATCATTTTCCACTAAATGTTGGGCCCTGAATCGATTAGAGAGAGTACTGGACACTCACTGTTTCCCTCATACTCATGTTCCAAGAAATAATAAACTATTACGGAATAATTTGCAGCGTTTTTTTCTCAACACTAAAATAGGCCAATATGATAAACTTCTTTTTACTTTCTGTGAAAACTCACCGTACAGATAAGAGTTTCCTGAATAAACTACCTTCGGAATTTTCTAAATTTCCTAGTGATGATTCTTTAACACGATCGGTGCGGGTCACGCGCTCAGCGCGTGAGCTCTGTTTCAATGTGTGCGTCGCACGCGCCTGGCGCGTGAAGGTAGCCTTCACTTCAGATCGCTCCTCCAGTATACCAGAAGGTGAAATGGAATATATTTCTACTTCCCGCGCCAGCTTTGAACCTTCTGAAGGTACTGTAAACGTCGGAGTCAGCTGGGGTGTTGCTAAGATGCAAAAAAATAAGTCCGAAATAGGGGACTGGTTTGAAGTTTTCTTGCCATTTTGCATCGTTTTCCAATATCTCATGCTATAGCAGCACTGGGTTAGGAGCTCGCTTCAAATTTCATTCCACATGCGTCTCACGCACCTGGCGCGTTCCTATTTCAGATGACTCCCGCACAGCTGCTCAAACGAGCTCAACAATTCCGCAGCGAACGTGTTAAACTGTATGAATTCGATTGAGAACGAAAATGATAACAGTCGAAGATAGGAAAACGTCAACTTACGGTGCTGGGCTCGTGACTTGAAGCATATTTCGTAGGCATCGTGATTTTCAACAACCACAGTGAATCTTCCATGGTCAATGTTTTCAGACTGGGACAAGGACTGAAGCTTTGAGTCGGTCACCTGTTAGAGGAGGAAAATGATTAAATATAGCGTGATAAAAGTACGTATACACAAGAATGTTGTTGATATGAGCTTTTGACTGAGGTCGGTTTTTGTGGAAATCATAGGAACATGATCCGGGTGCAAGTCATGTGTGTACCATACGGTATGGAAGGTACCTCCAATCTTGTTCAAACTGATTTTGAGC
Organism: Cyrtorhinus lividipennis; assembly: GCA_019603395.1. NCBI lineage: Eukaryota > Metazoa > Arthropoda > Insecta > Hemiptera > Miridae > Cyrtorhinus > Cyrtorhinus lividipennis. The sequence goes on from CM034007.1 coordinate 10,895,379, forward strand.
CATAAAATAACCTTGTGCACAATCCGTGTGGGGCAGTATGATTCATATGCCCTCATTTAATACTTTACAGGGCCCACAACATTGAATAAGGTTTACCTCAGTAGAATTCTGAACGTAGGCATCCACTGGTGATGAATTATGGCTAAGAACGGCGAATTTTATTCAGAATGAATAGTTACTCAGTAAAACTTACCACGTAGTCAACTTTCTGTCCAGGTACTTGACTGACTTCGAATTCTCCGACCATAATTCGATTTTTCTTCAGCTCTTCCCTCAAACATTTCTGTGTATTTGGTTGGAGTTTAAACATAAGAGACTCCACAGATACGCTGCAGAAGAAGATCGACAAAATGAAAAGAGCTCGATTCCCCATCATTTTGTATCACGAACTTACACAGCGGCGCCAAATTATTACTAATGAGAAAAATATCAACACAAATCGCCCAAAGTAACGATTAATACTGTCATTCGGAGCGGAATAGCAACCGGTCAGTCTTCAGAGGAATGTTCCATCGAAGTATTTGAACCAACGAGTTCTATCACAGCTGCTACGAGCGGTTGATTTTGTAAGTACGAGAAAAGTATCGGACAAGAACAAATTCGCGTGAGAAAATCAAAACGCGGCACATTGATACCGAGCCAACGTGTCCATTGAGGAAGGGAAAGTAAACTAGACTGCTACAAGGCGATTTTAGACGACATTGATAACGAAGAACGCTCGATACGTCAACGCGCTGTATACGTCACAGTGGGTGAGGTTATGCCTGGAGGCCATTTTGGATCAAAATCGCCTTCCAATCCGAGTCGGCAGCAAGTTTTCGCAATTCGCCTCTAGATAGTTCAGTTATCAGACGCAAATGTCGTGGCAAATGAAGTGTTCAGCGTTACGATGATTTCTTAAAATGAGAAATAACCCCTGATTCCTCCGTTAATTCCTCATTACATCCGCTACCACATACATTTATTATTTATTTATTACACATGAACGGGACAAGCCCAATTACATAAAATAAAAAAAATGCATTCGCACGCAGGCCATGAGTCAGAGACAGTAATAGGATGAAGGTTCAACACACTAAAGGCACCGAAGACAGTCAGGGGAGTGTGAAGACTTTAGTGAGATAGGACAGAAGAGAGATCGAGAACAGGTCGATGTCATGCTCGGCCGACAGCAGGTTAGCCAATCTGGGAAGTCGGCAGAGAGGACGAGAACGCATGTAGTTGGTAGGCGAGAATGGCACAACAAAGAGATCGCAGGAGCGCAGGCCAACTCGGGGCACCCGCAGGCCAAACTGGGCTAGCAAAGATTGGGTATCAATGCGTCCAGAGAAGATGCCATGCATGAAGGGCATGTCCGCGAGAGGCCGGCTGGCAGAGGGGCTGAGCAGGTGAAACTGCTGGCCCAGGGCACTGTAGTCCACGTCCTCCCGACAAACCTCAAGCTTGAAGGCCAGGTAACGTAGGAATACACGGTACACCCTGTTGACCTGATCCACATGACACTCGTATGAGGGACTCCAGACGACGGAAGTAGACTCCGGGTGAGGCTGGACAATAGCCCGATAGAGGGCAACGAGGGCAGTGGTACTGGTGAACTCCCTGGTGATTTGCTTTATAAACCCGAGGGCACGCATAGCTCAAGAAGAGGCCTGGGCAATGTGTTCATTGAAGGTCAACTGCCTGTCCATAAGAACACCAAGCTCGGAGACCACAGAGGGACGTCTAAGAGCAACACCATTGATTGTATAGGGGTACATATGAGGGATCAGCAGGCGGTGATACGCCATAACAGAACATTTGTCTGGGTTGAGGGAAAGGCCAGCATCTAAACACCACTGGGTGAAGTCATTGAGGCAAAGCTGGAGAGTAGAGGAGTCAGAGGGATCAAGCACTTGAAGGAAGAGCTTTATATCATCAGCAACAACTAGAGCTGCTACTATGATGTAGCTCTACAGTCCAAGGTGGCGCTTGGCTTCCTTGACAATATTTTTCCAGTCCTCTCTGCATAGCGCATTCCTTCTCCAGTTTCTTACACCAACAGGTCCCTTTCAACATCCTTGATCCAATATTTCCAAGGTCGTCCTCTCCTCCTGGTTCCAAGCAGAGTCCTTTTTGGCATTCGCAGCTCGCTCATTCGTGCTACATGTTCCAACCATTCAAATGAGCACAATTTAAAATGAGCTTGAAATTACGCCCTAGAAGTAAAATGTAAAAGAAATGGCTAACTTAGTATGCTTTTCTGAAGTGTATTGAGCATGGACCCAAAATGGCGTATTAACTTAACCTGGGTCTTGGGTGGATATGTCAGCTTCATGCTCATTATAATATTATCTGGTAAACCTGGATCGTGTTGATTGGTTGATAGTTGGCGCGCTTTCTCTCATTTCAAAATTAGACTAGGTATTTATCGAATTGAGCGAATCTAATGGTGATAACACTTCTTGTTTCTCTATAACTGTCAGTGGAGGTGCTTTGGATCAAAATGAATATACTCGTAGGTAGGCACTTTGAACGCTACTAGTCTGAGCTGAGTGGAAAAATGATCATGAATAATCGTGAAAATTAAATAAAGTATTTCAAGTTATCATTCCATCATAAAAATATTAGTCCCAATTTTACAAATGGCGGTCATTGTAAGTGTGTTTGGCGCCCAATATTCAAATCTAGCTCATATCTTTAATAGATTTCCCTCCCGTTTACAGATATACTGTCTTGATCTCAATTTCAGAGGTACATCTCTGCTGCTTTGATGGTTAATCCATTCAGAATCAGGGAACTTGAAATACCTTTGATGGTTATCATAACGGAAAATATGGTTGCACGTTCGGATTCACTACCTGTTCAAAACGGGTAATTATACTAACTGTTTTAACGGCCATCACAGTTTAATTGAAATGTTAAGGGAATTTTCGTAGTATGCACCACAAGCAATGGGAGCTTTCTAGAAGGCTGCCGAAGCCATGAATTCGGACCAAGGTACTTTAACATTCATTTATGTTGTAGGATTCAGCTACAGAATAGTCCAGCAAAAATTGGCTTTCAATAATACGACACGAACATACCCTTCGTTGAGCTTGATCGTTCATGTTGCCATCCACTCATTTTGCTTTCTCCTCTCTCCTGAAATATACGAGATGTTTCAACCACGATGTCGTTAGGAAGAGAATCGAAACAGCCGTCATTATGCTGCTATGATTAATCAATTTAATAAAATTACCTTTTATAAAACTGGGTCGGAGGTTTTGAGCTTCGCAAAAATAATTTCTGAAAGCCTATCTTGAGGATCGAATGCATTGTACACATCGTGGGGGGGTAAATAGCTCAAACCAAATAGCAACTTTAGCCATTTTCCAGCATCGCTGCGGGCACGGTAAGCTGATAGTAATTTCTTAGGTTTTTGAATTTGCCGGAACCATACCTGATGAAGATGAAAATTGCAGCCAACGATACGGCAGTCAGGAAACAGGTCAGCGATTGCCAATTTTTGAAGACCAAGTGTACAAATTTAATGTCCATTACTTTTTTGTGTTTGATTTACCCAGTTGGACTGTGCAGATTGATGTTACCCTCGAAAGCTTGTCCCCACTTTGACTGCCGTGATTTACCCAGTTGGTCCATCAAGAGGCCCGCTCACGGCAATTTACCCAGCTGGAACTCCCCCGGAATAAATACATACAAGGGTATGTTGTTCCAGCTAGAATGATAAAAAATAAGGTATACCTGAACCTTATCAGCGTCAGAAGACACGTTGGAGGTGCCGCTGTTTTGCCGGTTGATGACCGTCCTCCAGGGCCTGTAGTAGCCTGTGGGACGGATGAGGGACGAGGCGGGTAACAGAGATGACAGATCTTCCCGATTTAGGACCGTCCCAAAATGCTGGTCCAACAGCCTTGAGGGACGCTCACGGTCGAAGTCGTCCCACCAATCGCGGAAGAGGAGAGGTACCAGAGACATCTGAAACGTAACAGACATTTAGTTTTGAGCTCTGAACGGAAGAGATGGACACTTGGAGTGACCTAAGCAGCTCAGGACTTTTCACAAGGAACTAGAGATGTGTAGTTCGCAGAGCTCGCCTCTTAACAAACACTATCATTTGTATAGGACCCCGTCCACTGCAAGCGCCATGATCGCACGAAGTCTGGCGAAGGCGAAGAGAATCAATCATGTTTGATTCCGAACTGGCGAACCCGGCGATGGAAATCGATAAATTGATAGTTGGTGCAGGAGAGGCCACCCCTGTTGTTCATTTCAAATTGTGGGATGAAGTTAGAATATGTTTTTTTTTTTAAGTAATTGAAGAAATTTTGCGGAGATAGATCTCCCTGCATCTGCAGGTGAAACCACTCTCCATACTGATGCCGATGAACATGAACGAAAATATCTTTCACCCACTCTTCCCTCATATCCTGACTGGCCTGACACCAGTAGAACTGAAGAGTCCAAGGCCGGGTACACACGTTGAGATTCCGGAGAGGATTCCCCGTTGAGGCCAACCTCTCCGGCCGACGGACCGTGTGGACGGGTCGAGGCCTTCAGTTGAGGCGGACTGAACAGGACAATTTTTGGAAAGGCCGCCTGAGGCCGGGGTTCCGGCCACTACAACTACACAACACACACACCAACAACACACACACACTACACTTGTTTTTTTTAATTAAACAATTTAAAATTTTTTCGTTAGTGAGGAATCATGATTGTTATGCTCTCAATTCCTATCAAACAGTCCCAGTTTCGATGACCTGTTAGTTTCTTATAAACTTATTATAGCAATTTTGACTTGTTAACAAGTTTCATTATAAACTTATTTACAGTTTGAATAATAATTGGAAGCTATTTTAATTGTTAACTTGATCTGGTCTGGAAGTGCAACAATGCAGTGCAATGAAGCTAAACTGCTAAATCTAGTCAATCACACATTCATTTAAAAATGTCAACTATATAGTTCAATTGAACTAGCTCCTTAAACTAGTTCGCTTTGAACGAACTAAGAAGAGATACCTAGTTCCGTTCAATGAACTACTTTACCCATCTCTACAAGGAACAGCCCAAACTTGAACTCGGCAACCTGGCAGAACTAGGGTTGATCATCAATGGTCTCTGTTGGGCGAAAATCGATATTTGATGTTTGCCGTTGATAGTTTGAGGCAATGATTGGGACATTAATTTACTACCTACTTCTAGAACATACAATACTAATCGATATAAGTGAAGTTGAAGTATCGAATATTTTGTTCTTCGATACAAAGTATTTTTGGTATCGATACAACAGATTTGAGTATAAGTACTTGACCAGTATCGAAAAAATTATGTAGAGTCAAATGAGAAAAAATGTATTTTTTTTTTTTTTTAAATACATTAACTATTCCTTCAATTTTGCGACAACCTACAGAATACGATTCGTCTTTACTAAATTCAAACCAAATCCATGTTCTCCATCATAGCTCAACCGAGCTTCAAACTGAGAATATTCCCAACAAAACAAGGGACAAATTGTCACCGACACATCTTGAACGAGTGGTATGAGGATGAAAGAATGGAGACTGTAGGGTTTTTGTCATTTTGGAGTACTTTCTTGAATAAAACAATAGCATTTTTGATGTGAAGTTAGCCATTTTTCATTAGGCACCATTTTAATTACTATTTCTAAAATTTTACTCCCACTTTACTTAAACCTAGTTTTCCTCGAATTTTGTATTCTTGTAAGTATTTTTTCGCGAGTACTCTAATATATTGATACTTGAGTAGAATCGAATATACGAATCAAGTATTTATATAAATAGTGGTATCGATACTTTGGATGTATTACAATGTCCCTACATAAAAGAAGGTCCTTCTTCCATGGTCCCTAGAACGGCATAAACGTGAAGCAACTCAGGCAGAATTCAACCACAACTAGGTTAATCATTGATGGTCACTTTCAGCCAAACATCGATAATATCGATTATATTATAAGATATCGAATTATATTATAAGGTATTGACATTCCATGTATGAAGGCAATGAGGAAATTTACTTCCTACTTCAGTCATTTAAACAGGTTTTTGTTGTATGTTAGCCAATAAATTCTCTTCTAGGGTTGAGCACCAATGGAAAAACATCTATATTTTATATCGTTACTTTATTAAGCTCATTTCCGCTATGTTTCTATGGCTGAAGTTTTTCACCAAGAATTCGTAATAATACGATTGTGGTATTTTATTGCGATTTTTCAACTTTTTTGTACATAATGATTATTTTTTAATCCTCACGTTTAAAAACTCATAAACATAAAAAACATCGATAGGTGCAGACCGATTTTTTTGGACTATCGATGTTTTACATCAGCGATGGTAGCGAGAATGAACTTTGGTGTTTTCCTGATCCTAACCATCTCTAACCATCTCTAACCCTCCCAATAAATTCGACCACGTTCTTGTGCAAACGTTTGTAAAATGGATGGTGTAACTGTAAGACTACGGTTGACCTATATTTTCGTCCAAAGGAAAAGGACACACACCAAATATATCATAAAATGGGAGAGATTACTTCTTTTCGGGAACAGGTTGCGATCTCGGACCATGCAGCGTGCTGAGGTATGTGATTTTCGAATTATCAAGAACCTGTATACAGTTGTACCTGTATACCTGTATACCTGTATACAGTTTTGGTTGGTTATTCCATAAATTATCTATATAACCTAGGTTTTCACTAAGTTCACTTCTCTCCTTAGCACGTAGTACTCAACCCTCTCCGCTTGCAGAAAACGTTTTCTTTTTTTCTACTGGTGGCTCGTTGTGCTTCTCTTAGGTGTCCCCTTCTTTTAGTTCATAAACAGCCCTAGTCCCCTGATAAGGGTCGTTAGGTTGTGGACTAACTTTTTGCAGGCTATGGTTCTCATTGGGATTAGTGTCCCTATGAGGGTGTATCTGCTTCAGATGAAAACGCAGAGAAGCGAAGCCGCGGGCTGCTAGTGCACAGAGTGTGTTCACAGTCGCAAATTTGGGGGCAAAGAAGGTAGAGGTCAAAATTTGTTTGTCGAAAAATGTATATTCAATATAGTTGGCAATCTGGGCGTGTGGGGTATCCTTTTCCACTAAATGTTGGATGCTTATTCAATTGAAATGAGTCCGGGATACTCCACACCCACTGTTTTTCCTACTTTTCCCATGCTTCTGGTCCGAGGAATAACACACCCCCGTAAAAAAAAAAATATGCATCGTGTTTTGTTTTGCCTAGCATTGCGTCTTGAAGCATCCACTCTTCAGTTTCATATCTTGCAAGCAAGCTTTGCATGCAGCATGCAGCAACTATAATTCTTTTGGAGATTGTGATTCCGCTTTAGTCTTACATCCCCTTTGTATTTGCAGTTCATCAGGAGAAGACCGTATAGTTATGACTATATCGACTGGCTCCTGAGAAGGATTTTCACTAGGGTTTCTACCGAAACCTTTGCGGACGGATTGACTGTCTTAAAATACCGTTCGATTTTTCATCCTGATGAGTTCGTGAGTACTTAATTTTATTATTTTTATTGCCATTTTGCCCGAGTGTTTTGATTATTTATTAAATGAAGGAATTATTGCTTCAACAGATGGAGTTACGTGAATCTATTTATCCATGAGGATAACGACCTTCGACCAGGTGTGATGTAAATTATAAGTGCAGCTCAACCCAATAATGAAGGTTGAGCCCTTGAAATAAATATCTTGTTTTTCATAAGTATTATTATTTTTTTTTTTCTACTCGGGTTGAATTGTAAATTCTACTTGTAACATTTATTGACAAAAGTCTAGTCATAACCCGAGTCCCTGTAGTTCTTTCTATGGCACACATAGCACTGTGGACGAGTCACCTCCCCAGCTGGATATAAGCTCTCTGCTATAGTCCCTCGGCTATTCCCACCATAACGGTTTTCAATTTAAGGTGTTGGAGCATTAAGATGCCCAAACGTGAATTATTAAAGGGATTTGTAAAATTATCGTGAGTTCTAGACAGGGTCGAAGTACTGAAGGATTTCTAATATTGCAATATTCTGATTAAAACGTGAGTAAAACAATTGAATGCGGTGAGGGAGTAATGAAAACAGTGGGAACTCACGTTTGGTTGTTGGACAAGGAATCTTCCCGAATCACCGATTTAGAAGTAACTGCTTCAGTTGGCTGAGGCGCATTTATTATTAGAGATCCGACTCCCACCCCACATTCGCTCGTAGTTTAGTCATTCGGCTAAAAACTCGGCAAAAGAGATGCGTTTGACTATCTGAGCCGAAAATAAACGGAGAAAACGATCCCGCCTTATTGTGTAAGCCCATTGAGTCTCTGATACATTGATGAACAAGAGGTGATTGGAGGGGTTTTGAGGATTTAGCGTTCCAAAGTACTGGGAAGACGTTAGACCGATAGGGTGTCTCAATTTCGTATTGCAGATTCGGATACTACCCTCAATTTCTTGAAAATTTGAGCCCTCAACAATTTTTATTCGTTTATTTTTTTTTATTGCGCATAACCAATTCATTGAGCACGCCAAGTTGCGCAACATCAAAATTGTCAAATAGTGGATGATGGTGAACTCTCAAGTGTGTCACATGAATTTTCATTGTTTCGGTTAGTTATTCATTGAATAATCAACCTATGTTTTCATGCATTAAGTCAATCTCTCTGATTCAGCCCAAAATTTCTGGGCGTTTCAAGGTGTCTAGATCAAAAGATAATCTCCGTCCGCCGTCTACGCTGGCTTAGGTAGTAGAAAATTATCTGAAATTTTGATCGAGGACCCGTTTCCGGATGGGGGGGGGGGGAGGGTACGGGTCATGATGTGGTTTTTTCAAAAATAGATTTTTGGCGATTTAGGCGTGTGGGGTATTATTTTCGACTAAATTTTGGTCGCTGAATCGATTTGAATGAAACTCCATGCTGCTTGTCCGAGATTAACCAACCCCTGTGAATGAATTTACAGCGTTTTATTTTTTATTTTTTTACTGCGCGCAACCGGCAAAGCATTGCTTGCTTGCAGCGCCACCTCATACCGGTAACTCCAAAAAATTTGTTTTTAAAACATTTTATTTGATGGTTTTTTTTTTACATACATATATTCTCTGGGAAACATACGAAAATGCTACTGTTCCCTATAAGGAGATCCTTGTGCTGGGAACTGGAGCGTCATGGTAAGTCTATTCGCCTGGATAGGCGATGCACAATAATTATTCTTCCTCCAGATTAAAAATAAATAAAATAATAACACTTCTCATTCTCGATATTACAGTTGGGTACCGTGAAAATGATTTTTTTTTTTTTATATATATATATAAGTGTATGTATTTACTATTTAAAAGATGGGCTTGAATAATAATCTTTGATTTTTGCTTGAAAACTGCGAGTGACATTTCACTCCTACGAAATGTGTCTGGCAGCTGATTATACAGACAAACTCCATTGTGTATGAGTATTTTCAGTGATTTTATCTGCGCTTCGCGTTCCAACGTCTACTCTACATATTTTGTTTTCTAGGTATTTTCTGTAGACATATTATACTAGTGTGGACTTTTCGAACAATTGAAATACATCTAGAACCTGAGATTCTTTGAATAGTTCTTCTGTTGGGAATAGTCCATGTTTCTTTAGCAGGATCTTTATTAGTGTTTTTTTGGGTTATATTAATCCCTTGCATTTTATTACTGTATGCCGCTCCCCAGCCTGGGAGAGCATAAATCAACACTGACTGGATTAGTGCCTCGTAAAGTTGTTTTTTGACTTTTTTGTGAATGAAGTTTCGGACCTCTCGACAGAAAGGGATCAGTTTGCGTAGTTTCTTGTTCAGCTCTTGAATATGTGGTACCCATCTAAGACACTGATAAATAATCACCTCCAGATACCTGATTTGTTCCACTTGACTTATAGACGGGCATCCGCATTTGCCTAAAATATGTGTCGATTTGTTTGAGGCAAAAAATTTTCAATTTCTCTGGTAGTGATGATGTGTGCCAGGAAAAAGCCATATAATGGGCTTTGCTAAAATTCAGTTTAAGGTTGTTCGCTTTTAGCCATTGATTTTGTAAGGTTTTTGGAAGTTTTCTCTTGAACATCACCTCAAGATCATGGCAGTCGTCTGCCAAAATAGAACATACATTTTTTTAAACGCTGGTTCACATGATGCTATCCGTTTCTTGATTCGAGTCATTTTTTTGCGGAATAAAAACCAAAACTTGTCTATATTGCGTTGAAAAATCAATTTTTTTTGGTTTACTCCCATTTGGACGATTTTAGGAGGTTGACAACAAGAGAACCATGTATTGTTTTAACACATTTGTTATAAAACTTAGCTATTTGTTACCGGTATGAACACAGCTTAAGGTGCACTTGTCTCGCTTCAATATGGTTGACACCGACATCGCATCATAAGTGAAGTACAAGGTAAACTATACAGATGGGCTATGACTATGACTTTACAGATGCAACATATTCCTGTTCCATTTCATTTACCCAATATTTGTCCCAGTTATGAATATGAAATGTTCATTGTCCAAGGATGGTTGATCCTGATCCCTTTTTCATCCTCCTGTCCTCTTCCTATAAACAAAAACCTGGGGGCTGCTCAATAATTTATGAAACTTGACCTCAATTTGCTGTTGAGCTTTTAAAAATGTAGCAACTGGGGAAATGGAAAAGCGGAACAGGAGCCTCTCTAGGAACTAAAAACACATGAGGATCAACCTGGGACCAGATTCCATGATACTTGGGGCTTGTCAGATTTAATCCTAGAATGGCACTCACATTTTGGCAACTTCATCTGACACCGTGGGGTCGGATTGACCCCAGCCCCATTTCAAAAAAACTATAGGTGTATTCTCTTTTAAATATTTTTGAATAGGTAGCCCAAATTATTTGTGTAGTTTTGTTGTTAACGGGGACTTGTAGATGAAAAAAGTTGTTATTTTTGGGTTTTAGTTCCCTGGTTAAATGTACAGATTGATGTACCTGGGTCATCCCAATGCTACAAGACGTAGCCGCACTAAGCTACAACTACCGCATTAGCGAGATTTTTTCATAATTTTCGCCATGTACATCGATATTTCGAGGAATTTTTTTGTCAAGAGCAGATCCCTGCTGTTCGTGGTGTTCCGAAGTAGGTTCACCCTCGATAGTCAGTGTGCACTGGCTCATCACAATCGATTATTCACAATCGAATCTTTTTACAAATCCTTTTACCTCGTGTTTGCACGTTGCGTATTTCCTCACAGTGTGTAGGTGTCTATCAATTAACGTAAAGAATTATCCATCTACAAACTAAAACAACGATATTGACTCCGTAATGTCCAATAGTATTGTCTAGCTTAACATCGATGGATAAACATCGATGCGCAACGCGGCGGTCGAGTTCGATACGTGTTTCCAGACAGACCGCGCTTGTCCAATCGCTGCAGCAAATATTCAACGCTGCACTCTCGAATTGAGGCCAATAATGGATTGGATTTACTCAGCTGTAATTTATATGCATGAAGATATTTCGTTTTATTGATTTGGATCGTTGAGAGGGAGGTAATAAGCGCACAGCAGGTAGTTGGCAAGTACGGTCTCTCTCCAGGCTCTTCTCTGATTGTGGTAGCCTCCAATAATAACAAACTCAAATTGTAGTCCACGAGCGAAGCGAACACACAGCAGTGCATCAGGAGAAAACATCTAGTGTGGTGAGTGATTATCGGTACTTTCGTTTCAATTTGTTTTCTTTTTTTCGAGGATCATGTGATCTCGGCAAGACTGAGAAGACTCGGCCTTGACCTTATCACGGATGGCAAATGCGTCCCCGTGTTATACCGACTCTCGTTCGGCTTTTGAGGTTTTGGCCGTGTTTCTCAGGTCGGGTGATTACGTGATAAATGCGTTCGCGCCACTCAGGACTCCCCTCTCTTTTCCGAGTCAATCCTGTGCGTATTTTTTCCGCTCGCCCGGGTGTCGTCAGAGGTTTCACTCGCAAAGAGGGCGAGAGAGTCCGGCAGTGGCAGTTGGGAAATTTTGTTCCGGCGGCTTGAAACGAAGCGACCACCAATACTCGGCTTTTCCGCAGGTTGTGATCGGGTTAATTTTGACAACGTAGGACTCTCAGTCTGGTTCAGCCGAATTCTCAACATCATGTCAATCCCTCAAGAATTCGGTCTCCGACGCAACCCTTTCATCCGTCCGTGGATGTCAACGAGTGGAGCTGCTGCCGCTGCCCCGTCCGGCAATAAAGGTCTCAAGGGAATCATTGCAGGTGCGTAATCCAGTTTTATTTTTCCATTTAATTTAATTGTACCATCAATTAGTGTCCCTAGAACCAGTAGGTAGCTTGTTCCGAAACACTACTCATTCAATCCTACGTGAACCAAGTATCTAGTCACGCCGTACTTAAAATTCAAATCGTTCCTGCAGTAAAAGTGGCTCAGTGGTGGAGAGTGTAACGAACTTTTAAATAAACGCTGAGTAACGACCACGAATCAGCGCTTTTCCCCGGTGGCTGCCGGTCGTGCCATGTTTTGAGTACATTTACATCTAAACAAGCTCAGAGCGTTCAACGAATTAATCTTGAAATTAGGACAGTTTATTAGGCACACAGCGGTATGAAGCGATCGCAAATATCTGTAAATAATCAGCACTCAAAAGAGTGTTGCAATGAACCTGAAATTCAGACGTATGCGTAGTAAGCGCTCCAACTGCGCAGACTTACCCTTAACATTTGGATTAAGTGATGCTATCAGTGTTCAAGATCACCCTCGACGAAAGATCATTAGTGCAACCTTTTATTTTTTGACAGATTTCTAAAAAAACTAGCACTTGAGCTAACTAATTTCTATTGATACAACGTGCTCGATAACTGACGTAGATAGTAATCCGTCTGGAAGATCCCTTTTTTGGCCAATAACATTCAAGTTTTGTCATCTTGTGATTTCCCACAATTAGTGTTAATGAAGATTGTTTTGTATTAGAAGAACAAACACTTCCGTGTACATTGTTATTTCAGAGACATCACGATTACGCTGTAGATACATTTGAATAGATGGGTAATTAGAGGCATTACCGACGAGGTACACAGAGAATAATATTATGCGAGGTGAGGATGAGGGTGAGACCAAAATTTATTTAGATTTCTGTAGTTTCAACGAAAGTAAAAGGTTAAAAGTAAATTTGTTCTCAGATTAGAGCGGTTTTGGTGATAAACAACAATTTGATTAAAAAAAGAAAAGAAAGAAGAGTGCCGTTGCGTAACAGTCGAGAAATGAGATACCCAGGGTCACGCATTTACCACCTGGTAGATAGCGTATCTGCCTGAAGAGAAACTTCTTCGAGGACAAACCAGATCTGGGACAAGAGACTGATTTCTTGAGATAGGTGCTGGTTTTGCGCCCAATATCGGAATTGAAGAGAACTGAAGAGTAGCTGGTGAGATATATGAGTGACAAAAGCCAGCATGAGGCAATGCATTCAGAAAAAAACCTGCAAATCCTTCCACATTATATTATTATACCTTAGAGGAGGAGTATGGGGGAAACAGTGCCAATCATATGCAGTCGTTGTGCCTCCACCAGCTTAAAAAAAAAAAAAACCATAAACTAGTTCTGGGCATTTTTCGAAAACTTTAGTTAGAAAATATACGCACAGTATATGGCACATAAATATTGGCTACTCTTTGCAATATCTTGGTCTTAAGGCTTCCCTATTAATCATCCAGTCATATCTTTCTTAGGTGGGATCACTGGCGGCATAGAGATTTGCATCACATACCCGACCGAGTACGTAAAGACGCAACTACAACTCGACGAGAAGACCAAAGGAGGCCCTGCCGGAGCCAAAAAGTATGACGGAATTGCTGACTGTGTGAAAAAGACGTACAAGAGCCACGGTGTCTCCGGGTTGTACAGGGGCCTCAGCGTTCTTCTTTATGGCTCGATTCCAAAGTCTGCTGTCAGGTGAGTCCCGTCTGAACTGTGACGACTTCTATGGAGTGTATGTTCATGAAATAATTGCGTAGACTTCAGTTTCTAGGGTGGGTAATATCACAATTAGACTACATGACATATCTCACAAATATCTTGTGCATTTTCCATAGCATGCACAATCAAACCAGAACAAAGAAGCAGTAAAGCCTTAAAAAAAGCATGACCAAGTAAATGAAGAAAAGCCAATTTAGGAAAATCAATAAATAAAATATATATTATTAAACCTAATTGGCTTGAAGTGGGCAAAGCAATAATTTTTATAAAACTCAAATTCAAAATATCCCTTAAACCAGACATGAGCATAGTTATGGAAGAAATAAAAATAAATTGTCTACAATGAAACATAAAATAAATAAAACATAAATGAAACATTTCTAAATTGAAGGAATGGGGAGCTAATAGCATATTGATCAAGTACCAACTCAGTTCAGGGCCCGTGATGGCCACATTTCCACAGATCCACTCCTCTACGGAAAATGAGATAGACATATACGTAATAATTGTAATAAAAATTGTCTACCGCACTTAGGAGGCATTCTATTTTTTTTTTTTTTTTTCACAGGGCCCTGGGTTACTTCAACTTCTGTGTGCGCAAAGAATGCAATTTTATTCATATTTAACGCTCTCAGGCCTCGAATGAGTTTGCTATTAATGCCCGTTTTTCACTTTCCCAGATTTGGAGCGTTTGAATATTTCAAAGGATTTGCTGTGGATGAGCGTGGGAACCTAAGTCCATCTGCTCGCGTTCTTTGTGGTCTGGGAGCTGGTATCAGCGAGGCAATTCTTGCTGTAACCCCGATGGAGACTGTCAAAGTGAAATTCATCAACGATCAGAGATCTGCGAACCCAAAGTACCGTGGGTTCTTCCACGGTGTGAAGCACATTGTTGCTGAACATGGTAACGTCTTCTCATTGTGCATTATTTGACTGTATGATACTGCATACCTGCAAACTCCGTCCTTTTATGTTTGATCTCTAGTTATTTGTGTATTATGCCTACTCTGATTGGGTATTGTTGTTATTGATCATTTTAGGGTTCAAGGGGGTCTACCAGGGAGTAACAGCAACAATTATGAAGCAAGGCAGCAACCAGGCGATTCGTTTCTTTGTGATGGAAACCCTCAAGGACACATACAGAGGAGGTGATCCTCAAAAACCAGTGCCAAAATACGTGAGTTCATTGTGTTCTGCCACTCAATTCACAATTAGTGAACCATTAAACCGATGTATTTGAGTCACTGAGGAAACATAAGTCGTAGAGTGACCAAGTAATTGCTGATTTCAGGTTGTGGGTGCTTTTGGAGCAATTGCCGGTGCTGCTTCAGTTTATGGGAACACGCCTATTGACGTGGTTAAAACCAGAATGCAAGGGCTCGAAGCCCACAAATACAAGAACACAATGGACTGCTTCGTGCAAATTTGGAAGAATGAAGGGGTCTTTGCGTAAGTAACTCCTACTTGGTATATTTATTTTATTGAACCAGAAAACGTACATTGACGCTTATATAACCGCGACCTAACCCTCTATGAGCTCACTGATATCAATGTTGAGATTTGTTCATCCCATTATTATTCTGCATATCAAGCCCTCTTTTCATAAACCGTGTCAAAGTTGCAAACGGGGGGGGGGGGGGGTCTAAACTGCGTTAGCTTTACAACAAGCTACTTATTTGGCCTCTTATTTGGCTCATTATGGTAGAAATGGCATCCCTTTGGTTCAATAATCTTCTAGTACTTGTTCAACAGAATTTGTTCATGAAATTGAGATGGAGCGTAGGTGCATAAGTAAATTTAAAAGGCTACCTAAATTTTGATGGATAATAATTGTTGAGATATTTTAAATGGAATGCGATGTTTGTGTATACGGAGCTCCTTCTAATTTTAATTGAGAAGTTAAACTTGACCTTGATAACTTGGCGGCGGTCAATAAAACAAGTAATGAAGTTATTAGATTTGGCGATCTCGTGGGGAAGAGTTGTTGGTCTATGATGGGAATCATGGAAGAATCATGAAGTTGAATGAAATGGATTTTCCCCCTTCAGTCACTACCTAGCAGGACATGCAAAACATAGCCTAAAACCAATTTAGAGGTGTAATCAGCTTACTAACTTACTCAGTAAGGTAAAAATTCGCATTTGAAGAATCGGTTCAATGTTCCTTCATTGGTGATGAAACCCCCTTAAATGGAATCAGGATGTTTGACGAAAGGGACAACATCATGATATCTTGCGACGACAAAGTAAATCGTTGGACAAGAACTACATGGCCTGCGATTGAAATTGGTGATTCGTGATTGATCTGGATTAGGGGTTATCCTAACATTCCTACAGGAATTGATAACATCCTAGTAAATCACAACATTTTGAGTAAATAATAATAATACTGATAACTATTATTATTATTAAATAATATTACTAATATCTCTGAGATGTGTAACAAGTAATGTCCAAAAATTTTGTTGAGGATTTTTGATGATTGTAGGCTAGCTACAAGAGACCACAATAACAAAAACAATGCAACTAACTACTTAAAAAAACGCTGCAAATTCTTACACACGGGTTGGTTATTCCTCGGACCAGGCGCATGGAGACTCATTTCTTCAACATGGGAGAAATGGGGAATACAGTGGGTGCGGCGGGTCCCAGACCCATTCCAATCGATTCAGGATCCAACATTTTGTGGAAAATGATACCCCACACGCCTAGGTACCAGAAATCTTGAAAACGCATATTCAAAATGGGTAGTATATACCCAATTTGACTCATGACTTCTTCCAGTGGGTGCCGATCGTTCTGGGACCCATTTCATTGGATTCAACGTCCAAAATTTAGTGGAAAATGATACCCCACTCGCCTAGATCGCCTAAAATCTCGAAAATCCATTTTTCTAAAAACAAATTTTGACCCCTACCCCGCCTAAATTTGGTCCGATCGGGCAGCTTGGAGGACCGTCCTAGACCGGGAACAGACCCCTGACCCAAATTTCAGATTTTTAGAAAATTTTCTACTACCAAAAACGGCGTGGACCGTCCTAGACCGGGAACAGACCCCTGACCCAAATTTCAGATTTTTAGAAAATTTTCTACTACCAAAAACGGCGTGGACGGCGTAAGGCGGACGATGGACGTGGACGGTTCCTTGAATAATCAACCTAGTTTTCATGCAAATGGTCAACCTCTCCGATTCGGCTGGTGTCTAGATCAAAAAAGGTCAATGTCCGTCCGCCGTCCACGCCGTTTTTGGTAGTAGATAATTTTCTAAAAACCTGAAATTTGGGTCAGGGGTCTGTTCCCGGTCTAGGAAGGTCCTCCAAGCTTTTTAGCCCTATCAGACCAAATTTGGGCGGGGTAGGGGTCAAAATGTGTTTTTTGAAAAATGGATTTTCGAGATTTTGGGCGATCTAGGCGTGTGGGGTATCATTTTCCACAAAATTTTGGATCCTGAATCGATTGGAATGGGTCCGGGACCCACCATACCCACTTTTTTCCTTATTTCCCCCATGTTGAAGAAATGAGTCTCTTTGCGCCAGATCCAAGGAATAACCAACTCGTGTGTAAGAATTTGCAGCGTTTTTGGTTGGTTATTCCTTGAATAATCAACCTATGTTTTCATGATAATGGTCAACCTCTCCGATTCGGCTCAAAATTTTTTTCTGGACGTTTCATGATGTCCTGATCAAAAAAGGTCAATGTCCGTCCGCCGTCCGCCGTACGCCGTCCGCCGTCCGCCGTACGCCGTCCATTGTCCACGCCGTTTTTGGTAGTAGAAAATGTTCTAAAAATCTGAAATTTGGGTCAGGGGTCTGTTCCCAGCCGAGATGGGTCCTCGAAACTTTTCAGCCCGATCGGACCAAATTTGGAGGGGGTAGGGGTCAAAATGTGTTTTTTGAAAAATGGATTTTCGAGATTTTGGGTGATTTAGGCGAGTGGGGTGTCATTTTCCACTAAATTTTGGACGCTGAATCCAATAAAATGGGTCCCAGAACAATTGGCACCCACTGGAAGAAGTAATGGGTCAAATTGGGTATTTATTACCCATGTGGGTGACTTCAGCCGAATAGACAAACAAAACACATCGTCATATCCTGTTGTTTATAACCAGCTGTTAAACTTAGCAACCAATTTTGAGCAGTTGCCTACAATTCTTCTTACTGTCCGAGCTTTTTATTCGTACCATTCAATTCAATTTAATACAATTATTATAGCCTTCTAAATTACCTACGTTTTCTCAATATTATATTAGTAAATTAGTGTCGTAGTGCCCCATAGATACACCCATCTTGAATATGTGTTTTCGGGATTTCTGCTACCTAGGCGTGTGGGGTATCATTTTCCACTAAATTTTGGACGCTGAATCGATTGGAATGGGTCTGAGACCCGCCACATCCACTGTTTCCCCCATTTGAGGAATAACCAACCCGTGTGTAAGAATTTGCAGATTTTTTGATCTAGACACCATGAAACGTCCAGAAAAAAATTTTGAGCCGAATCGGAGAGGTTGACCATTTGCATGAAAACATAGGTTGATTATTCAAGGAATAACCAACCAAAGGGGGGGGGGGGGGGACGTTGTCAAGAAATTGTTCACTTGATAGGGACAGCTCTCATTGTTTGACTATATCTGTGTTGGAACATCCCATGACGGGGTATCTACATTATGATTACTTTTGTCTTTAGGTTCTACAAAGGGACTGTGCCTCGACTTTCTCGCGTCTGCCTTGACGTGGCCATCACGTTCATGATTTATGACTCCTTCATGGACCTCTTCAACAAAGTCTGGCCTTAAACAATTAGACGACTCGTGGCTGCCTAATCTGGCCCAAGTAGATATTTGCACCTTGTTCTTTTAGCTTTTATATGGTTCTTCATTGTGATATTTTCATTCCTCCCCATGCGGGATTTCATTATTTCAAAGAAAAGTGCATTGCTTAATGTTCTACAAAAATTTTATTCCTTATAATAGTTTAATTGACATAATTTTATTATCATCAGAGAACCATCTTAGACAAATGAGACTATGAATGTTTCCCAGTATCCACACCATTGTGTAGGTATGAGTTTGTTCAACAAATTCAATTAAATTTTTTAAAATTTGTTTCTTGCCTTTGGCTGTGTAGGGTGGAATAGCATTTAACAATGTTTCAGCTGAAATCCAGTTAGTATCATTGACGGCATGAAGGTTTCGATTTTTTGATGATTCACTGATGACTGGTGATTTCATCATCTTGATAGGTCTCTGAAAATGCTGGTATTCACCAGTCGTCATGGGGCAACCAAAATTGTTTGGCAGCAAGACATATTGCCAGTCAAATTGGCATGAGTTGAATTACACAGTTAAATTCAGTCTTGAGAAATACGCCATTCTTAGGTGTTTCATGATGGTTAATAGCGATTTTGCTTTTCTTTATATCACCAATTTGTTATCGTTGTTACTGTTGTTGTTATGATCTTTTATTGTAATATTATGCCGTGGATCAGAGTGTATATTTAAACGGGAGTCAAGTCTGTGCAATGAATCGAATTGTTGGATCAACTAACTAACTAGTGCATTGATCACTGACAGTGCACCAGTTGGATTACTGTGTGTATATATATTTTCCTGTATGTTACCCAATCGCCTATCATGGTATCTTCTATTAGCCACAGTGCGAGGAGAATCCTGTTGTCGTGACTCTCTTGTTGCCTTAATGACTTTCCAAGAGGTGACTGTGGTTTTCATATTTAAATGCCTTCAAAAACAGATTTTATGGTCATTCACTTGACGAGACAGTGATTGTGCTTTCCCTATTTAACTGGATAACCGTTCCGGAGGATCTCTGTTGACGGTGGCTTCTGACTTTGGAATATTGTGCAATTTACGATTCACAACCCTTGCTAGCAGACCACTTTACTTTTCTTCTGAATTGGCCTGTACTATGAAATGAGACTGAAACTCCATTCCTCTACTTCAATAGTCTTCCACATCTTTGTCCCACCTTGTAAATGAACGTTTAATGAAATTATCAGGTCAGGTCATGGTATTTGAATGAATTCACTGTAATCGGAAGCACTTTCGAGTTGTCCAAGTGCAGATATGAGACTTGTTGTCGGTGCTTTTTTATTTTTATGATTGATTGGGAAGAATGTCTTTGGTATGGAACAGTTTTTATGATCGGTCCCCAGATGAAGCTCCCCATGTACATAGTTGCACTAGTGGTGCTGGATAGATGATTATTGGGTACAGGCCTCTTCCTTATATGTTTAGGTATGCTAGAGAATTTCTCCGTAAAAAAGGGGCTCCCTAGAGCTTAGCACGCTTTATCCCCGTTACGCAACTATGATCTCTAGCTAGCTTTCTTTGGTTTCTGAATCTCCATTTCCCCTGAACGTATTATTCATTCCAATAACCCTCCCGAACCTATACTCAATTGTTTTCTAGAAGTAGCTTATGACTAGAGTGCAATGAACAACTAATAATCAAAATTTTTACCAAAGTTAATAGTTTTCAATAGAAAGAGATCTTGACGAACAAAAATCTAAAGTAAGTGCAACTGCACTCTGACCTTACAACAGTCTTGAATGTAATGTATAAATATTCTTTCTCATATCACGAAATTTTCCAATTTTGATTTCATGTTGCTGTTTCGTTCAAAGTTTGACTCTAATATCAAAATTTTCAATCTCCTGGAACCCTAGACTATTTTTTATGATGAGGGTAAATTCCTTTGCGCTATTCACTTGCCCATTTTTCTTATAACCCCGATTCAGATGTGTAATTAGTATAGAATTGACGAAACAATATTTTTGTAAATATCAACCAGAAGTGATTTGAGTGCATTTAATTGGATGTGTCATATTTTTCTCGCAACGAAATCTCAATATTCGCACATACGTTATTTTTCTGGACGATCACTTGATGCTTACCATTCACGCTAGTGAAATGCATTGTTAACTAGTCATTGGAAGCTGCGAGAAAGAACAAATTCCTTATAGAACTGAGTCATTCCACTAAAACTCGTCTCGAATATTCCAACTGGGCAGTTGTGTTCCCCCTCAGAATAGATGGAGTGCCTGAACCAACGCATTTATTTTTGTATGGAGTTTTATAGCTTTTGTACTCAATCGTGTGAATATAATTTATTACACCAGTTTCGGTATCGTCAATTTACCCTTGTCTCACCCTAGAATTGAGCTTCGTGTTTGAAATTTCTAGGCAGTTCTTAATGGTGAGTGAAAGAAGAACATCTATCGGCAATGCACTGATATTTATTTATATTCTACAATTTATTATTTTATTATATCAAGTATTATACACATTTTTCTTGTTATGGGATAGTACAGTAGATAGTAGGTGTTCGGTTCAGTAATCAGCTTATCAATATTAACGGATATACAGATTTACATAAGTCAGCTTGCGTTTCTATTACTCTTAAATATAAATCATATGCCCTCAGAGGCAAACAAATCTATTTAGCTACAAATGTTTTCTGATTCCTATGTTCTTAGATTTGCAAACTTTCCATTAGAATGTTAGCAAGTTAATTCTTGGTCAGTGAATGAGCTGTAAAATCCACCCAATATTGATTTTGGTTGGTAATTTCTTGAATAATCAACCTATATATTCATGTAGAATGTCTCTCCGATTTGCCCCAAAAAATTTGCTGGGAGTTTCAAGGTGTCTACATTAAAATAAGCAAATGTCCGTCCGCCGTCCACGCCGATTTTCGAAATTAAGTGACGGGTCTCGGAACGATTGGCGCCCACCGTAAGAGGTAATGGTTTAAAATGTGTATCTATCTACCTATTTCGAAAGTGTATTTTTGAGATTTTCGGTACCTAGGCGGGTGGGGTATAATTTTCTACTAAATTTTGGAGGCTGAGTTGGAATGAGTCTCCATGCACCTGGTCCGAGGAATAACCAACCCCTGTGAATAAATTTGCAGCGTTTTTATGGAGGGTTAATGAAACAGCCTCAAACTCCACGAGAGAGTCCTTGTTGGTTGGTTGCCCTGGGAACTGGCCCGCCAGTCAGATGTTATTTTGCTGCTAACTGAAGGATCGTTTTCTTTACTCAGAAAATAAATGGAAACGAAGTCCCGAATGTTGACTATGCAACAATATTGTGGATAAACTCCTCGTTTGTTGGTGTTTGAGTTCCTGTGACGAGTTCAAATATGATGGAAAACTCTGGTAGTGAAACTCTGTCGAAGGAGGTATGATCTTACAAAACGGCATATTTTTATTATAATTTCAGGAAGAACTCCTCACGCTCAAACATTTTGCTGGCGTTGCGTAACTATTCCGAAGACAAGTAATTTCGCGTTGTTACAGCGAACTAAGTTTGATTCATCTTCATAATTAGGAACTCGAACAGCAGATTCGGCGGGTATTGATGCCAAGTGATCCAACTGTCGAGCAAACTCTAGTTGAGTTCGACTTTCGACTGTGCTCATTCGTTCCTAAGCAGCCGGCGCCAGGAGTCATCGAATTATTCAATCTTGATAGTAACGTGACGTACGAAGGGAGTTTGTCATTCGACACCCCAGAACCACCGGGTACGTTTTAAAAACCGTTTGTGAAGTGAGTTCCTAGTGCGTTATTACTTGGTAGATGTTGATATTTGACCACACATCTGTAAATATTGTCAAGTAAACCTGGATTTCATATAACTGAGTGCAACAGTTAATTCCAGGGCCGCTCGTTGACATCGAAGAAGAAGATGGTGAAGCAGACAAGACATCAGGGCATGCAACTGACGAAGAGAAGGAACCAGACACCGACGCCAGCGATCGAGATGGTAATATTGTTTTAAATTAGCATCGTTTCTCGTTGTAGGCGACTCAGTGTTATATCAGAGTCCTTGGTACCCTTTGAAGAGTATAGAGTAAGGCTGACCTAGTTGTGACCTACACCAGATTATGTCCACTACATGATCAATCGTCACTAAATGATGACGAGGAATGTCTGAAAATGAAGGCCATATTTCCCAGGGGATACTGATCATTCTGAAGCGGCTCCCGGGGACAAGTCTGAGGAGGAAGTAGGTCCAGACGACGGGCCTGCCAAAGGCGAAGGAGATGAGGGCGAAGAAGGAGAGCAGGAAGACGATGAACCAAAACCAACAGCCAAAGCGGTCAAGCCGACTAGAAAGAAGTTGGCCAACCAATTCAATTATAGTGACAGGGGAGCACTAACGTACAAAGTTATTTCTAGGGTAAGTTAAATTGAATAGTGAATAGACTCAAGTCATATTGAAGGCACCAACTGTCAATAGCGACTGACTGTATGCCAAAAGGAGCAAGACATCTAGCTGGGCAGCTAGTAGACCCACTCCTCTCATCCATCACTCTGGCGTGTACTTTGGCATCCATGTGCTGAAAGTAATCTTTCATTTATGGGCATCATACGACCTGGGAGGGAGGGGGGGGGGGTGTACCATAAAAGCTAGCAAAGATTTATGAGATATATTTCGGCGCTTCAGGTGAGTTGCTGATTGCTATGCCGGCTAGGTAGAGCTACAATCATCACCAAAGGCTCACCTATGGTCTAAGGATATCCACAGTATCATTACAACTACCTAGTAACTACAACTAAATAAATTTAAAATTGTCGTTACAGGATGAAAGCACACAAACAACCCCACCACCATCCAGCTCAATAAGAGAGCAATTGTGCCAATGGGTCATATATGACGACTACCAGCGAGACTACGCCAACATCTTAGCAGCGAGAGAGAAAGAAAAGAAGGAAAAACAGATTTTAGCTCGCCACGACGCCGTCAATTCAAGCGAGAAATCCTCTTCACAGGCATACGAGGATTCTCACGAACACCGACTCTTTCATGCGGTTAAAATTATGGAAAGGATGGTGACCCAAAACACTTTCGAGGACATTGCTTTTGGTGAGTTGGAGTGGGAGTGTAAACGCTATGTTATGTTCGCGCAGAACTACAAACCGATGTTCATCTATTTCCATCTATACTTGCTTATAGATTGCCAGTTCTACGATGACCCAGCTGATAAATTCAGAACCAAAGAGGGCGCTCTTCTGCCACTGTGGGAATTCCAGTATGAAGATAGTCAAAATATCATAGTCACCGATATCAAATGGAGTCCTAGATATTACGACATGTTTGCTGCGTCTTTTGGAACGTGTGAGTATAGGTGCCTATGCTTGCGTTTTAATCAAGAATAAACGAAGTGAATACATGAGATTCGTCCAAGTAGGACAGGTAAGCACGCACCTTCCAGGGTGAAGTGGGGACGTGTCCCCTTCTTACCCAGTGACGATCATGTATTAGGCCGATGCAGAGCCATAACAAAATAACGTTGCCTGGTCCAGTGATGTTCTGAAAGTGGTGTTGATCACGTGTGACACGATCCCATCCACAAACATGCTTCACTCGGACATATCACATACCTTGTATTGAACATTTCGTAGCTAAGAAATGGAAGTAAAAGAACTTTCATCTATTGCTAAGATTAAATTAAGATTGATTAGATTGGTTATTCCTTGAATGATCAACCTACTTTTTCATGCAAAAAGTCAATCTCTCCGATTCAGCCCATTTTTGGTTGGTTATTCCTTGAATTATCAACCTATGTATTCATGCAAAAGGTCAACCTCTCCGATTCGGCTCAAAAAATTTTTCTGGACGTTTCAAGGTCTAGATCAAAAAAGGTCAATGTCCGTCCGCCGTACGCCGTCCGTGTTCCGCGCCGTTTTTGGTAGTAGAAAATTTCCTAAAAATCTGAAATTTGGGTCAGGGGTCTGATACCGGCCTAGGACGATCCTCCAAAACTTTTCAGCCCGATCGGACCAAATTTGAGCGGGGTAGGGGTCAAAATGTGTTTTTTGAAAAATTGATTTTCGAGATTTTGGGCGATCTAGGCGAGTAGGGTGTCATTTTCCACTAAATTTTGGACGCTGAATCCAATGAAATGGGTCTCAGAACGATCGGCACCCACAGGAAGAAGTTATGGATCAAATTGGGTATATATTACCCATTTTGAATATGCGTTTTCGAGATTTCTGGAACCTAGGCGTGTGGGGTATCCCACTAAATTTTGGATCTAGGTAATGTCCTTCTGTCGTTTTTGGTAGTAGACAATTTTTTTGTTTTGACAATTTTTTGAAGAGGACCTGTTACTGTGCCATAATGACATGTGCATCTCACCCTCTAACTTTATTACTCGCTTATTATGTATCGCATTGCCGCCCTTTCAACTTTGAGTTGCCAAGGGCTTTCAAAAATTATGAACGTTGTGTCCTCATAACTGTTACCCATGTGTTACATGAACATGTGAAGGGACCGTGTAATAAAGAGGAAGATAATCAATGCGAGAAGGGGGATATCCAGTGACTTTAGTACTCACTAATAATAATGGATTGATGGCGCTGACGGATAAGAACTATTAAACCATTCCACCTCATGGAAATCCTGGAACCAGGAGCTTGCATGAAAAAAGGAATAACCAACCAAAAAGAGGAAGGTTCAGCTAACTGTGTGCGCACATTTTGACAAGTGGAGATAGCAATCTCTACACGTTTTATCAAGAACTATTACCTTGGACCATAGTCTCTCGTCTTTACCACAGAGAGCACTGAACCCAATGAGGAGCTTGGAGACTCATTCCAATCAGTTTCCTGTAATTATATATTATTAATGCGTTAGAATGCCACTTCCCAATACTTACCTGTTCTCATCATTTCCTGCATTTGTGTGTGTGTGTTCCTAGATGTCTGCTGGAGGAAATGATGGTTCTAAGTAATTTATTAATTAGGTTTCCTATTCGATTTTCCAATTATGGTCCGACCATGAAGTTACTAGTTGGCTAGGTGATTAAATAAATACTCAAAACTCATTTTGTGTCCATTGCATCCTTCCAACTAGTATGAACCCACTTGGATAGGTTTTGGGATACCTGGGCGTGTGGGATATCATTTTCCACGAAATGTTGGACACTGAATCGATTGGAATGAGACTCCATGCTCCTGGTCCAAGGAATAACCCACCTGTGTGAAAGAATTTGCAGTTTTCAGATAACGTGCTCGCTCATAAAACCAAAGGTATTGTCTGCATCTACACACTGAAAAATCCTTCCCATCCAGAGTACAAATTTAAATTCAAAACGGGGGCCCAGACAATTGATTTTCACAGCAAAGAGCCGTATTTCATCGCTATAGGCCTGTACAATGGAATGGTGTCGGTGACAAATATCAAAAACGGCAACCGAACTGTTCAATTGGAGAGTGATTTGAATAGGAAGCACACTGGCACGGTTTGGGAGGTAAGTGATACATTTTTCCTCTTCCTTTCCTTTGTTGTCAAGGTGCCTAATCCGAATCTGTTAGCATTTTTTTTCACTGTCACGTCAAAAATTTTGGATTATTGTCGATTTTTCGATAAATAACGCATTTTCTTCGTTCACACCCGAACTGACGACCGTAAAAACGTCTGAAAATTCCACTATAACCCTTTTTATTGGAAATGTATCGCTAATTCCAAATACAAATGCCTTGCATATTACTTGAAAAGGTAATTTCCTCGAACATTTTATATGTTGTACCTCTCTGGGGTCAGATTGATTCAAAAAGTGGATCACAAAGGGATTTCCAATTATGTTCGGAAGAAGTTAGTTGGATGTAAACAGGAAAATCTGTCAACATCAGTAAGAGATTTTGTTGTGATTCTTTTCGACTCCATTTATTTTTCAATGATTCTCACCAGTCTGCATTTGATATTACAGGTTAAATGGTGTGACGACCCTCGTGACCGCCAGTTGGGATTTTATTCAGTTGGATCCGACGGAAAAATATTCAAATGGCTTGTTCAAGGGCAGGAGTTATCGATGATTCCCGTAATCACTCTCTCCTTGGAACAGGAAATAAACGTCGTAAACAATCAGCCCAATTTAAATGGTAAATGCACACGACAATCGCATCAATATTACCGAGGGCAAGATGAAAATAGTGAACAGTTCAACTCTTCTTTTGTTCCCAGCAAACGCCCAATGCATTGCCTTTGAGCCAAATAACTACGAAATTTTTCTGGTCGGTACAGCGGAGGGGCTGATATACAAATGCAGTATATCTTATTCGTGCTCTTACCTATACATTTATAAAGCTCACGACTTACCTGTATATCGTATCTCCTACAACCCTTATGCAGCTGATATATTTGCCTCGTGCAGTTGCGATTGGAGGATCAAAATATGGGAAAACTGCAAGGCGTGAGTACTTTTCCAGAATGAAAATAGGTTGATGCCACTCCTTAAGGGCAATACACATCGTGTTGAAATGCTGCTTGGAATCCGCTCTGGTCGGGTTATTGTATGACTTTGATTTCCAGGGAGCCTCTATATATATTTGACTTGTACTGCGCGGTCATGGACGTCCAGTGGGCTCCTTACTCCAGCACAGTCTTTGCAGCGACGACGTCGGAAGGGAAAATTAATTTGTTCGACCTGAACGTGAACAAAAATCAACCAATTTGCGTACAGACGATATGCTACCCTGAAAACAGCTACACAACGAGACTTCGATTTAATAATAAATTGCCCATCATGATAGTCGGTGACAGCATGTAAGTTGAAATATTCAAGTTGTTCCCACGTGGATGGAAATTCGCGCCTCTTCAGGGCAGCTGAGCATCCCAAATTTTCAGATCTACTGGGGGCATTAGTTCCTCAAAAACTAATAGGATATATACCAAGTTTTATAGCATCAAATACGTTGGACACAAATCTTATAAAGAGGAAACGCCACTAGGATGCTGTTAGTTCTATGGTGCTGCTCCTACTGACATATTATCATATAATTTTCGTTGATAACTGTTTTGAGAATAGCCGGGATACATACACAATGACAGAATAACATGGAAAATCAGAAACCAATGCAAATTCCAGACTCCAAAGATCAACAAGAGCCAAGCACTTAAGATGAATTGAAACATTTTTATTGTAAGAAATATCAAACCTGAGCACCTTATATCGATTAAATCGCTTAATGAATAGCAAATCGTATCAATAAATCATGTTTCTCCGCTACAATAAGTACAAAATTAAAATTGACATGCTCGAAACCTCTTCAAACTGATCTTACCAGATAATCTTGTTTCAGAGGATACTTGGTGTCGATGAAAGTGTCACCCAACTGTAGAATACCCACCAAACCAACGAAGAAGAATATTTACATAGAGCCAAGGCAACTTGAAGTGATGAAACTGGCAAAGGTATTGTCTTTTGTGAGAGAACCAACGGCAATGAAAGAACCACTTGATAGTGAGAAGGGACAAAACTCGTATAAAAATTAAATTATTGAATGTAAGTGACGTGAGCTATCCTTCATCGGTCCTTCATACTCTCAACCAGCTATAAAAATTGTAATAACAAATATATGATGAATGTGTTAATTGCCTGAAACAGCTTAAAGAAAAACGAATCGCCATCCTTCAAGATTTTTTTTATTAGTAGACACATTGAAATCACAAAATTCGAATTACGAAAACCCTTTACTCTAATTTATTCTAACATAGGTTAAAAAATATCACAGACGAAGTTGAATTTGTTTGGTTGGTTCCAAAAAGGAAAATATCTAGCTTCCAAGTTAGAAAGAGGAAATTACAACCTTATAATACTGGGTGAGATCTGACACGTTATTCAGTCGGTAAATTATTATTGTGCCTACAGCAAACTAGAAACATTGTCGAAGCTAGACGTTGGGGGAGGTGAATAACAAAATAACAAACAAGCTCACAAAACAAGTGACCAGTGACTGACTTAGAGTATTGCGGGAACGAGACAACGACAGTCAAAACTATGAATATACAGAATAGCGAAATATTATGCGCCATTTTGAGAAAGCAACCAAGAGCGCGTTAAGATGGGCTTTTATAAAGTAAGCTCCGCTTTTCGGAAATAAGAAACAGCAAAACTAAGGTGAACAGGTCGCATAAAATGTTAATAGTAACTCAGGGACCTCTTAATATTTAGACAGGTTGCGCTGACCCTGACACTAGGAATTGAAACAAAATGGGTGTTCAACTTGGAGGTCTACAGGATAAAGGAATAATGATAATGCCAACAGCAACTTACGGAGCTGGAGGAGCTCTCCGTATGTATCTTCAACTCACTGAAGCCAACATTGTCAAAGTATCATTTAAAATTTGACAAAAATATCAGCAAGTAACATTTTTAGACGAGATCTACTTTTTTACAAAGTAAAACGTACAAGTCTTTCAAGTTATTTTACACAACAGACAATATAACCCTGAACCATCTAGAGATTGAGTAATTGAACTGCGCACTCTGATACTCTGAATAGCGAGAATACTCAAGGCAAATAAGTAACTGATTTTCTAGCTAGATCAACAAGAACATCATTACGCAGCTAGCGTGCGTCTTTTTATTCATTCGAACGATTTTCTACAGCTCTCAATCCTTCTTAGATGTCACAGTTCATGAGACAAAGGTCCCAGCACAATTTGTAGCTCCAAAACGAAGGTACTAATGTCATATGGTCTCACAACTATCAAGAATTTCATACAGACTATGAGACAAGTAAGAAAAACACAGAATCAACCTGAGATCTTACGAGAATACCTTTCAATATAAAATAGACAAAAATATGCTACACTTTAGAGAACACTGCCACACAAATTTCAATAGTCCGACGAATTCCATTTCCACAGTTTATGTGTGAGATTTGAAGGTCAAAACTAGAATATTGGGACGACGATTTGGACTAGGGTGGGACGTAGGGCAAATTGGAAGTGGGTATAAATATGAAGGTTGAGATGAGTGTAAAATGTAAGTGGAGGTAAACCCAATGTGTATCATTTTTGTGATTGTTACTCAAATTATTGCCAAAGCAGAGTAGCCCTCAAAATATTGGTTAAAAAGGAGACGTGGGCATGGATAGTAAGTTTGTTCCAGGTTGGACAGACTGTAAACAGATGCTCTCTGCAATAAGCTAAACTAGCTGCTGCTTCAGGAGGGATTTCTGTCAAACTGACGACGTGAACGAGTTTCCCAAGAAAGGGTGGATGCTCGTTACAGCTGGCCTGCCTGCTTGCACATGGACATGAACGAACCTGCGATTAAGAAGGCATTGCACAACAGTTGAAAACTGTCAACACTTACTGTCCCTCATGGAACAAACATAATTTTTTTACCAAATTCACACATCAATACTCTAATTGTTTTTATCTGGAACAATTTTGAAACCTAAACTTGCCATTTTTGAAGGGTTCGGATATAAAGCATTCTCAACGGATCCTTCACCAAATTTAAGCTCCAAAAAATCATGAATGTTATTGGGGGCAGACACTGTTCGACCAACAAATTCAATACTCGATAAGGGCTTCAGAAAATGTTCAGGAAACTCCATATCCTGCTTGTGTCCTTTCAACCACGAATTTTTCGTCATCGTGCCATTTCTGGAGTAGAACGGAAAAATGTCAACGTGTAATCGGTTCAAGTGACTGAAGTGAACTCTGAAAAAATCACCTTCTGGGGCCTTCTCCCAAACAAACCCATGGTCGTCAGTCGTGGGCTTCTTTTTCGCTTTGAGAAACCAGGCGGACCTACTCATATCCTCCTTGTAGATGCCAATGTCTACATCGTAATCCCACGGCAGTATGTCCCCGCTGCGGATGGCACCAAGGAGACTCCCACCTTCCAACCAGTATCGGATGTTCGAGCGCTCCAACTGTTGAAACACGTGTCTTGCTGTTCTTCTCAACCCAGCCAAGCAACATGGAGGAGTCCATTTACCCTCCCACAAATATTGTGGCGTGTCGTCTATGACTGTTCCGAAGCACCGGACAGTGTCTCTGCGGCATCCGAACCACTCCACAATGCCGTTTTCGCGGATGACTTTCTTCAATCCAAGGCTACGGAACATGTTCTGGTTGCGCTCCCTCTCTGACAACTGAGCTTTCCACTGGTTATGCGGAGAACTGTAGAGCTCCTTCCCACTTCCAAAAGGTAGTTCGTGTACAATTCTTGTCTGCAAAAATGTGAGAGAACATTAATAGACAGGTTGATTCAATTGACTGGAACAAGGAATCTGTGAGCCCAGAACAGACCAGCCTACATTTATGTCAACTCTCCAAAGTTTTTCATGATCCTGACTTTGAACACTAGTTGCTCAGCAAATCCTGCAACAGGTAATCTCTGCAGTGCCTTCTAAACAAAAACCTAGCGGTGCGGAGGCAGGCAGGCAGTGCAGAGGTTCACCCTTTGCGAATTTCGAAAAATAGGATTTTTGATATTTTCAGCAATCTACTAGGCGTGAGGGGTAGCATCATTGACTAAATTTTGAACGCTGAATCCCATAAGCCGGGCTCTGGAATGATTGGTCCCACCGAAAGAGGTTTTGGGTCAACCTAACTACCTTTTTTGAAAGTGGGTTTTTGTAATTTCTGGTACCTAGGCGGGTGGGGTATCATGAAATACTAAATGTTGGACGCTGAATTGATTATAATGAGTTTCCATGCACCTAGTCCGAGGAATAACCAACCCCTGTGAATAAATTTGCGGCGTTTTCTTTCTAAATCTTTAATGTGCCCTACATCCATAATAGAGCCTAGCAATGTGCAACCATGCGTTTGCAAGTTGAGTTATTAGGGATATGCTTGTACTCTACGCCAACAACCTGAAGACTAGAGGTCTCCCTATCAAGAGGGTCGAAAACAAGGCAATGTCACGGTAACCCCCCCACCCATTCATTATGACAGAGAGTTTCCAGGCTTTGGAATTTGGGCCACCAATGCTCACTCCGTGACTGTTAACATCAGCAAAGCAAGGCCGTGGAGAAAAATAAGCAATGTCGATATGTTAAGCTTATGATTACTCACCTTCCAACCTCGAGCCGCTGCTTGCAAGTAGAATGAATCAGGAAATGGTAGCATAAATGGGTCGGTCAATTTTCCGAGAATTTCCGACTTGACGAGAATAGCGTGCTTCCCTTTGATGAAGTCACATAGTAGACCTGGAACGTCTTCAAATTGAATCACCCACTCTTTCAAGTTGATATGAGTCTTGAGACAACTAGTAGGCTTCGAGGCTTTGAAAGTAGCGGCCACTATCATGTGATTTTCAGTTTCCATTATCTTCAACATCTTCTCGATAGTTTTTTTCGTGTGGATCCTCGCAGAATCCGGCATGAAGAGGACGTAACTGCTCTTGAGTTGCAAAAGCGGTGATCGAGACTCGAAGGAGTTGTTGATATTGGGCAGCAAGTGGATGTGCAGTACGTGTTGGAAGAGCGGACTGGTCGCGTTGAGGAGCAGAGGAGGGTACGGAGGAGTTTCAGAAACCAAAAATATATTGATTCGGGGATAAGTGGAAGCGATAGACCTGATTGTGTTCGGTACATCGTTTTCGAAGCTTTCAAATCCCCTTAGAACGATTGTGACATTGTCTTGAATTGTGTCGTCGACGACTCGCCGACGCTCGGTTGGGGCGCCTGTTGGTTTGACTGAGCTCACGTCAGTTGTACTATGGTTGCCCAACAACAGCCAGAAAATATGAAACACCAACACGTTCAAGAGGATAACCACAGCAGCCAACAACTTAGCGAATCTGATTCTCATAGCGCACGTTCACCCGTAACTCACACTAGGACTGAGCATGTTTGCAACCACAAACCTGAGCGGCTATCTCTTTGATGATCTCCTCAGGAGAAACTAGACTTCCTCTGGCCATATCACCTGGGTACCTTATGATCACCGTCTCTGGTCCAGCCAAATACGACGTCAACGGGAACAGTCAATAATTTCTCGAACGTAGGACGACTTCTCGTAGTTGACTCAAATCCTTCATCATCTCTGGTGGTATTCTAATAGGCACCGGCGTCTAAAACTTCAAAATTGTCGCACCGCACGGATTACACCACATCAAAACACGTCTAAATGATAAAACAATGGGAACCCGACTCTCATCAGCATTGCCAACTCCAATATCAAATGATCTTAGCCGAAACCACACGTCGCTTGATGACTTGAATGTTACATTTCATCGCGAATTGCATTCAATTAACGTAAAAATTGATTACCACTCATGTTAGGACGATGGTTGAATACTATTGATTAGAAGGTTCGCCCTTCAATTCAAAATACAACATTGATAAGCGTCATTATCACCATGGAGCTGCGATCTAGCGTCAGTACCGGAAACTAGATGAGGATCAATTGCAGAGGAAACCTGACTTGGGATTTTTGGGTTTATTATTCGTACAGGTATAACACACCTTTATACTCGTATCGAACTGTAAATGTTAATTAGAAAATATAGCCCAATCTGTCGTAAACGTTGGGTTGTAGGTTGAAATGGGATTGTTGAAGATATGTTTTTATGCTATTTAGGGGTATAGGACCATAAAGTGCCATTTTCCACTACATTTTTGACGTTGAGTATAGTGATGGAGTTTAGGTGAGTAATTTTTTGATTGGGATGGGATTTGGACCAATAACTACAATAAAGACAGGGTATGGGTAAAAATAATTAATGATGTTTTTTAACATAAAACCTACCAACAATTATTGTTTTTTTTTAAATAATTATTTCAAGTTTGAAAAACTTTTATTCATACATAAAATTTTTTAATTTTGCTTCCAACAACATATCCGACTAATTTTTTATTCTTCAAAAATTACGAGTACATTATTTTGGTTGGTTATTCCTTAACTTATGAAAAATGGATTTTCTTGACACCCACTGGAAGAAGTTATGGGTCAAATTGGGTATATATTACCCATTTTGAATACGTGTTTTTGAGATTTCTGGTACCTAGGCGAATGGGGTATCATTTTCCACTAATTTATTGAAAATAATTTTCCGAAATACTCTTATTTATTTTAAATTTGTTGAAAAATGGACGAACAATTACTCTTTTTCATGATAAATTTGAGTACAATATTTGAGGACAATAAATTTGAGTTACAATATGAGTACAATTAATTTTAGTTCAATAAATTTGAGTACAATATACAAGTTTTTGCATCAATTCTGGTGTATTGTTAAATCTTCGTGAGGATGGGGTTGAGCGCACATCCGTTGGGGTAAGTGGCAATATTAATTTGGTTCGGGGCTAAAAAATTAGCGAGAGTTCGATCATGAAAAAAATTAATAGTTTATTTTTAATAACTATTAAATAAACTGTCTATTCAGGAGTGCTGGTCAAGATTTACTGGGGCCAACATTTCTTTTCTGATAATTACCATTTGAACAATTTTATGTGACAGCAATCTCAGTCAACCCCCGTGCTTCCAGATTGAATTGTGACTTGTGAAATGCCGAGAAAACGGTGTGCTTGTTTGACACAGTCAAAATACAAATAAGTTATACGTATTACAACTCCAAAATACATTATAAATAACCTAGGGAAAAGGGTATGTTGTGAAAATTTGTAATCCGTAGGTTTCCCGTACCGTGTTTATAGAATAGTTTTGTTCAAACTGCAATTGATTATAAGTGAACAGTCTTCGTTTAGTTGCTGCTGCAGGTAAAAAAAGTACGGTAATTTGAGTCAAACGTGTCAAATTATCAATGTGTTCGGTGAATTCTCATATTATTCATTAAAAAGACGTTGTATGGATGGAATCTGACCGCGTTTCACGTAGCTCTGACTAGAATGTCCAAAAATCTCTGCGTTATTTTGTTCCAGATTAATAATATCCCACCTTTTGCGTTTCCACTTTAACAATAACTTTACACCAGTTTAGCTAAACATGGGTAAATACGAAATTATTTTCTGGTGAATGTGGCACTAATGAGCATCAAGTACAATAACTGAGTTTAGCAAGTGGATCCGGATTTCACATCATATTCGAGGCAAATAGGTTTGAGCTACTTAAACTAGGAAACAGCTCTGGTGAAGTGGTTATCATAAAACGCCGGTAAGGGTTGGACTTCTTAAGGTAAAAACATCTCCCAAACATTTTGTAATCGTGGCTTATAAGTGCTCGTTTGGGCGTTTTCGCCCAATAATCATGAAAAATGTTGACATTTCTTCTAAACTCAGCGAAATTGATTTAACGGGTATCAGAGTGTATAATATGTAAAAATTAAATTAAGTTAAAGAGGCTTAATCAGATCGTTAAATCTTTTTGGTTGGTTATTCCTTGAATAATCAACCTGTTTTCATGATAATGGTCAACCTCTCCGATTTGGCTCAAAAATTTTTTCTGGACGTTTCATGATGTCCTGATCAAAAAAGGTCGATGTCCGTCCGCCGTACGCCGTCCGTGTTCCGCGCCGTTTTTGGTAGTAGAAAAATTTCTAAAAATCTGAAATTTGGGTCAGGGGTCTGTTCCCTGCCGAGACGGGTCCTCGAAACTTTTCAGCCCGATCAGACCAAATTTGGTGTGGGGGGGGGGGGGGTCAAAATGTGTTTTTTTGAAAAATGGATTTTCGAGATTTTGGGCGATCTAGGCGAGTAGGGTGTCATTTTCCACTAAATTTTGGACGCTGAAACCAATGAAACGGGTCGCAGAACGATTGGCACCTACTGGAAGAAGTTATGGGTCAAATTGGGTATTTATTACCCATATTGTATGTGTCAGGATTTCTGGCGCCTAGGCGTGTGGGGTATCATATTCCTTTGAATTTTGGACCCTGAATCGATTGAAAGATTGGCACCCACTGGAAGACAGTAAGTAATGGGTCACATTGGGATTTATTACCCATTTGAATATGTGTTTTCGGGATTTCTGCTACCTAGGCGTGTGGGGGTATAGTTTTCCACTAAGTTTGGACGCTGAATTCAATAAAATGGGTCCCAGAACAATTGGCAACCACCGGAAGAAGTTATGGGTCAAAATGGGTATGTATCCACCCATTTTGTATGTGTCAGGATTTCTGGTGCCTAGGCGTGTGGGGTATCATATTCCTTTAAATTTTGGACCCTGAATCGATTGGAATGGGTCTGGGACCCGCCACACCCACTGTTTCCCCCATTCGAGGAATAACCAACCCGCGTGTAAGAATTTGCCGATTTTTTTTAACGAGTATTTTTCTTTGATAAGGTTTTGTTGTACTTCTGAGTCTCAACTCGGCTCTGCCCATTAGGGGTCGAAATTTCATACTGCGTTTTGTGAACCTTACATTGTTAATTTGAAGAAATACAATAAATGTCAGGCCAATCATCCATTGAGAGGGCGTCTACAAATCAGATATAATTGGCGTTTGAAGTACGCATTTAAATTAGAGGTGGTTTGTACTTTAAATGTGGATAGGTTCATAAACAGGACGTTGAGTAGGTTTGAAAGGAAAGGTCAATCTCGAATCCTTCTAAAGAAGACTCCTCCCCCAACAACCACCCGGTCGTGCAAGGAGGAGAAAGCGATGATTTTAGCGTATATGCTAATTGCGTGATAATAGTGGTCTTCCTTCACGATGACATCCTCTGTGGAAGGTAGGGTCGCTGTTGACACTAATAGTTCCCATGGAGCGAGTCAGACAATTGGCGCGGGAACGCCGTCTCCCTCTCTGCCGATCCTTTTGCCACTCCCCCCTCTCTCGTACCAGTGAGCAAACCCGTCGACCAACTATAAATCCATCACGGCACAGGACGATCATCACTCGGCTAAAACAAGAAGGCATATACCGTCCTGGGGCTTTGAACAGGGAGGATAAAACGAACATGAGGGGCCCCATGGGCTGACGCCACCAGGAACCATTGTGATGGTGGGAATGCGTAGCCTGAGCAAGAATTTCCATTGAACCATTGAAAGAAGTCATAAAGCGACAGGCGATCCTCCACCAGTTTTTACTCTGCACTCTCCTCCTAAAACCGAAGTACGAAGACAAAGAAGATAACTCAATCAAAAACGCTGCAAATGATTTCCCAATGGTTTATTTTCCCTTGGAGTACATGGAAAATACTCGGACTAGGAGCATGAGGGCTCATTCCAATCAATTCAGCGTCTAAAATTTAGTGGATAATGATACCCTACACGCCTAGGTATCAGACATCTCGAAAACACACTTTTGAAGTAGGTAGAGATACCCATTTTGGTTGGTTATTCCTTGAATAGTCAACCTATGTTTTCATGCAAAAAGGCAATCTCTGCGATTCAACCCAAAATGTTTCTCTAAGCGTTTCAAGGTTTCTAGATCAAAATGAGCAAAACCCCGTTTTCGGTTGCAGAACATTTTTTTTTAAATCTGAAATTCGGGTCAGGGAACCGATTCCGGCTCTAGTTGGTCCAACAAGCCGATCGGACCAAATTTGAGGGGAACGGGTCAACATTTGTTTTTCGAGGTATAATTTTTCACGAAATTTTGGACGCCGAATCCAACGAAACAGGTCCCGGAACTATTGGCCCACCGGAAGAGGTATCTACCTACTCATTTCGGATGTGTTTTCGAAATTTCTGGAACTTAGGCGGGTGCTGCCACTATAGACGGGCACCTTGAACGTCTTCATTTGATTACATTAATATGTCAACCCATTAGAATCAATGTAGTAACATTCAACTACCAAAATTGGCATGGACGGCGGACGGGGTACATACGTCGGACGGACATTTTCTCATTTTGATCTAGACACCTTGAAACGTCTTGAAATTTTTTTTTGGCCTAAATGGGAGACATGAAATAAGGAGGCTTATTCCACGATGAGAGAGATTGACTTTTTCCACGACAATATAGGTTGATTATTCAAGGAATAACCAGCAAAAACTCTTTCTCACGGGTTGGTTATTCCTAGGACCAGCAGCATAGAGACTGATTCCATCGATTCAGCGTCCAAAATTTAGTAGAAAATGATACCTCACATGTCTAGGTACCAGATATCTCGAAACGCACATTTGATATGGGTAGGTGATACCCCACATACCTAGAACCTCAAAAATCTATTTTTCAAAATACTCATTTAGACCCCCCCCCCCCCTAACAATTTGTTCTAATTGGGTTGAAGAGTTGTGAGGATCAACTAGAGCTGGAAACGGGTTCCTGATCCTAATAACCTCTCTGCTACCATCTATGAACGATACTGATCGATATCAAGATGGTATCGATACTCTGCTTTCGATACCGATACTGGTATCGGTAAAAATAATCGGGATCGAAAAGAGTATCGAACAATAACAATACCTCAAATTTTTGTTAAAAATTACCAATTAAGAAGGCCCTCTCCTAAAAGTTGCTACACTTGTTTCGGCCAGAACTTCGAGTATATACCATATACTAAGGTACATACTCGAAGGGCCAGAAGCTTCAGAGGGATCCCTCTTCCCTGCTTTGGCTAGGGGTTGTCTTGTGAAGAAGAAGAATGCCTTGCTATCATATATCAGTGATAAGACAGCGTGTTATTATTTAGTTCCATGGTCACAACAAAAAAAAAGTTGTGTGTGTTTCAATTACTTCGTCTGAAGTATGTAAAAATAGTGGTAACCAGGGGCAAGCGCCCTGGCGAGACGCGGAGCGTCAAGTTTTGATTAGATACCGATATTGGTTGGTATCGATACTTGCTTGATATTGATCCTCCCCGGTATCGATCATCCTTACTACCATCGCCAACATTTGAGGAAGTGGCGTGTATGAAGAAGCCAATCACTCACTCATGGAATACTTATTCCATGTCACTCACTATATTATAATGTTGTGACCCTCACAACTTTTGTTGAGAGGGTGTTCAAAAATTGCGCTCACAGTCGTAGCCTTGTCTCGTGTGGACTACTAGGTCGCGTGTGAAGGGACCATATAATAAAGAGGAAGATTACCAACGCGAGAAGGAGATACAGTGACTTTAGTTCTCACTAAAAATTGATAGATGGCGCTGATGGGTAAGACCATTCCACCTTATTGAAATGAGCCCCTGACCCAAACTAAAGATTTTTAGAGTATTGGTTGGTTATTCTTCGAATAATCAACCTATGTTTTCATGATAATGGTCAACCTCTCCGATTTGGCTCAAAATTTTTTTCTGGACGTTTCATGATGTCCTGATCAGAAAAGGTCAATGTCCGTCCGCCGTACGCCGTCCGCGCCGTTGTTGGTAGTAGAAAATTTCCTAAAAATCTGAAATTTGGGTCAGGGGTCTGATACCGGCCTAGGACGATCCTCCAAAACTTTTCAGCCCGATCGGACCAAATTTGGGCGGGGTAGGGGTCAAAATGTGTTTTTTGAAAAATTGATTTTCGAGATTTTGGGCGATCTAGGCGAGTAGGGTGTCATTTTCCACTAAATTTTGGACGCTGAATCCAATGAAATGGGTCTCAGAACGATCGGCACCCACAGGAAGAAGTTATGGATCAAATTGGGTATATATTACCCATTTTGAATATGCGTTTTCGAGATTTCTGGAACCTAGGCGTGTGGGGTATCATTTTCCACTAAATCTTGGACGCTAATTCCAATGAAGTGGGTCCCGGAATGATTGGCACCCACCGGAAGAAGTTATGGGTCAAATTGGGTATATATTACCCATTTTGAATATGCGTTTTCGAGATTTCCGGTACCTGGGCGTGTGGGGTATCCCACTAAATTTTGGATCTAGGTAATGTCCTTCTGTCGTTTTTGGTAGTAGACAATTTTTTTTTTTTTTTTGACAATTTTTTGAAGAGGACCTGTTAATGTGCCATAATGACATGTGCATCTCACCCTCTAACTTTATTACTCGCTTAATATGTATCGCATTGCCGCCCTTTCAACTTTGAGTTGCCAAGGGCTTTCAAAAATTATGAACGTTGTGTCCACTTAACTGTTACCCATGTGTTACATGAACATGTGAAGGGACCGTGTAATAAAGAGGAAGATAATCAATGCGAGAAGGGGGATATCCAGTGACTTTAGTACTCACTAATAATAATGGATTGATGGCGCTGACGGATAAGAACTATTAAACCATTCCACCTCATGGAAATCCTGGAACCAGGAGCTTGCATGAAAAAAAGGAATAACCAACCAAAAAGAGGAAGGTTCAGCTAACTGTGTGCGCACATTTTGACAAGTGGAGATAGCAATCTCTACACGTTTTATCAAGAACTATTACCTTGGACCATAGTCTCTCGTCTTTACCACAGAGAGCACTGAACCCAATGAGGAGCATGGAGACTCATTCCAATCAGTTTCCTGTAATTATATATTATTAATGCGTTGGAATGCCACTTCCCAATACTTACCTGTTCTCATCATTTCCTGCATTTGTGTGTAAAAGTTCCTAGATGTCTGCTGGAGGAAATGATGGTTCTAAGTAATTTATTAATTAGGTTTCCTATTCGATTTTCCAATTATGGTCCGACCATGAAGTTACTAGCGGTTGGCTAGGTGATTAAATAAATACTCAAAACTCATTTTGTGTCCATTGCATCCTTCCAACTAGTATGAACCCACTTGGATAGGTTTTGGGATACCTGGGCGTGTGGGATATCATTTTCCACGAAATGTTGGACACTGAATCGATTGGAATGAGACTCCATGCTCCTGGTCCAAGGAATAACCCACCTGTGTGAAAGAATTTGCAGTTTTTAGATAACGTGCTCGCTCATAAAACCAAATGTATTGTCTGCATCTACACACTGAAAAATCCTTCCCATCCAGAGTACAAATTGAAATTTGGTGAAATTTGGTGAAATTTGGGTCAGGGGTCTGTTCCCAGCCGAGATGGGTCCTCGAAACTTTTCAGCCCGATCGGACCAAATTTGGAGGGGGTAGGGGTCAAAATGTGTTTTTTGAAAAATGGATTTTCGAGATTTCGGGTGATTTAGGCGAGTGGGGTGTCATTTTCCACTAAATTTTGGACCCTGAATCGATTGGAATGGGTCTGAGATCCGCCACACCCACTGTTTCCCCCCATTCGAGGAATAACCAACCCGTGTGTAAGAATTTGCAGATTTTTTTTACTACTAGATATAGATAGATATAAATAGATTGCTCATTCAAAACATTCCAACTCATTGAAATCCTCGGACCATGAGCATGGAGACTCATTCCAATCAATTCAGCCATTCATTTTTTTTGTTCTTCGATGTCTACGGGAGGAAATGATGTTTCTATGTAATTTATTAATTAGATCCGACCATGAAGATACTACTATCGCTTTACGGTAAATATCGGATACCCATTTTTACCCTCTACCCGTGGGCGCCAATCGTTCCGGGACCCGTCCCATTGGATTTAGCTCCAAAATTGAGTCGAAAATGATACCTCACACAGTACCTCGACCCCTCCATATCAAGGGCCATACAAAGTTGCTAAAGGAGGTATAACAACATTCCTTGTCAGCATTAAGGGAAAGGATTTGCCCGTTTCAGTTGAAAGACTGAAACAGCATCTTGAACTTGGAGGTCTGGAATCCCCCCACAGGTCTAGGATTCATTCTCGCCCGAGAAAAACCTCAAGCGAGACAGCAGCATAACAAGTCAACAAGCAAATGGGACACCAGCAGAGACTCTTGTTCCTCTAGAGGAGCTGGTCCCAACAGCCACCCTTTGAGGCGAATGGTCTGAAAGAGCGAATCCATCGCCAATTTAAATCGTCAATAAGGTGTTACGGATCAGCAAACCTACTTTGTACATTCCGTCTAAAATGCGGCCACCACTTCAAACAGAGCCCTGTCCATGAGGGTGGCCGCAGAATACATGTATTAAATAATGTATAAATATATGAAATTCGTAGTATTTTGAGGTCGATCATGGGTTGTACAGGGAGCAGTATGATTTCTGAGACACGAAATAATTCACTCAAGTAGCTTGCGTCAGCGGAAATTTGAGTGAGTTTCCGTTTCTGGCTTCCCCTACATTTTTTTTTTTCAGAAGCGAGTGCCAATTTTTCAATTGATCCCAAGCGAGAATTCGACAGACGAATGACTCGTGGAAGCAAATTGCCAAAGTGAGTGACATTATTTCGGCAATGAAGTTCAAGGAGATTAATTGGCGAGATAATGGGTGAAACTACGCGTTAGGAATTTCGAGTTCAAGCGAATTCATAGTTTGGGTGAACACGTTCAAAACAGCGCGCAGGTGGGAGTAGCACATTGGCACAGGTTCTGGTCAGGTCTTCCTCCTTCAGTTAATCCACCGCAGGGCGACTGGACAGGCACGATTCCTTGAGTATCCATAAAGAACGGTCAAAACGGAAGGAGTGATTACATTGAAGGAGAGAGCTACGCTCTTTTGAATGAAAGGGCTAACCAGCAATTTTCCATTTTTGAGAAAAACGAATTTGGAAGTTTGAAACACCACTAAAATGACCGACTTGGACTGCGGCACCTCAAACCGTGTTTGAAACCCGTTTTGGTTGATCATTTCCTGAATAATCAACCTATGTTTTCATGCAAAAAGTCAATCTCTCCGATTCGGCCCAAAATTATTAACACTGAATCCAATGAGACGGGTCCAGAAACGGTTGACACCCACCGGAAGAGGGAGGTTGTGGGTCAAAATGGGTATCTACCTACCCATTTTGAATGTGTGGTTTTCGAGATATCTGCTACCTACGCGTGCAGGGTATCATATTTCTTTAAATTTTAGACGCATTGGAATGAGTCTCTACGCTCCTGGTCCGTGGAGCAACTTACCCCTGTGAAAGAATTTGCAGCGTTTTTCCATGATAAATGGAGCCTCCTGTTCGAAAAACAGAGGAGAAAGGAGCTGCATTAGGAAAACTGTGCGTTTGTGTTTTAGTTAATAATGGAATTCTGCCCTACCATCTTCAATCCCACCATACCATCTACTCTTCTGATATTTTGACAGTTTCATTGACTAAATTTCACATTCCCCTCCAGTTTTTCCGTACTTTCTTATATTCTTTTCCTCCTGGTTTCTTCGTCTTGTTTATCTTCGGTTTGGCCTTCGTTTAGCTCATGTGAGGAATCCTCTCGTAGTAAGCCCGAAGTCTCAAAAAGCCGCGAAACTGTTCTAGATGATTCAAATCAGTAAATTTTCTGAGGATACTGGTCTCAGTTCTGGTTGGTTATTCCTTGAATAATATACTTATGTTGTCATGCAAATAGTTAATCTCTCCGATTCGGTCCAAAAATTTCTTCTGGACGTTTCAAAGTGTGTAGTCCACGACGATTTCGGTAGTAGAAAATTTGCTACAAATTTGTAATTCTGGTCAGGGACACGTTTCCCGATCGGACCAAATTTGGGCGGTATCTATTACCCATTTATAATGTGTGTTTTTGATATTTCTGGTACTTAGGCGTGTGGGGTATCATTTTTCACTAAATTCTGGACGCTGAATTCAATGAGACGGGCCCCAGAACGGTTGGCGCCCTCTGAATGAGGTTCTGGGTCAAAATGAGTGTCTGTCTACCCTAGGTTCTAGGTTTATTCATGAAACACTTCAAAAGAAATGGAATAAGAATATGAATTGCTGAATAATTTTACCCAACTTCAGGCTACGCCTGTAGTGTTAGGTAAGAGTTGCTAATCCTCTACATCTTAAAATGTAAATTTATCTCTGCTAACATTAAAAAATGACACTAAAGACGGAGCAAAAAGAGGTTTTTGAAATTCGATTTTCAGGATTTTTGGCAATCTTGGCGCGTGGGGTATAATTTTCCACTAAATTTTGGACGCTGAATCTATTAGAATGAGTCTCTACGCTCCTGGTCCCTGGAATAACCAACCTCTATGAAAGAATTAGCAGCGTTTTGATCTAAACATCATGAAGCACAAGCTCTTAAAATTTCAGGGGAACCACTTCTAAACTGTAACATACTCAGGAAATATTGATTGATTCTATTTATTTCTCGTATACCTGCCTGGAGAATTATGTTCCTG
Source organism: Cyrtorhinus lividipennis (assembly GCA_019603395.1). NCBI lineage: Eukaryota > Metazoa > Arthropoda > Insecta > Hemiptera > Miridae > Cyrtorhinus > Cyrtorhinus lividipennis. The sequence continues at coordinate 10,939,041 of CM034007.1, forward strand.
GTTTAAATGGTTGTGTAGCAGCGCTAATGTTGAGTAATGTTAGAGGGGGCTTTGGATTTATCGCGTTGCCAGGAAGTACGAATGTGGTCGTGTAGATAGTTGGCCAGCTAAATTGCTGGATGGTCTGGTTTTCGATATAGAATAATTGAAGATAGAGTATTCCTAGTAATTGCTTGAAGGCGAATACTCGAACAATATTAAAAAGACCAGCAGACCTACGACATTTATCAATCTTCAGGATGGCTTTCTCGAGGGAGAATGTGTTGTTGAAATGTGAATTAACTGCTCTTCCCCTCACTGAAATACCGTACTGGAGTAAGGACTGCACTGATGCATAGTAGACGTATTTTTCGTGATTTCAGGTCCATTATTATTTATAGGAAATGCAGGTAAATTGATTGAGCCTATTAACGATGAAATTAATTTGTTTTTCCCAGGAAGGACCAATTATCACCTCCAAATATCTATACTCACCAGTAAAACAAACCGTAATCACAAACCTTCAGAGATTGGATCAATGGCTGATTGTATCCGCTCAAAATGTTAGGAGATGGGCCATTTTATTTTATATCTAATGGCATCCGCCGAATTGAGGAACTCTAAAACATTCGGATTTTGAGGGATTTCTCGAGGATGAGATGAGGAACACTAAAAAAACCTGGAATTGTAAATAAATTGGAAGAAAGTAGCGGTAGAATTGAAATAGAAATAGGCGTTAACCTGCAACAACATCCAACTACGTGTAACTAACATCACACGGCCCAACGATGATATTAACTGTTGTAATTTATTTGCCAGGTACGTGAGATAGGTAGCCAGAGTGTGTAGGGAGTGGAGAGGATCGTTCAGCAAACCTGAAGATGGAGCGGACATCCTACTACTTGCGGCCCATCAGGTGAATGGCAATTATTAAATGAAGATATATGTGTTGTAGAATGAGGGCTCATGATGTGTTTGGTGGTTCTCGCCTTGAGCTTCCATTCGCACATGCGCTCTACTACCGAGCTGATCCTGATTGTCACACGTGATCTGTCACTTCCTACACCAGGGCAACGCGACTGCTAACGTGACAGCGACCCCACAAGCTCGTGGAAAGCCAAAAGCACGCACAAGAGCGAGATGATTGTGCTCAGAAATTTAAATAGAATTCATTTACTAAAAAATTGTTGCCTTCTCATTCCCCTTCTCATTTTATCCACCTTTCAAGAGAACCAAAAAACGTGTTTGCCCATTTTGAGCAACAACGATTTTGGTAGCAGAAAACTTTATTGAAAACCGAAAATCGGGTCAGGGACCCGTTTCCGGCTCTAGTTAGTCCTTGAAACTTTTCAGCCCGATCGGACCAAATTTGGGGGAGGTAGGGGTCAAAATGTGTTTTTCGAAAAATGGATTTACGAGATTTTCGGCGATCTAGGCGTGTGGGGTATCATTTTCGACTAAATTTAGGATGCTGAATCCACTGAGACGGGTCTCGGAACGGATTGGTGCCCATTGGATGAGGTTATGGGTCAAAATGGGTATCTACCTACCTATTTCGAATATGTGTATTCGAGATTTCTGGTACCTAGCCGTGTTGGGTATTATTTTCCAAAGTTTTGGACGCTAATCGTTTCGAATGAATCTCCATGCTGTTGGTCCGGGAAATAAGCAACCCACGTGAAAGAATTTGCCACGTTTTTTCCTTTAATCATAATAAATTGTATAGTTGAAATAGAACATTTGTGTGGAACGTAGAACCCAATAATAAGTTGGCTTTTAAATTTAGTCGTGAAAATTCGTCTTCCAAGTCCAAGTTTTCACCTAGAAATCGAGCAAAAACACGTTGTACGATGATAAGTGGGGTGGAGGTGCCAATAGGACAGGTGTATCATCGACGTGTTGAAATTGAGCCAGCAAATTCTTCATCAAATCTGTTTTTTTAACGCTGAAGAGAACTTGCCAAGTTGGAAATATGATTGGATTTTTCATTCGTGGAGAATTCAGTCGGGTGGGACGTGTAGCGTCGAAAGATCAGTCTCATTCCAACGAAAGCCCAAATCTACCAACTATCGGCGAGTGAGTTCATCTGATTTGCACAAAATTGCCATCGCTCTTTGACTGTTGGAATATGATTCGTCTCTGTTCAAACAGCAAGCTTTTGATTTTCGCTTCTTTTTATTAACCAAAAAATATTATCTTTTCTGTAGTTTAGATCGTTTAACATGCGGCTTATTGTGACGTGCATGCTATTTCTTTCTATCCATCCTGATTCTTCAACCATTATGTTGTTCAGTGCTCAATCTGCCCATCTGGCGCCGTACGATGCGAAATATGAATTGGACCTTTTCCCAATATTTTCCATGTTTGAAGGTTCTAAATTATCGAGGGAGAGCTACAAACTGGGGTAAAGTTCAGAGGCAATTTCATAAACTGCAGAGACGCATATAGTCAACTGAAAGAGGCAGCTGGGGTACTGGGGTGATTGTTGACAAGACCAAATGTATGATGACACGCAAGGAAAGGAGGAATCTATGTATGGTCAGCAGTAATGAGGTAATCGAGTACGCTGAGTTGAACTACCTTGGATCCTCCATCACAGAGAACATCAGCGTAACTATCAATATATCAGGTATATCGGTATCAGGGCATTTTATACGACACTGCCTACAGATCGATTCTGCAGTCACGAATTTCTAAAACCATGATCTAACAGACATAATTAAAACTGTGGCCCCTTTCGGTTCAGAAACATGGATATTGACCAAAAGCTGACGAAAGAATGCTCAAGATATGGGGATGGAAAATGTTGCTGAAAATCTGCAGGCCAGTCTGAATCAATGACGAAAGGCGAATGAGGACGAATCACAAACTTCAGCATGAGAGAGAGGGCGACGTGGCTGACATTAGGAAGCACAGAATTCGATGGGCAGGGATGTCAGAGGAATGAGTGTGCAAGAGGGTTTTTCTCGGATGTGTTGGCAGGACGATCTTAAGGAGGATTCGAGCAGAATCGGAGTCAGAAGCCGAAGTCGGACTGCGGATAACAGGCAGGAGTGGAAGAGGTGCTTCGGGAGGCCAGGTTCCTTCATCCAAAGTTATGACTGGACGAATTAGTTGATTGAAGACAAACCAAAACCGTACACAATTATGACACATAGGTCGCAGACGCCACATCGTGATTATTACGTCTGCAATCAGTTTGTCAAAAACGATGCATGGAATCAGTTTCCACTAAATGTAGGAAGCTGAATCGATGTGTCCGAAACACTTCCCAATCACCGTTTTCTCCATAGTCCTGCTTCAAGGAATAATCAATGCCTGTAGGAGCCAGTAGACGTCACAACTGTAAATCGGATTGGTACAGGCTCCTCATATGCTTCAATCCTATTCAAATTTTAATCAGTGTTGGCCAGTTATTTCACATTCAGTCAGCAATACTCATTATTACCCTTGGAATGACTTAATTAGGATTCAACTGTTGTCAGAGACTCCGTAGAATTTGGGCCCTCACAGATTATCGTCGTCATTCTTCGGCTTCCCACTATTATGGTCACTTTGGACACTACATCCTCCATGAGAAACTTTTTCCTTCGAAATAAATTACCACTTTGACGCGCTCTTTTTGAGAACTGGCCGGGAAATACCCGAATTCGTTGCGTGGCACGTGCCATCGATACAACGGAGGTCTCAATTTAACGACGAGGGAGACATTCAATTACGCAGACCTGAGACAATTAGGAGAATTGAGTTCAAGCGGTGTAATGAGGGTTAGGCTGCGTCCCCTTGGAACTACATTGCTGCAAGAGTGCGCCTCCAGTGAGCGGAAGAGAGAACTATCCCGAGGAGTCGTGTAAATTAGTTTTCAACTGATTCGGGCTCAAGTTAGTTCTTCAATGACTACGCCGAGTTTACGACATTCTTGATGGTTTTGGGTAATTATTCAAGAATTTTCGTAGATACGAATCAATGTTTCAAATAAGAGCAATCAACCGGAGGCCTCCCCTTCCGCAACTCTGAGACTCAAAATGGCGAATTGGTCAGGTGTGGAGATGCAGTTCTGTGGTCGACTCGGGTCGGAAGAAAACTTTTGTTGGAGTTGAGGACGCTTGGGCAAACCCTCTCGAACCGCTAGATAAACGCTCTTTAAAGGAGATCGTTGCTACCTCTGTCATAATCCAGTCAGGCGGACGAGTGACGAGTTGTTGAGCCCGAGAACAGGATGGACAGTGATCGGAAACCGTTCCAGCCGTGGGAGAAAATCGTTCCTTTTCATCGGTTCGATTTCTTCAGTCGAGCGTTTCCTACGATTATTCTGGAACGATTGAGGGGCCGGTTGGAAGTCGTTCAGGACTCAGGAAGATCATCGGGATAAGCCGCTTTGGTGCGGATACCGCAGAGTCAAACGTGAGCCGAAGTGAAGGATGATGGGAGAACTAAATACCAGTCTCTAGATTGTGGCGGAAAACCACAGAAAAACGTTCGATACGCTTATGAACAACCCCTAAGTTATTCACAGGGCAGAAATTACTTCAGATAGACAGAACATCAACGGAAAAGTACGAGTAGAACGGTCCACTTCCGTGACGTCACATTTATTTTGCCGAGCTTTTTCATAGTTCAAGATCAACGTGTTCATTAAATTAAGGACAACAAACAATTACAGTAACTCAAGTATATCAATAAATATCATTTTGAAGCTGAAGTATCTCATTTATTTCAACACAGTCAACACAATGCAATACAAATTTGATCGATGGAAACAAATCTATAAAATAATACAGCCCGTTGGTGGGTGACCCGGTGGCGACAGGCTAGAGTTGTTCTACCGAATACAATCAACATGCTCTTTTGGAATTTTCCTATAGAAAGTGAAACACATACTGAAGAATGTATGAAACTGCCACTGTGGGCCCAACGAGCCAAATACAATTGGGCTACTGATATGACACTGTGGAAGCCCCTAAAGTAAGTAATTCTCAACCCCTCTTCACTCAATCTATGCGCCACATAGTGCCACATTTCCACCAACCTGCCACAGTGGTAATTCCATGTGTGGAAGGGAATGCCTGTGTACAGGTATTTCTTGAAGAATGGGAAGTCAACGTTAAATTACGAGGAAAAAAAGCTGCGAATTATTTTGTAATGGTTGATTATCCCTTAGAGCAAGAGTATGGGGAAAACAGTGAGTGTGGTGTATCCCGGACTCATTCCAATCAATTCAGCATCCAACATTTAGTGGAAAATGATACCCCCACATGCACAGGTACCCCAAAAACTCGAAACCCACCTTCGATATAGGTAGGTTTCCTCTATAGAAACCTCTTTCGACCCATACCCACTCTCAGTGACTCTTATCGGTCCGGGGCCCATCTAGAAGGATTCAGCGTCCAAAATTTAATGGAAAACCATACTCCAAATGCAAAATTGGACAGGGGTTGGTTATTCCTCGGGTCAGGAGCATTGAGAATCATTCCAATCGTTTCAGAAATCTCTAAAACCCACTATTGAAATAGGTAGATAGACACCAATTTTGACCCATAACCTCTTCCGGTCGTCGCCAATCATTTCAGGACTCGTTTCATTGCATTCTGCTTCCTAAATTTAGTCGAAAATGATACCCCACACGCCTAGATTGCCAAAAATCTCGGAAAGCCATTTTTCAAAGAACACATTTTGACCCCGATCCCCCTCCCCCCATTTAGTCCGATCGGGCTGAAAAGTTTTGAGGACGAGCTAAAGCCAGAAACGATTCCCTGACCCAAATTTCAGATTTTTAGAAAATGTTCTACTACCAAAGTCGGCGCAGGCGGCATATAGCGGAAGGCGTACGTTTGCTTGGGTTTATCGTTTGTACGAGTACGTCATAAACCATCGGCAATCAGTTGGTATGGTTGATACGTTTGAGTAGCCATGAAACCGAAAAGGGACAAAATTGACCTCATAGGTCTCCCTTGAGGGAAGTCAATGGGAATGGTTGATGGTGGACATCACGTCAGGGTCACCAATATATCTCGTACACAGTAGACGTTCTCAACACGTGTTTAGAGCTCACGCTTAAGCGAGTCTTGAAAATTGATTTTCATTACGGTCTCAATTAAGGAAAGGAACGCGTGATAAGTGGAGGAAGAGTGAAAACACAATTGAATGAATGTAAAGGACACGTAGGGAAGATTGGGCCTTCACTGTGGCGGACATCACCCGCAACGAGGAGGACGTATACAGTGGCCATGGCCAATAAAAGGACCTGTGACCCCACCAGGCGGACTTGAGGACCAAAATAACCGATTTAATTCACTCGGAGATGTGGACACTAGTCGCAAGATGGGGCCGTAGCCCAGGTCGCGGTTCGAACCCCTCCCTGGGCCACAGATCTATTTACGCCCATGATTGAGTTATGTCGGCTGATGTGATTACCCACGCAGACGGCTTGCCCTCACGCTAGACCTAGACCTTGATCAAGCGGAGGGCACTGGCCGTGGTCCTCGCTCTGACTGCCCGACCAATTTTATTTTTTACTTTATTTTGAACGTCCGGTTTATGTACTCACTTTAAAGGTTTGGGAAGAGAGGCCGATTCGTCCATAATGTCGCCCTCTTCATATTCGGGCAATTCATTCTTACTCAGTATCGAAAAACCCTTCCACCTGAAAGACTACCATTTATCAACTTTCCTGTAGGAATTGTAGGAATCACAGTCAAATACAAACAAGCTGTCACTCCCTCTTTTCAGAAAAACGATGCGAATTCATTCACAGGGGTAGGTTATTCCTTGGACCAGGAGCATAAGGTGTACTCCAATAGATTCAGCGTCCAAAATGTATTCGAAAATGATACCCCACACGCCAAGGTACCAGAAATCTCGAAAACACATTTGAAATGGGTAAATAAATACTTATTTTGACCCATAACCTCTTCCGGTGGGCGCCAAACATTCCAGGACCCATCTTGTTGGATTCAGCGTCTCGTTGGATTTTGAGGGATTTAGCGACATCAATTTTGGGCCAAATCGAAGAGGTTGACTTTCTGCATGAAAACACAGGTTGATTATTCAAGGAATAATAACCAACCAAAAGGTAACTGGTCAGGTAATAGAGTTGGGGGAGTCACTATTTGCTGTGGAAAAACGCTTAGTGAACCTGTGGCACGCCACTGCCAGCCCCTTTAAGGAGTTTTAGGTCCTGAAGGAGCACGAGCTGATGGAAAGGGCCACGATCGTCAAGGCTTTCCGTCACAAACATAGCGGTACGCTGCTTTTGGTTTGCGGTACTGGTACAAGGGCCAGCGAGGGATGCCTTATAAAGCCACCCTTCCGTCATACCTCGAGCGGCCAGAGATGCTACGACTTCAGGGGCTCGCATTTATTTAATGGTCTTCCCAAAGAGATAAGAGTCATACATGATATTAATTCCTTCAAGGCTGAAACTAGGCTTTGTTGAAACTAGGGTGTCACTTTCTACTAAATTGTTGACGCTTAATTTATTGGAATGAGTCCTGGAAAATTCACACTCACAGCCCCTCCCCCTCCCCCTTACTCTTGCTGTAAGGAACAATAATCCTATGTGGAAGAATTTGCAGCGTTTTCAGTTCATTTCATTTCACGGTCTGGGGTGTTGAATAGGCGATTGTGTCATTCGAATTCCCCATGATTTCCGCAAGGATGTTCGTCGGCGAGTTGCCACAATTTTGAGAGCGCGTCTGTGCGATATAATCAACGAATGAGTTTGTCAACGCCGGTGCAGCTGATGAAGATAAACTGGCGATGAAAGAAGTTGGCCCACCAGTCAAACATATCCGACATGAAGCGTCGTAAATCATCGAGGCGGGTAACGCAACAACGACGTTTTGAGCGAAATCCGTTGAACGGAAGGTTTCGTCGGAAAATGCCCGTATCTGTTAAGGGCCGCTCCCACTGAACATCCTGATCTCAATTTGGAGTTAAAACTGATGTTGTTAATCATCGTTGAGTTCCATGACATCAAATTGACTGGTTTTCTTTGCAGCATTTCATTGCTTGTCTCTAAAGGACTTCTCTGCGACGAGCAGGTTGTTTGCGCCCAAACGAGGAGGGAGTCAACAGCCTACGCCAACCCCACGAGTCATTTTCGCACAATGTAGGTACTCGATAGCATTTAGTAGGTTCGGAAGGGTTGTTTAAAAAAAACTGGCAGCAGTGAAACACAAATCAAAGCATATATTGGACAGTGGAAACACTCAGAATGAAGGGCACGTCTCAACCGAAGTCTTCAATAAACGTAGAGAGCATGATAGTCCACTTCCTAGGCAGTTGGCTAGGCGAGAGATATGGCACAAAGGGCGAACATGCAGGTAATTCGTAGGAGCAAAGCTCACATAGGATGGAAAGATCAAATGAGGAGGCCTATATCAGGTTGGCAGGATGACCAAGTCCGCCTCTCCACGGGCTGGAGACAACACATCCTCAGATCAGCATAATGAACCCCATTCTGAGGGGTTCCGAGCTTGAGAGCAATCTATTGGAGGAATTAATGCTGTGCTCGTCCAAGGGATTGTTGGGAACTGCAAAAGATGGTGACCATACGGGCGAGGCATACTCCAGAAGTGGTAGGACCAGTGATTCGCAGAGTGATGACCTGCTCATCGATGAACTCCCGAGAATTCCTCTTAACAAAACCGAGAGCTCTTATGGCACTACTGGCGGCACAGCCAATGTACCGCGAAAACCGTGAGCTGCCGATTGAGGAGCACACCAAGATCAACCACCTGCTCATACCCCTGAAAGCCTGCCACTGCAGAGCTCGTCAAAGAGGAATGGCTGGGAAGAGCGAACACTTGGATGGATTCAAAATGGGGTGATTGCGCTGATGCACTTTAGCATTCTAAGGGCACTCTGTAAGGGCCATCAAGCAATGAAAACCCGCAACGAAACAGCTTCAGGATAGCAGAGGAGCACCAGTTTGTGGTAATTTGATATCTACCGGACGAATGAACAAAAGGAACACATAGACCGGACAAACCAAAGTTGATTGCTGATGGGGTTTGTCAATAGCCATCGCATTGTCGGTTGATGCACATCTACCAACAACTATCTAAACTGCAAACTGTAAACATCTATCTAATCTACGATCTAAACTTGACTGCATAACTAATGAATTCATTTACGTCTTCTCACTCAGCATAGAACCTGGTTTGTTCTGATTTGTATGTGAATAAAATCAGTCAATTAGAAATATAAAACAGAAATGCTGCAAATTCTTTCTTAGGGGTTGGTTATTCTTCAAAGCAGAAGCATGGAAACTCATTCCAATCGATTCAGCGTCCAAAAATTAGTGGAAAACGATTCACCGCACGCCTAGATCACCAAAAATCTATTTTTCGAAAAACACATTTCGATGTTGATTATTCAAGGAATAGCCAACCAAAACGGTAGATTGAAAAACCTTGAATTGTAATAAGGAAACCTTAAATTTGTTTAGGAATACCTTGAATTTGACTCTGAAATGATATGTTATATGGGTTCTTGGGTTATGGCACGTCCCCTTCTCCACCCCTCTGGCTCCACCGCTACCCGAGGGCCCATCAGGTGGCGGACGTTGGTTTCCCCACCCAACGGATTCGCAGGCGAGGCCAAGGAGACCGGGCGGCGGAGACGAGGCAACCGGCGGCGACTCGACGGAGGCGGCCGTCACACCGTCGGCGAGAGGGGAGGGGGACTTGCAAAGAACACGCCCGTAGATATGGAGGATTTCCTTGCGTCGTGCTTTAAGTCTTGATGATAATTTATTAACTGCATGATGATGGGCTGGCGGAGGAAGAGGGGGCGGGAGGGCGTGAGTGGGGGTACGAGGGGCATATTAGGTGTGGTGGAGCCGGGGGCAGCTTCCAGTCGACTCTCTTGTCCGTCAGTTCAGTAGAGAACCACCATACGAAACAAACTGTAAACAGAACTGGAGCGTGATTCTCCTGCGACCCACCTCCCCACTCCGTTTGTATCAACAAGTGCTTTGAACGTTGTTTTTTGAATAACGCCGTACATGTTGATGACGTCCGTTTATTTATTTGTGATCTTCAACAACATTGTGTGTACTGTTCAGTTCGTCGTAGCCGAAATGGATCTCTCTAACTGAGGTGAGCCAAAAACCAATTTGCACTTAACCATTTCTTAATTTTTCAACTTCTTCAACAGAGTGCGTCTCTCACTCACCCCTAATCCACAGTGAAATATCAACTCGTTACTAAGCTGCAGGGATTTATAAACTGGCCCCTAACAGCTGAGTTAAATTCCTCTTTGCTTATCACTAATTTACATTACAGAAGAGCCAAATTTGGGCTACAAATAAAATTGTAACCATCTAAAAGTTATCTTATTGAATACGTTTCACAGAGCCACGAAAGTGTCCATTTCTTCCCAACAATTTACACGTCGTTATTATTATTATTATTAATTTTAAATTGCCAATTTGGGGGTTTTGGCTGAATGCATGCAATTCCACAACGTCCAATGAAAACGGAATGATTTGTATCTATAATGCGATTTTGTTCGTGCATGTTCGTTCCTGCCGTTCGACCCTCGTTACTATTGACTTTATTTGTACGTCGGTGTTGAATTTAGTGAGGAAGATGTCACCAGACAGATGAAAATCCACTTGGTATATATTGTATATTGTATGCTTTGTTATCGCAACGGATACAAAGCATACAGCCGTTTGTCCGCTGAACGGCTTTGAACCGAACCAGTCCTACGTAGGCTATGCCAAAAGGGGCCTCCCGAAAATCCGCTGTCATCTTGGTCTTCGAAAGTAACCTTTAAGAGCATTCCAGACAAAAATTGTTCAATATTGAATGGAAATGTACTGCCAAAAATTGGAATGTTTGGTCGTTGTTTTCAATGAATTATGTTATTCGCATTAAAAATTACATTGAAAAGTATTGAAAATTGTTGGTATTATAACTTCTTAATGCCAAACAATCATAATACACCGCCTCTGGGGGTCAGATTGTGATTGCGAGAATGTTAATGGGTGGGTGACGCAAACAGGGGGTTGCTAATAAGTCGGATTGTACCATTAGAAGTCATGTGGTACAGCTCAAGATACAATAAAGCCAACTCAAGATACCGTATAATATACGTATGACGTCTTATAAAACTGCGTAGGCTCAATACAGACAAACTAATCAACAATTGAGGATGAAATCCTGTTTGGTTGGCAGCCCTCTCAACGTAGTATGTGACGTAGACCTATCCAACGCTCCTCGTTCACGTTCACTGGCATTTTTTGACATTTTTAAGGATCGTTTTTGGTCAGTTTAGTATGAAGAAAGAAAATAATTCTCATTGCAACTACAATCACCACTTTGCAATCAATTTTAAGTGTCCTCACTGATTTGAATGGGATGTCAAATGTTGACGCTTATCTTCTAGAGCGTGTAATGTGAGTTTTTAAACAGATCACAGCTCATTTTCATCCTCTATACAAATGAGCAGGTAGAATTTGAATAAAATTGCGGCAAACGTTGGCTAATCTGCTAATATCACGATGGCTGTTCTGAGGGCACAGAGGCCACTGATGAACCACTGCTTTTTACAGTAATTTCTGCTGTTTGTTATGTCTGTAGTCAGCCCACTGCTGTCAGAGACCATGGGTTTTTTTTTTAATTCCTGTTCAAAGTACAGGACTTTTTAAAAAATAAACTATAGTTTCGAATCCATTTACTGGCTGCTACCCATTTGGCCTTAGGAGGAAGTGATGGATGCCACGTGGCCCTAATGTCAAAATTACACAACATTTGCTATTGTACAATGTGTTAATTTCAACTTCTATCGTTTGGTGGGCTGAGAAAGGAATACAATTATACAAAAAAGAAGGGTGAAACATGAATGAGGAAATGCGAGGTCGGAGGAAAACTGAATGTGAAGCTTTGGCAGGATGGGCAAACATGAAGTGCGGCTGTTACCTTCCTGGGAGATTCAATGGCTGCATCATTCATTTGGAGGTTGTGTAAAGAGGAACTGGCCAAGGCTTCTGCAGCAACTGCTCAGGGGTAGCTGCAGGTGGCAGTAAGAACATCTAGTTTCATGATTCTTCCTCCTAGAGGAGGAACTTTTGATTCCTTGCTGAAGGTACTACTACCCAGGGTAGGAAGTGCCCCCCTGTACTATAAAACATCGACTGTTCCTACTGATGTTTTTAGAAAGGATCGATCTAATTTATTGATAGATATGGTGTGGGAGCATGGGAGCTACAATGCGCATACAGTACAGCAGCTGACCAAGGCGTGTGGTCCGCCATTCTGGCCATATCGTCAACATAGACTTCAACCCAAAATCTTCACAATCGCCCTTCAAACCGACCACCGATCTTCATTGACACTCCCATCATTCTTAAATCATAAAATCCTCCACACTTCAGCAAAGCTAACCGAATTCTCTCCTTCAGCGAATTTCATTTTCCATTCTGAACAAATCTGGGACGCAGGATCTTAAGCACAGTATCTCCAAAGTCTTTGCTCTGTAGCAGAAAACCTCAGAATGACTTGGTGCAGCTACAGAGTTCCTCCTTCTTGAGAACGAAATGAACTTGAACATTTTGTCCAGGCCAAATTACGCTGTAATTCCAACCAGAGTTTGCTTAATAGGCTCCTGCTACCGTACAAGACAAAGCCCTGCGATACTTGCTCGCCTAAAACCCCTAAAAGCTCGGAATCCCAGTTTTAAATGCGTATTTAGACAATTTCAGACTTTTTGGCGGATATTTATGATTTTCAATACTTGATAAATGGTCAAAGTTTGAGGAGAAACAAAATATTTTTGGTCAGTATGAAAAAGGAGGATTGATTGTTCAAATATGAATGATGAACGAGAACAAATTTTCGAGTTGGGGTTATTGGTTTTATTGCAGTTTAGGTGAGCAGGAAGGAATAAGGTGGAGCTTTGTCTAACTTGGGTGTCCCCACCCCTCAACCTCCGCCAAGTTCTCTGATGAGTGTGGAAGACTCCACCAAGTTGGGGCGTGCTGCCTGCGTGGGTGCGCCTGAAACCTGACGGAGTCGCAAATCGTTTACGCGGAGGATGTTGCGGTGGGTGATCCTCGTTCAGCAATTTGGAGTCGCTTCATTTTCATGAAGTCAGTTCAGCCGACCAAACCAATCACTGCTAGTCATCACCCAGTTTGGCTAACGAGCTCAATAGGATATCATTGGGCGACCCCTTACCCGGTGGGCGTCGGGGACCCTGAGGTACGGGGTCCCTCACCTGGTTCGCTATTACGGGGTCCCTCTCTTTCATCCCCGTCCAATGATAGCGGGGCTGAAATGGGAACTGTCCCCACCACGCCGCCTACGCCCGCCCCCCGCCGCCGCCGAACACTGTGCACGCTATCACACACGCTCGAGCCACACGTCCACACTGACCTGTTTGCGCTCATCCTGTACTCCGCTCCCCGCCTCTTCGACCATTGACCGTCGTCGACGTAATTTGGACCGACGACGGACCCTGTGTGCGCGTGTGGACGACTCCTTCCCAGGCTAACTACCGCTCATATCCTGATCACCTCCCCTCTAACGGGCTCCGCAGAGGTGTCACCACTCGCCACCCCCCACGCGGAGACGACAGACGACCACAGTGATGATCTGCACACGCTCCTTCCCGTCGTTCTGAACCCGCCAGGTACCTATTCTCGCCCATTCCTCACTCCCAGCTCCCAAAACACCAATCACCACTCATTTCTCACCAATCAATCACCACTCATTTCTCACCAATCAATCACTACTCATTTCTCCCCAACAATCATTCTCCACTGGCGAACCCATCACCTCTCAAAACAACACGTCTCAACGCCAATTTATTCATCGCCCATTTGCCATTGATGCTCTGAGCAAATCGTTTCAATTTGCATTCCGTATCAGATTATCCTCGACGGGGGTTGTAAGTGGAACGAACCGAACGTCTTCTCGGTTTTCTATTCCCCCTGAAAACGATCTGCATCTGCCTTTCCAGCAAGAAAATCAGTTTTTTTCCCCAAAATCACAATTATACTTCAACCCAAATTTTACTTTTAAAATGTTCAATCAACGCCAACGGTGCCATAAAACGCTTCTAAAAATGATACAAATCATTTGAAATTGCGCAGGCTGAGTCTAAATTTGAGTTCGCCCGCTTTCTTCTCCTGTTCGAACAGGCCAGGTTGGATCATCAACAAATTCTATTTGGACACTGTTTTTCCAAAGGAAAATCCATAATTGTATCAATTTCGCGGTCTTAAGTTCAGTGAGAAATTTACATGAATCAAGAAGCCAAATATTTTCGTTTTTCGTGACGGTTCGTATTCCTTCGCCAATCTCGGTTATAATCAAACGATTCTTCGATCAGTTCAAATGCGTTTGACCAGAATTGCTTTCTACTGCGCTGTGGGGTCTTCGAAGTGGAATTTTTCGTCGAAGGAATTCACTTTGTACTTGACGAAAGGGGAATTCGGGGTGGCCGCCCAAATCGCTCGCATTCTCGACGTTATCCTCGAAAAAAAAAATCCATTTCACCGTTAACGAATTTTAAGTAAATTCTAATGAACCTCGAATTGAAGGGGTTGTCAAGGAGGATTTCCTCTGCGAACGTTGGACATTTTCAGGCAAATTCTGACGAGCCAATATAAAAATTCCCAACAAAAATCTCCAAAAACATTGGAAAATGCTTACGCTTGTGCGCCAGGACCGCGACATGTTCTACAGGAAACTGGCCACCGGCACATGTTGTCGAAAGGCACATTTCCTTACATGTCACACTCCTACACACAATTTAAAGAAAATCATAATTTAATTTAATATGAATATTGCGACGAATCGTTGAAGCCTGAAAATATTGCATATTTGCTTACAGAATTATCAAGATTTTCCAACTCCCATCAAAAACAAAATTTATTATTAGAAAAAAGTGTCTTGACTTCATTTTTACGATTTTAATTTGATTGTTTTCGAGCCTTATCTCATTAGACTTCCCGTAAATCTTTCATTTTTCACGTAATTTTGAATCCTACGATAAAATTAAATTTCCTCCAAATCGTAAACCTGATCATTTTTCCAAGTAACCACTCAAATTTGCCCGAAAATGTTGACTTACATTTAGAGATGTCCATATTACAAAGTCAAACATAGGTTGATTATTCAAGGAATAACCAACCAAGATGTTCGTCGCACGTAAATTTTTCTTAAAATCTAATATTTCTGGTTAGTGATTACATTTAAGCTCCCAAATTGGTTCTTGAAACCAATCAGCCCGAAAAAGAGGGAAAAATTAGTTTATCAAAAACGGGGTGTCGAGATTTTTGATAGTATTGGTGAGTGGGAAGTCTTTATTCACTGTTTTTTGGATGCAGAAGTGATTGAGATGGGTTTTTTGGACTCGATAATGATTTAGATTTACCTGTGGAATAATTTGGGGTGATTTAAGGTGGTGAGAAAATATAACTATATCTTCGGGGAGAACACATTTAGTACACATTAGTAGAAAGTGAGAACGTAGTCCTCTTTCTGCTGGGGTGGAAATCGAAATGGATGAGGTTATGGGTCAAAATGGGTACCTATTTACCCATTTCGAATGTGCGTTTTCGAGATTTCTGGTACCTAGGCTTGTGGGGTGTCATTTTCCACTAAATTTTGGACGCTGTATCGATTGGAATGAGTCCGGGACTCGCCACACCCACTGTTTTTTCCCATTTTCCCCATGTTGAAGGAATGAGTCTCCATGCATCCCGTCCGAAGAATAACCAACCCGTGTTTTTCCCATTTCCTAGCTATTTGGGGTCCGATTATGTGTGTTTTTGGGACCTTCTGGCACCTAGGCGTGTGGGGTAGCATTTTCCACTAAATTCTGGACGATGAATCGTTGGGAATGAGTCTCTATGCTAATTTTCCACGGAATAACCAACCCCTGTGAAACGTTTTATTTATTGATATTCGTGAATGAAGTGAAAAATTTGTGATATTTCGGCATTTTCTCTTTTGTACACGTGCTCGTCCTCATCTCAAGATTGAATAAAAACCTATACTGAGGGAATAATAAGGTAGTTTATTATCAAACATTTTTTCCCAATCGGGAACAACGGGATGCAAACGGTTAAAAGGGGCTCGAAGTCCTAATGTGGTTTCTTGACTCGATTGTCTGCGAGATTAGTTTAACAGGAAAACAGGTAAGAAAATCGTGTCATTTTATTTCCTGTTCTAGGATGCTCACCAGTGTTGCAAGTGTCCCTCAATGTCACATTGCCATCAAACTGAGCGGGGGAAAATCATTTTTAGCCCGTTTCAAGGGAATTCGTCTCGCTCTTTCCGTGTAAATTGAAATTAAATCGGGCTTCCTACTGAATGGGAATGATTTCCTCTCGGTCCAGACGCGTTCAATCTGAATATACATGTATCAGAATTTACTCGAATGATTCCCGTTAGGGGCTCCACGGTGCTGACAAACTGAAAAATGCATTTCTTCCTATTTGAACGTTGTCTGAATGTCGTAACTAGGACTGCAAGGTGTACGGAGTCAGTTACTCGCACAAACAAAGACTTTTTCACATAATTTTTAAACTTTTTTAAAAAATTTTTACTGTAATTTTGCAAATATAAGACCTGAGCTGAAGAAAGACACCCTCCTACCGAATGATAAAATTATAAAATTGTGTAAATGAAAATCTTCTTGAATCTCCCTCCCAACATATCTGACGCTCTTCTTCAATGGCTCCTTATTATTTTAATGCTTCAATATCTGTCGTTTTCTCCTTTAAAGTAGTGAAATTAAATGTTAATTTCTGTCTCAAGTAAAATAATACTAGTTCCAAAATGTGTCCGTAGTTTCACAAGATCTAGGGGTTGGAACGCTGCCCATTGCGTGTTGTCCTCCCTGTTCTGTTTTTCTTGCTTTAAACACTTTTTTCGTACTAATATGTAATAAATATATCTACAAGTTGATGCAAAAACACATCTGAAAAAAAAAAAATGTTCAGACAACAGTGATCTCCAAAAATGCCCAATAAGTGCTATAGAAATGAAATTGACTGTATTCATTGTCAGTTCTTGGTTATGGTTGGTTATTTCCATTTAATAATCAACCTAAGTTTTCATGCAAAAAGCCTATCTCTCCCATTCGGCACACAATTGTTTTCTGGGCGTTTGAAGGTGCCTAGATGAAAATATGCAAATGCCTGTTCCCCGGCCACGCCGATTTTGGTAGTAGACAATTTTCTAAATATCTGACATTTTAGTCAAGGACCCGTTTCCAGCTCTAGTTGGTCCTCAAAACTTTTCAGCCTGATCGGACCAAATTTGGGGGAGGTAGGGGTCAAAATGTGTTTTCTGAAAAATGGATTTTCGAGATTTTGGGCGATCTGGGCGAGTGGGGTATCATTTTCCGCAAAATTGTGTACGCTGAATCCAATGAAATTGATCCCAGAACGATTGGTACCCACTGGAAGAAGTTATGGGTCAAATGGGGTATCTATTACCCATTTTGAATATGTGTTTTGGAGATTTCTGGTACCTAGGCGTGTGGGGTGTCATTTTCCACTAAACTTTGTACGCTGAATCGATTGGAATGAGTCTCTATGCGCCTGGTTTTTATGGAAATTCAGATCTGAATGGCCATTTGATACAGCATCAAGTTTCCCACTTGGCAGGCTACGAAACGCTTTCAATGCCGTACTGCTTATCGCCTTTCGACGCGCTTCGTAAACAACTGAGCTCACTCATTTCACGCCTCAACTCGTGATTTGCAATCAATAGATCGGACTTCTACCTTCGGAGAGCGGCGATTGACAACAAACAACAGATGGTTTGTCGAAACGTTTTATTTTCTCGCCTACGGCCGCACGATGGAGCATTAGCCGGATCGTATTCGATCAGGGAAGTTAAGCAGCATCGAGCGTGGTTACTACTTGGATGGGTGACCGGTCATTCCTCAGTCAACTGTCAATAACTTTTCGTGCTGCCGTAGGCCCGTCTCCACTCAAGGCGGTGAGGCAATGAGAAGCTTTCAGCGAAAAAATGGTCAGAATCACTTCTGACCCAGATTTTTTTTTGTTTTTCAGACAATCAATTATATTTTACTATTATCACGTCTTCATATAAAATCAACAATATTTTTCACTGTACGATAACGGGAATTTTATGAAATTATTCATTATACGTACATACGTAGGGAAATATCTGAATTCCTCGGTAGTCGCGAATTCACTTATTATTATTTTGAAATTGGAATATTAATTTTTCATTGAAAAAAGTCACGAGACCCCACTCAAAAGTCAATCTAACAACACCAACAATAACGGAGAACTCCCCATCAGGCAATGTGCATTTTATAAAAACGCTACTTATTATTTCACATTGGCTCATCATTTTAGGTAGACCTCGCAGATGTGTGACAGCATAACATACGGATCATGTATTCAAGGAAGGACGATTAAAGAATAGGGAGGGGGGGACAACTCATGGGACACCCTGTATTATTTTATTGCATAACTTTGGATAGTAAAAAATTAAATACATTCCGTGAATGGCGTATTCCGAAACTCGCAATTTTTTACCAAATCAACAACAGAATGGGATTTTCGGCGAAATCACAAAAAATTTGTGTACCAAAGTAAATCTTGTTGAATGAATATTCATTTTTTTTATTAGGTATTACAATAAGTACATCTCAATTATATAATGACAAAAAGCTACAGTTCCCAATAAGAAGACTTGTGCCGTGAAATCTAATTAAATCAATCGTGAAAGTAAATTTTCCATCTCATAACTAAAACTAAAAAATGCGCTTCTAAATTATATTAATTTAGTAAGTAATTTTAACTTAACAGACTAATTCATATTAGTACTCTTCTTTCACAAGTTCATCTAATTTTACTCAAAAAATGTTCTTTTATTTTCTGCTTAAATACATTCAGTGAAGTTTCCGATTTAGCCTGAATATAATTTTGGTTGGTTATTCGTTTAATTATCAATCCATGTTTTCATGCATCAACCTCTCCGATTTGGCCCAAAATTTTTTTCTGGATGTTTCAAGGTGTCTAGATCAAAATTAGCACATGTCCGTCCGCCGTCCACGCCCTTTTTGATGCAAGAAAATTTTCTAAATTTTCTAAAAATACGAAATTTGTTTTTCAAAAAATGGATTTTTGAGATTTTTGGCGATCTACTCGTGTGGGGTATAACTTTCCACTAAATTTTGGACGCTGAATCGATCGGAATGGGTTTGGGACACCCCACACCCACCTTTTTCCCCATTTTCCCCATGTTTGAGATTTTTGGCGATTTAGGCGTGTGGATTTCCCGCTTGTTTTCCACTAAATTCCTGACGGCGAATCGATTGGAATGAGTCTCCATGCACCTGGTCCGAAAATAACCAACCCTGTGATTTTGCAAGGATCTCAAATTTCATATTTGCGCACCCTGCGCAACTGACAATGACTTTCTTAGTTCAAAAATGGAAATTTTTTGCGGGTAGGTGCCTTGAAGGTAGGCAGTGGAGTAGAATTGTTTAATATTCTCTTGGGTTCAGAAACTAATTGCACACAGTTATTACGGAGGATGCACCAAACATCACTGCACTCTCCATTCAGGTCCTACTGGGTGGTACAAGGGGATGTCGTTCTTAGAACCTGTACCCCACCCCTTAAAGACATCTCTTCAGTTATTATCCTCTATGGTGCCTGAAGTGGCCTCAAACCTCACTAGTTGCTATGATGCTTATGTGTAAGTGTGTTATTTTTAGTCGCACTTTTTAACACAAAGCAGCTCATAGTTATATATTGATAGCATCATATGATAACCTCGTATCTCCAAAATACCAAATTTTGCAGTTCTACCAGCAATGTTAATTTCAACTTCGCCATGGTTATCATTTAGGGCGCTAGAGAGCAGGAAATGAATATTCCGCCAAAATTTGAATTACAGCTTGATGAGATACGAGGTTCTCATTCAGAATATCCAATTTTAAAAAAGTGGTCAGAAATTGAGATACGAGGTTATCATGTGATGCCATCGATATGATCCCTATGTGGACTGCGGGATGACAAACCACATTCTCCCAAATTTACGATTTCCTTCAACATTTTGATAAAATTTTTGCTGCCTTTTGCGAGTACCTCCCTACTTATTTTTAATTACATCCTCACTTTCTTTAACTCCATATCATATTTTTTGTCTTTTTCAGAAAACTGGGGGCAACAACGGCACGGATTCTCCGACTTAGTTCCTCTCTCCGGGCTTGATCGGTTAGCAAGTGAGTCAATTTCCTTATTCGATATTCGATTTATCGATATAAGCTCCAAAATGGTGCGTCACACTTCACCTGTGTAATTCCCTTGCCTTGTAGCAGATTTTTGGCGGTAATTGAGCAACGGAGACCAGACGGTTATTAACATACTCGTAATAAATCGAATAAACGCCTTTTTTGGCCATAAAACCCCATATTGGTCCACTCCTGAACAACTTTTAATTTCATTTTTGGGTTCAAAGTTGGATTTTGTACGTCTAGAGAGCAATTCATATTCATAAAAACTCCCAAGGACTGTAATCACAGTTCGAAAGATTGCTGGTTTTACGAATATTAATCTTATGAAAATAAGTTAACGGTTTTTTCTGTGAAACATTTCCTCTTATTTGACGCATTATTTATACAATGTAGCAAATTTTGGCCACCACTTGCAAATTTGTGAACTACTTCATCTTGACGCGCCTGGAAGGATATGCAAACCTGCATAGACAGCGTAGAGCTTACTAGCGGATTAGAGCCACAGATTAATTGCGCTCTAATTAGACATTTATTGAATTCTAGGAACTAAGAACACATTTTCCTGCATCTAGAACGTGAAAACTCAAATCAGATTGGCTGGAGGCTTTTTGATCCACGACCCGCGTTGACGGGAATCAACGTTCCCATTGTGCAGCCAAATTGGTGTTTTTAGATCAATTTCACATGAAAAAGTCAGTTTGAATGCTCAAAGAAAACATGTCTTACTTAAATTTCCTCCTTTTTTGTTAATTTTCCACCATTAAATGCCATTACGATCCTAGCAAGTTTGGTTTTGATCATGAATGAGCACAATTTTTAAGGACATTTAACGCAGAGTATAATAATGTGGTCAAAAGTAGAGAGAACTGGGTTTGAGGTGGAGTAATGTAGGTTTATATATCAAAATATTGTATATTGAGATCGGGAGAAAGATTGGAAGGTGCGGTCGGTTTTGTTCTTCTAAACCAAATAAGAAATACTTTGAATTATATCGGCTCAGAGGTGGTCGGTTAGGGTTTTCGGTTCTTCTTCAAACCTCTTCAAAATCTCGCCGATTGAATTTTTGAATATTGACGAGCACCCCTTTTCTTTTAAACAACTGACTGTTTCGATCTACGTCGAATCAGTTCAAAGGGACGCCTGACGTCACCAACTGCTCGAAGGAATCAGGTCAGATTTGTCTAATGGGCCCCTCAAACCACATCCTTATCCCTGTTAACGGCGATCTGACGAGTGATTCATCGCTCGCCTTTAAATGGGTCGCCGTTTAGGGTTTTGGGTTACGAGCGCATTTAAATAGGAAAACTTCTCTGTAAAGTTCCGTAAAATTAAATTTACATTTTCAAATATATAAATAATATTGTGATAGTCATTAGCTCTGTTGTGCGCGGTAGAAAATTGATGCAATTTATACGGAATTTAAGGCCGTCATACAGATTTTCGCCTCAAAAACAATAGATTTAAGCAATAATGGCCTTCCCTCTTCTAAAATGTTTGTTTTCCCGTTAAGTGCTTTATTATGGAACCTTAATTAATTTTGAATGTTCACATACAGCCATAGAGCTGGCAAATTAAAATGTCAAGGAGCATGCCAAAATTAAACTGAAAATAATAATGTAACATTATCACGACAATATATGGTATTTATTCAAAATTGGTGTACCTAGACTATAATTATTCTAATGAGAGTCACAAAATGTCTTCCATATCAAACCATAGACTTCTCTACCATACATGAATGAGGAAAAATGAAAGCCAAGTTTGAAATGTTAAATGAGTGGAATCTTGAGAAGAAAAAAAAAACACTACAATGATACCTAATCACGGTCAGTGACGGAGGAAATCTGTTAGATGATTACCATAAGGTTAGCGATTAAAAACTAAAATGACGAAGAAATCCCAGATGAGAAAGAGGGATTCGCGGCTGACAGAATTTGGTCAAAACGGCATTTTAATGGTGTGAATTCAATCATAAATGTGCATAATGCCCGTTTCTATTTACGTGAGTGCCTACTTGTTTCAATAACGGATGTTTGAATGAAATTTTACTCAAAAAATGTGGGGATTTCATGGCGATTGGCTACAATTTGAAGTACAGGGACAGCGTTTGGGCTGCCAACCTAACTCGGCCCATTAGGTTAGGTCGACGAGTAATTAAGGAAAATCGACAAGATAAATTCAAATTAAATGGAAGAAACAAATGACGAATTTAATGTAATGGAAATGGATTTGACTCGAAGTAATATAATATGTTGATTCGAATTCGTATGTGGCACTAAGTCAAATGACGCAACATCTTCAAAAAATTGGCGACCATAGAACGTTTTCTCTTGTTCTAGTTACGTCACAAATCCGCTTGATTCCCAAACAAGATCACAGATCCACTGTTTATTCTTTTGTTTTTGTCCAAAAGTACGAGAAAATCCCTATGCACAATTCAAATTTCATTCAACTCGATTCAGCGTACAAAACAAGGAAAATAGAACTAGAATTGGTCAATTTTGTGAGTTTTGAACCGTCTAAAAGGGTTCTTGACGTCAATAGTGAACAATAGTCGGATCATTTTCTATCGGTATTTATACCTTAGTATTGGTGAAAAAGAAGTATTGACCTGCTTATAGAACAAATCGCCATTGCGACAATAGGAGACGATACAGACAAAACAATTTTTAATGTATCTAATAATGGTTGGATTCAGCAAAAGGCTGTGCAATCTTGAATAATCTGGATCCCTTTCGATCTCCAAAGTGAAGCAGCATCGGGTGTGGTTAGTACTTGGATCGGTGACCGTTGGTAAGTGGGGGATTTTGGTGGTGGCTGTTGGCTGAACCAGTCAATGTGGTGAGCCAATGGGTGAAATGGTTGAAACGAGTTCCGATCATCCCAACGGAGGACAGCTGAACACGTCCGGGACATAGCATGAGATGGGCGTAAAGCCTGTTCACCTTAAGAATAGATGGATTCGTTGTTTTTACTCTCTATTTTGGCTTTTCTGTTTGATTAGCTTTGGAGGAATCGTTCAACGCCGAATGTGATTCTCATCCGAGCTGTTCCTCTGTTTCAGAACTGGTTTGAGAAGGGCATGACTATCAGAGACGCCAAAATGAGCGAAGACACGGGAGACGAGGAAACCGGGAAGCAGGAATTAGAAGTCAGCGAAAACCAACTGCCCGAACGAGGGTCGTGGACGAACAAATTGGACTTTATACTATCCGTCGTAGGGCTCGCCATCGGTCTAGGAAACGTGTGGCGATTTCCGTACCTTTGCTATAAAAATGGCGGGGGCGCTTTTCTCATCCCTTACTTCCTCACTCTTCTTCTCGCCGGCATCCCCATGTTCTTCCTCGAGCTGGCTCTCGGCCAAATGCTCACGATTGGAGGCTTGGGAGTCTTCAAAATTGCGCCAATTTTCAAAGGTAAATTTCCACGTTGTTGTTACTTTATCATTGAAGTCTACTCGAACCTAGGGCATTTTCAAGTCGAGCGAACCTGCACAAAATGACGTGCGCTTTTCAACCAGCAGGTTTCTCTTGTGACAAAAAATTGACAAATGACTAATTAAAATGTCTCAATTCAACTTGGGAAAGCTGTAAATTTGATAAATTTCTAACTGTTCACTGCAGGGTTTTAAAAAAAGTACCATTTTGTCAGGAAAAGCGTTCGTTTGACTTGAAAATGCTGCCAAGAAATGGCCCATTTTCTGGATATTTCTATTGTCTTTTCCACGCCAATTCGGCAAAGGAAAACATTTTTAATTTCCGTATTGATGGTAGTCTCAGTAACCTCCTCGCGATGAAGACTATTTTTTGTGACCTGGAATGATAAACCCTAAAACTATGTCCAGAACTGAGCGGACCGGGATTGACATAGAGACGGTCATCAGGAGTGAATTTGTTAGGAATACTTAGGTTTATTATTATACTGGGTATCCCACGAGTAGTTCCCCACCTTTGCTAAAATCGTCCAAATGGGAGTAAACGAAATATTATTTTCTGAATCTTCACATTTTTTTTGCAAGGACCTCATAAATATCATATTGACGCAAACCGCGCTACTGCGCACCCTTTAATTGTAGATTCGGATTAACCTCAAAAAATTTCATGAAAATTTGATCCCTTAACCAATATTTTATTGAGAGCAACCGGTTCAGCGAGCACGCAAAGTTGCGCACCCCAAAATTTGTCAAATAGTGAATGATGGTGAACACTTAAGTGTGGCACATGAATTTTCATTACTTTTTAACGCTGACTCACGTGAAGCTATCCGTTTCTTGATTCGACTTAAATTTCATGGAATAATGACCGAAATTTGTTTATTTTGCGTGAAAAAATCGTATTTTTTAGTGCGTGTGTTGCGCATGAAATGTCATCAGGCGGTTTTTAAAAATAATTTTCTTGGTTTCTTTCTCAACCAGACTCCGGACCTCGCAAAAATCTAAAAACAGGCGCCTAAAATTAAAAAAAAAAAAAATTAATTAAAAAAAAAAACCAACAAAAAGCGGACGTAAAATAAACAAATCTCGTACTGCATCGTGTACATCGACGACTGGTGTGAGTCGAATCTTCAAAACACTTTTCGCCCATTAACCGTTGTCAAAGAATAAAAATATTGAACTTATAACGGATTTTTGGCCGTGAATGTCTACAGAAATGTACTACGGCAAGGTTGAGTGTACTTAAGTAGGTCGGGTGAGGCAACGTTAGAGACAATTATTATGTTTCAAATCAAAATCAAATCAAATATTTATTTATTGGTAACAACAGGTTTTGCCACAAAGGAAATAAAGAATGTACAATAATCTAAATTTGAAAATATGGCATAAACAAAAAACAAATACCGTTGCCCACCCAAGAATAAGTTAATAATAACCTGTGCTGTTCAGCGGGGTTCAGAAAATAAAAACAATAAGAAGCATGAAATAGGAAACGAAGTGCCAATATAGAACTGAAATTAAAATAATTGTATGAACCAAAACATTGTGTAACAGAAAATAAGAGAAGAAAAAATCACCCGGAAAGCCTGTGAGCTATAAACTATAGCTCATTTTTTTCTTTTAAAAAACCAAACTGTCGAATAGAAAAACATTAATACCCTTTTCAAACAAAAATTTATCAGCTTTGACGTATGAATTCCTTTTATAGAATTCAGTGTTCAATTTTGGTTAAAGGATACGAGACAAACTAAAATTTCGACTGCTGGTAGAAACAGAAATATGATCACTTCCAATGTCAGAACGGTACAAGTGTATGCGAGATTGCAATAGAAATATTCATCTCGGAGATTTTTGATAAATGACGTGTTTTTCAGGGATTGGCTACGCTGCAGCTGTGATGTCTTGTTGGATGAACATCTATTACATCGTCATCCTTGCGTGGGCGATATTCTATTTCTTCATGTCCATCCGTTACGGTACGTACAACGCTTTGTACATTTTTTGAAAATATGTTGAGGATGTAGAGGCCTTCGTTGCAGCTGTTGAATCGTTAGGGCTTCGTGACACTCTGCGGCTTCATTTGTCACTTTTGTCCTGTCATTCGATCCGTATCTTCCCTCAAAAGCCTTTTGGGTCCTCTCGCTCATCGAACACGAAGCGTTTTACAAGCTGATGCATTTAAACACTTTGGAGCATTAGTTCCGTTTTCCACCATTGGAGCGCTGTACTGTTTCCTCCCAGCTGATCACTACCGCTCATTTTTGAACTACAGCGTCAGTAGTAAGTTAGAGATTGCAATTTAGGGTTAATGCTAGTAAAGGAATCGATTTAGGCGATTCACTTCTTAAAAAAGATTTATTCGGCTACAAAAACAACTTAAATGAGATTGCAGGGAAGTGCTCAGGCAAGAACCAGTACCAGAGTGACGAGAGAGGCTCAGGGTCACCTTTATACCCTTTATACCTTTATACACTCGAGTAATCTCTTAGAAAGGAAATGTGTCTACAGTTTTTTATTTCGTTTCGTTTCAATCCCACAAGGGGTTCGATTTACTGCTTAGTCAGCATATACATTTGGATGTAACTTGCTTACATCGAACGAGAAATTTCATTCTAGGTGCACATGTAATGTAAGTGCGAGCAGTCCATTCCATTCATTTACTTAGAAAACGTGCAAATTGTAGATATTTTCCAACAATTCACCTCTCAGACAGCTACTCAAATTTGTGCTAATTTGTATTACCGAAAAACCTCCTTTTTTTCTTCAACTTTGTTGTTATAAACCACGTAATTACTGTTACATCATCCAGGTTTCATTAAAATGCGTTTTGGTGGAGGGAACAGATAGGAATGTCATTAGAGGAAGTGCTGAAGTCAAAAGTCTGTTCAGGGCAGAAGAAGTTATACTATTTTGGTGACGTTCAGGTCAACTTAGAGTTTAATAAGCAAAAACCTCACTGCAGATCATCTAGGAGCAAACGGTACAGCGCTCCAATGGTGGAAAACGGAACTAATATGATTGATAAGCGTCAGGGCTAGACTATCTACGTATGAGAGCATTGGAATTTGAAACTATTTCCATAAACGAAAGTATTCATTTTAAAAGAAGATTTCTGTTCATGACTTACACTTGGAAGTGTAAAAGTAACGGGAACCCCTCCACAACTATTTTATTTTTCAACTTTTGACTTGTGCCCAACAAATGAATTTTTTGCGCGTTTCAAGGAGTCTAGATCAAAATAAGCAAATCTCCGTCAGCCGTCCACGCCAATTTTGGTCGTGGAAAATTTTCTAAATCTGAAATATCGGTCAGGAGCCCGTTTCTGGCTATGATTTGTTCTCGAAACTTTTCAATCCGATCGGAACGAATATAGTGGGGGTAGGGGTCTAAATGTGTATTCCGAAAAATGAATTTTCGGTGATTTAGGCGTGTGAGGTATCATTTTCGACCTAATTTTAGACGCTTAATCCAATGAGACGGGTCCCGGAACGATTGGCGCCCTCTGGATGAGGTTATGGGTCAAAATGGGTATCTATCTACCCATTTCAAATGTCTGTTTTTGAGATCTCTGGTAGCTAGGCGTATGAGGTATCATTATCCATTAAATTTTGGACCCTGAATCGACTGGAATGGGTTTGGAACCCGCCACACCACTGATTTGCAGCGTTTTTCAACAAGAATTCCTGACATCCACTGAATCATGCACGATCTATGGGCCTTTATTTTTAACGCTGATTCACTAGATGCTATCCGTTTCTGACATTTGGGTCAGGGACCCGTTTCCAGCTCTAGTTGCTCCTCAAAACTTATCAGCCCGATTAGAACAAATTTGGGGGAGGGGGGAGGAATAACCAACCCCTGTGGTTTTCTTTTGGCGGAAAAGTGAGGCGGCTGACTATCGGGTGAAATTTTTCTCGACGAACAAAACCAGCGTTGGCAATTGGAGACCAACCTCGTTCTGAGCCTTCAATCGGAAAAGTCGACGAGGCATTGTCGGGTAAAATGAACACTCTCGTTCGTCAAGATCTTCTCCGAACAATTGATCGACTCGCCGTAACGTCAGGAAGGCCGTGGAGTTCGGTTCAGCAGTTATCGCAGAGGAACAGGGACACGATAAGAGTTGCAGCTCGAACTTGCCTCTCGTCCGACGGGACGTCAGAGTTGAAACCTCTGCAGGAAGAGGACCTGCGAACGTGTCACACTTCACCGTCACTCGACACGGCCCCCAGTGAACTTTTTACCTCGTTCCCAGGACTCGAAAGTCCCTTGAAAGGCGATATAATCGTAAACAGTAGAGCATTCCGCTCAATTCAACATTTGATTACACTCTACAAATAATACAAACACTAGTTAACCGCAGTCAATCGACGTTACGTTGAAAGTGATCAAATTGTTGTTATAAAAATATCAACAACTAAATTACGATACCTATTCGCTGTTTTCTAAAAGTCAATTTATTTTGAAGCGACTAAACTATGCAGCAAATACCAATTTGTTCACTTCCATGGACAAGTTGTTTAGCTAAGAGTCGATTCTACAGCTAAACTGCGACAAACATTGCTGTCCTGAATATTTTTAGGGTTGCATCTCGATTTACAATTAGAGACTTTTGATCAGTTGAATAGCCATTATCCCCTTATGTTGAGAATACTTTTGAAAATGTATTAATTTGGTTTCCTCTATTCCTAAAACTAATTAAATTGAAAAAAGAATCATTGGAGTCAGCATCCAAAATTTAGTCGAAAATGACACCCCACAGGCCTAGATCGCCAAAAATCTCGAGAATCCATTTTTCGAAATACTCATTTTGAAAACATAGGTTGATTATTCAAGGAATAAAAAACCAAAAATTAAAAAAGAGGGATTCTGAGAAAATTTTACGCAAAAATACTGTGATTTTGGACAAATTAAAATTGAAACAGTTGCATAGGATTTGAGAAGTAAAATCACGATTGAACACGGCTCTACCGATTAATGATTTTGGTTATTGACTCGGTTATTTGATTATGTAATAAATCTGTTATAAATATGTAGAGTAATTCATCACTGTTATCTTCACATATCGTTCATAATATATATTAAGTTTGAGCTTATGAATAGTTTCTTCCCCTGTCGTAATAGTCGCATTATGTTTTATATCATGTTCACCTACCACTCATTTGTTTTGTTGTTGATGTGTTTTTTTTTTCGGACGGTGATCTCATTAGACGGTCTTTGCGACCGTGATTATTACATGTATCATTATTACTCAAATATAACAACTGTCATGAATACAAATAAAGCATGTTTTCATTCATTTATTCATTCAACTTTTATTTGTAAAAGGCTTCTGGGGTTTGGTCACTGTTTTAACACAAAGAGACCTCGTTCCTAAAATGAATTATTATTCAGAGAATAATTTTTAAAAAACGTGTACCACACAGAAATTTACTCTGTTTGAAAATGGTAGTGGTCTTGAGGTGTTGCCTATATAATCAAAAAACGCGTTTTAATTAATTTTATCACTGTAAACAGTGTACACGTTTTGTTGATAATTGTCAATATTGGTTCAAAATGAGAAGAAAAAAAATTTTAATTTATGATTTGTATTTGGCGCACCCCAAACACCGCGAGTTTGTCCGTTGCAGCTTAACTGATGGGCGCGGTGTATATCCAACCTTCAACACAGTTTAATGTTGCGGGTTCTGCCTAGCCGCTCCGCGGTTGTGCCGAAGGCCTCCGCACACGGTAGTTCTCAGCGCGCCATTTGCTAAACTTATCCGTGTCCAATAATTGACAACTACGTACTTTTCATTGACTATTAGAATACATAAACGATTTTAATTCACCTCCAATTTTCAGATGTTCCCTGGAGAACCTGTAGTAACTACTGGAACACCAAGTACTGCGTGAATACTTACGAGCGAAACCAACTCAATTGTTGGAAAAAATACGTCAACGAGACGACCTTTGCCACCTATTGCAAGATCAACAATATGAACGTGTCAACTAAGGAACTGTCAGACCCTGTGAAGGAATTTTGGGAGTGAGTGAGATTTTTTAGACATTTCGGTGCTTTGAGCTCTCGACGGGATTAAGGGTTTTGACGCTGTAAAGTATAATTTGATGTATGTGCGGTCTGTCACAGGCGACGAGTGCTGCAGATCTCCCCCGGCGTCCAGTTTGTGGGTAACATCAGGTGGGAGCTAGCTGGAACGCTCCTTCTGGTCTGGATTTTGTGCTATTTTTGCATCTGGAAAGGCGTCAAATGGACAGGAAAGGTACTTACCAAAGGCTATTACCTGAATTTCCATCGTGGATGTAGCTTTGCTCTCTGAATTGACCAACACGAAAATTAAAAACATTTTCACCTGAAATTTGAATAACTCGCCTCAATGTCCTCGTCCATTTTTGTTCTTTCTGTTTTCAACGGTGTCTAAAATGAATTGAACCCCACGGCCCTGACCTCGGCTGAAAATACTTCGATTGTCCTGTATTATGTCCTCCGTGAAGATAAATTTTCGACAATTTTCCACAGGTCGTGTATTTTACCGCGCTCTTCCCGTACTTCCTCCTGACAGTTCTCCTGATCAGAGGCATCACGCTTCCAGGCGCGGCGGAAGGGATATACTTTTACGTCAGCCCGAATTTGTCAAAGCTCGGTGATTCTGAGGTAAAGTCAAGGAATCAATACATAATTGATGTAAATAAGTGGTTTTTTCAGATTATTTAGACTTTCATATAATTTAGAGAATTGTCTAAAGTCGTTAAGTCTATGAATTCATGAGAAGAGCCTCCAACTGGCATGAGTAGGGGCGGAGGCTGACGTCATGGATGCAGGCTGGCCAATAAAATTTAATTTCATCGCTACTTTGGGGAGGAGTTACCCCATGTGAACACTATAGAAGACCAAAACCTACTCCCCTTGCTTTGCAAAAAAATTATGAGCGTCAAAATATTTTTTTAATTGATTTATATTATTACAAATTTACTTTCTATTCTTGTTGTGTGAAGCGCATCACGTCAGCCTACACGATATAAATGCATCTTCGCAAAAATTCATTATCGAAAAACGAACCTCCCTCACTCGCATCATTTACAAACTGGTTGATTATTACGATGTCCGCTTGCCTATTCATATTTTGTAGGCTGATGATGGGGAGCGTTGGTCGACCGAAACGTCACTGGGGCTGAAATACAAATTCTGCTTTAAAATAAGAGTGAAATTTGCTGATACGAGAGAACCCACCACATCAATGGGGTCACTGTGGCCCATTTCAAAGCAACGATAATATGCTCATTTACACAAAATTTACGGCTGAATTATGCGAAAATTGGCAGTTATTCACGTAGATCTCATAGACATGTCGCTTTCAGTCCGAGATTTTCCGATCTGATCATCCCATAGTCCATTTTCCCATCCAAATAGTATTCCCTTCCTATTTGACTCGCCCTTTTTTCAGGTTTGGATCGACGCCGTGACGCAAATATTCTTCTCGTACGGCTTAGGTTTGGGAACTCTCGTCGCATTAGGAAGCTACAACAAATTTACAAACAACGTGTACAAGTAAGGAGCCTATTATCTGGTGCAGTAAGACATATGGTGTGATTGTTTATTGTAGAATGATTTTCGCGTCGGTTTCAGAGATGCTTTGATCGTTTGCTGCGTCAATTCGGGAACGAGTATGTTCGCTGGGTTCGTCATATTTTCCGTGGTCGGTTTCATGGCTCACGAACAGCAAAAACCGGTTGGCGAGGTTGCGGCTTCAGGTGAGATTTGTGATAGATAAGTACCTAGTTTCATCGTGAGTTTGTATCTTCGGAAATTGGGCTTCAAGCACACGAAATTCTGGGACAGCACGGCGTTTTTTTCGAAAGCAACAGAACAGATTTCGTAGATCCTTGTTGACTTCTTCACCATACTACCCTATTGTTGCGATCAAGTTTCGAACCATTTCAGCTGAGACGGATCAAGGGCAGGAATAGAAAGATTATGGTCTCTTAATCAAAAACACGTTGAATTTGAGTCTCTTTGTCATATTCCCCGTGCGGAGGAAAAACGATGTCTTCGATCAATTATTTCCATATAAAAATCTCCTCATTCGACGAGTTTACTGAAAGTTGAAAGATTCTAGTCAACGCAAAGACACCCGTCCTAGGGAATAATAGCAACTAAACTGAAAGTGCTAAACAGAAACGTCCGAACCGATGGATATCGATATACAGGGTGTCACACAAGTTGTTTTCCCGCTTTCCCTCCTAAAATGGCCCAAATGTGAGTCACTTGCGCATGGTAGCGCAAAATTTGAAAATAATCGTACATCACCAATCTTTTTTTTTCAAAAAAATTTTTCAAAAAAATTATTTTATTGTAGAAATGGTTATGGGAAGTTCTACATAGTAATTTCGTTGCTTCATTTTCCCCCATTTTTGACATTTTCGTTAATTTAGGCGTGTGGGGTGTTGTTTTCCACTCATTTTTGGACGCTGAATCGATTGGAATGAGTCTCCGTGCGACTGGTCCGAGGAATAACCAACCCCAGTTATTTGTATTTCACTTGTAGCAGTCCTCACCGATGACTTGGAAGAGCCTTTTTATAAATTTAAGCCTTAATCGCGCCGTATTCATCAATTTTAAAGAAAAAGACGCACCGCGAAAATGCGCATTTCAACCATTACGAGGCTAGATCTGAATTACCCACTGATAATACTGTTTAGGTATCAATGCCCCGTTTCTTTCTCTGGTCAGAGTTGTGGTTTGAGGAATACAACAACTAAAAGGGTTCTGTTCAACTGTTGGCCGGCACCTCGGGCGATTCCCACGTCGCAAAACGCCTTCGTCAGCCCGTCAGGCACGTAATAGGAGAGCAGGCCACTCGAAGGGGATTTCCACCTGTCAACAAAGCAGTTGGAAAACTGAATAAATCGACAAAACGAACAGGAGCCCAGCGTCGAGGAGGAAGTCCCTCTGAGGAGCCGGACGGCCGGTATCGACTCGGATTCGACCAACGTTGGCGCATTTCTAACTTTGTTGTTCAAATCAACAAGACCAAGTCACACGAACGAACATCCTTTCAATATAACATGATAAAATCCTTCTTCGTACGTCGTGGAGATCGCGTGATGTCTTAATGAAGGGGATATGTGCAATTTTTCCTGTCAAATTCGGAATCTTCCGAACCAATATCAGACCAAGGGGTTTTTAATTCTTTATACAACTATCCAAACCTTTTTTTGAAATTATTATTGAGACTCCGAATTTCATTTAGATCAATCATTATTGATTAATGATTGTTACTTACTGGAAAAAATTTTTCCAACCGCTGAACCCGATTTCTAAACATTTGTACTCTTTTTTCCCCAATTCACTGCTTAGAAATGAGAATTTCAGTCGAACAGCACCTACTCCCACAATCCGTCCGTGTTACCAACCCACCAACGGTTGTACGTGAAACTGATTTCCGATAAATTTCAAGCCTATTTCTGAAGAACTGCTCAACATGAGGCAGACAGTACACGAAACAGATGTTCATAAAGTGGAACATCCGATCAACGCGTCGGTTCGTGTCGTTATTCTCGTGACATCTGATCTTCCATCTAAAAACAACTGCTCCTGGAGAAGGCTCTCGGAGTAAAATTAGAATCTCAGATAGTAACCGATTGTCAAGGGCAAATTGTTACGTAACTTTTATTTAATTGAAACGGTTCATTACGAGTTGAATTTTCTTATCAGGACCGATCCTTTAGCTCGGGTTGAGTCTTTCGGCGTCAAACGTCAATATACTCTCAAACCCGGGTGTTGAAATATTGTACGGAGTCTTTCCAGAGATTTTGATACGAAAGCGAATCATTTATTGTTACATAATCACGTCACAACGTTATTTCGTGGAATTTTCACTTTTTTTTTCTCTACAGAAATGAACGAGTCCCATGCAGTGTGTTAATGCAGTAGAAATTTACAAGTATGATTTTCTCAACTTGCTCCAAAATGGCTACTGAGGCGAAACCCGCATTGACGTCAAATTGATTCGTTTATCTCCCATTCATGCTCGCATTTACGAACGTTGTCCTTGAAGAGAACGACGACGATTTTAGATTCTGCTATCGGTTGTGACCTCTCATTTCTTCCGTGACCTTTTCCAACACTTGTGCGAGGACGACCTATCAGTTGGTGAAGTAATACGGCTCTTCGCTTCATAATTAGGCACCTCGGATAACTGCTCTAATGACTAGGCGCACAGAATGATTGGGATTTTGTTCCTAATCGGCGCCAAGCATTCAACAGCTTCGTTTAATCATTGAAGAGTGAAATAAGAAGTGACATTTATCTAGTTGAATCCCTCAATTAGGTGTACACGTGAACAAGAAACGGACACAATTTGACCTGGGTTTCCCTCTACTAAGGGCAACATGGGAAGGATTGATGCAAGAACCCATAAATACACGTTCCTCATTATGATTTTCAAAAGCCTACCTGGTGTAGCTAAAGGTTGGAAAAGAACCGTTAGTGTGATGATGTCCAGAAAACCATGAAGACAGGCGATCCACTCTAGAGCCACCTCTGTGCAATGGCCTGCAGCCGTTCAAATAGCAGTACTACACAACCAAAGCTGCCAGCAAAACTGCAATTTTCAAAATAAAATTGAACTTTTACCCCTCATTTCAAAGGTATTAGATATTATTTTTTTCCTAGATGAGGCGTTTTTTATACCAAACCGGGGCACGCTGATGAAGCAGAGCTATCAAACCCCCAAAGGGAGTTCACCAGTCACCAATGCTCACATATGGCGTGTTCGTTTTCATAAATATGAGTACGAATGTGATTAATAAATACGTAATATTGAAAGTACTGATGTGAACACGAATAAAGCAAAAAAAATCATTTAAAATCACATTATTTGAATTTTTAATTTAAATCGAGTTTTTTGTAAATACGACTTGAGTTTACTTATTTTGCTACAAATTTCAGTGCAATTCAAGCCATTGCAACGTACGAATCCAGCCAAAAATTACATAATTTAAAATTCACATTTTGTTGCAAATTCGACAGTCCATTCACATAGAAACGGGATTTTGGTTTATTACTTTTTATTGAAGTAATACTCTACCCCCTTGTGTTTGTATGGGGGAAAGATTATTTTCTTATCAAAAATTTACTTTGTACTTTTTATTTTGTTGTTAAAAGTAGATTCCAGAACCAAAATGTTCATCAGGGCAGAAAAAAATACCTTTAAATGATTTAAATTTGAAGAAATGCGGTAATTTACAGAGTGAGGATGTCGAGAAATTGCACATAGTTGTCGAAGAGAGTATCCTGAGAGCAATTCTTTTTTAGACAAGTGTTCTCAAAGGCCGCTTTTTGTAAAATAGGATTCAGACACCGACTTTTCTTTACCCCTTATCGACCTGGGGGTGAGCTGAAAACAAATTTTCGAATCGGATAACCTACTCGTACGTTCCATTTCCCTTTCACTAGCACTTTCGTCCGACCATCCATCGTCTTTCAAAACTGACTTATTGATCGACCTCTTCGCAGTTTTCCATATTTTCACCTGCCACCGCAAAGACCATTGTAATCCATTGACGCCCGAATGACTGATCATGTGAGTCACGCCTTGAATCAGGCCATGGCTTCCCAACCAGGCCACTATTTGGCAGAAATGGGCTTATTCACGTCGATAGATACAAATACGAATGAAATTCATAAATCTAAAAACGTAGTTACCAGTGAAAATACAGAAAGTTTGAAGTTAAAAGAGTAAAAAATGTTTCAAAAGTGTATTTTTTTCGTGGATTTTCAAAAGATGTACTGTAGTTTTTGTGGAAATAGGTCGATTTTCATATTTTGCTTTGATAATTATTTGTGCTTAAATTTTAATCGATTTGATGTAAATCCCGCAAAAATCTACACATTTTACACATTTCTCAAATTTACATATTTTGTATTTTTTATGTAAAAAGGAAATTTATGTGCGTCTTATTCTTAATCTTACAATTTTCAAAGCAATTAATTTACGAAAAAATGGTGAATTTGGAAACAACATTAAAAAACACTCAAATAAAAAAATCATAATAAGTAGGTATACATTTTGGGAGGGGGGAATTAAATTTAGAAAAAGTGTACGTTTATGGGAAACGATACTTTTCTTGCCAATCACCAAAGTGCCTCAAACATTTATTGGAAAATACTTCTTGTTATGGTCACGTACCCTCCTTTGGTAGGCGAACTGATGTTTTCTAATGTGTTGGAATCTTCTTCGCCGATAGGGAAATGACTGCCTTGCATCGAAGGCTCAAACTGATAGTGGCCGAACCGATCGTGTTGAACTGAACACACTCTTCAAACCAACGATACAAAAATCTGCAAATTCTTACACACGGGTTGGTTATTCCTCGAATGGGGGAAACAGTGGGTGTGGCGGGTCCCAGACCCAATCCAATCGATTCAGGGTCCAAAATTGAGTGGAATATGATAGCCCACACGCCTAGGCACCAGAAATCCCGAAAACACATATTCAAAATGGGTAATAAATACCCAATTTAACCCATTACTTCTTCCAGTGGGTGCCAATCGTTCTGGGACCCGTTTCATTGGATTCAGCGTCCAAAATTTAGTGGAAAATGACACCCTACTCGCCTAAATCGCCCAAAATCTCGAAAATCCATTTTTCAAAAAACACATTTTTACCCCCCCCCCCCCCCCTCCCCCAAATTTGGTCCGATCGGGCTGAAAAGTTTCGAGGATCCGTCTCGGCCGGGAACAGACCCCTGACCCAAATTTCAGATTTTTAGAAAATTTTCTACTACCAAAAACGGCGCGGACGATGGACGGCGTACGGCGTATGGCGTACGGCGGACGGACATCGACCTTTTTTGATCAGGACATCATGAAACGTCCAGAAAAAAATTTTGAGCCGAATCGGAGAGGTTGACCATTATCATGAAAACATAGGTTGATTATTCAAGGAATAACCAACCAAAAACGTATTTTTCATTTAAATTCAGAACAATTTGTTCGGTGTCAAGTTCTTGTGACTGATCCATCTCCACGAAGGTGACGTCATGTCCCGTTCGGGGTTCGTTGCCGTAGGTCTTTTTAAAAAGTGGGGCATGGCCGCAACTTGTAATACCTATACCTACCCACTAATCATCGGGTTCGTGCCGCCTTTGTCCTTGGGCCAATCGGACCATTCATCTCGGTCTCGTTGGATACGCGGTGCAGAAGCTCGGCCGATGCACTTTCTGACTTTGTATTTTGGCCTGATAATTGCGTCGACACGGATCCAAATCGACCTTCACGCTCATGGTGCTGCTCGTTCACTTCTCTGGCCAAATCTTAGTCATCCTTAGGGCGAGATAGGCTAGGCCGATGGTATGCAGGTTAATAACAATTATTGAGGCGCATGTGAAATTTGTGGCTGGTAACTTTTATCATATTTTCCATTTAGGACCTGGACTGGCGTTTTTGGCGTATCCTTCGGCCGTGCTGCAGCTTCCTGGAGCACCACTTTGGTCTTGCCTGTTCTTCATTATGTTGCTGTTCATAGGCCTTGACAGCCAGGTACGTAGGTAGGCTCATAGGCAATGTCCACTAATGTTCTTATTCCTCAACAAGTAATTAAATTGTCGCTCTGCAGTTCTGTACGATGGAAGGCTTCATCACCGCCATGGTGGACGAATATCCTCAGCTCCTCAGAAGGCGGAAGGAGTTGTTTATAGGTATCGTCTGCATTCTCTCCTACCTCGTTGGATTCTCTTGTATATCACAGGTAATTTGAAGATGACGAAGAATATCCCTTGGTGATGGGCACCCCTAGGTTCCCCTAAAATCGCCTTACATCATGCTCTGAATGTTCCAGGGTGGAATGTACGTCTTTCAATTGCTGGACTCATACGCTGTCAGTGGATTCTGTCTACTTTTCTTGATTTTCTTCGAATGCATTGCTATCTCCTGGGCCTTCGGTGTGAATAAGTTTTACGACGGGATCAAAGAGATGATCGGGTACTACCCTTGGAGCGGCTGGAAAGTCTGCTGGGTCTTCACCACTCCGGCAATCTGCATTGTGAGTTCATTCCCCCGTAATTGATTTGTGGCTGCGTCATACGAGCTTGGCCTCATTATCCAGGTAACATCGTGCATTTTCTTCCAGGGTACGTTCATTTTCAACATCGTGCAATGGACCCCCATCAAATATCTGGAATATGAGTATCCGTGGTGGAGCCACGTGTTTGGATGGATTACCGCGCTATCGTCAATGCTGTGCATACCCGGCTACATGATCTGGAAATGGTACAGCACACCAGGAGATTTCGATACGGTAATGCTCTTCCAGTTACAATGTAATAAAGTAAAAAGTCTGCAGCAACTCGTAATAAACTTGTTCTGTTTCCAGCGCTTTTATAAGATATTTAACACTGTACTTAAATTTGGTCTAATTCAAATTGAAAAGAAAACTGAAAATCAATAGGGACGGTGTATTTGTGTACCTTCAAAAACCGACAGATTCCAAAAGTATGGTTTCGTTATTATTGTTTAAAAAGGACCTATCCAGGACAATGACGGAAGTAAATTATGCATGGTGATGGCAGCACGTTAGTAGAGAGAACCTTGGTGATGAGCAATTGAATGTTGGCAAGGAATTGGCCACGTTGGCCTGCTGCTGCGGGGCTTGTTGGGGGTTGGGGCTGCCTATTGCAATTGGGAACTAGAGCTTGGGTGAGCAAGGTAACTTCGCAGTTTTGTAACCAAAGGCTAACAAATTCGATTGCAATCGATCTTCTCTAATTCTCATTTTTGAAATAAAAATATGGGAAAACACATAATATCGACCCTACTCATACATAACTACCACCAACCCCCAAGTGGATTTATTGTTTACATTATTGACTTTTGACTATCAGATTGAGCGTAATTTATTGGCTGCGTGAAAAATGAGAATGAATCAGACCCAAAAAATACTCAGTAGATCAAAACGGAGGCTTCGATACGCTCAAAACTGATGAAAATGGCGAATTACCAAAGTTCTCGATCCATGCCCTCTCTCTCCCCTGCTTGGTTGCGCTTAATCGCACAGCGTTCTGCTCGCCATTTTCATTCCAGAGGGTGCGATTGCTCGTGAGAATCGAAGATGACATCCCAACCCTCCGACGGAAAATGAAGGAAGAAGCGATGAAGAAGGAGATGAGCCACTTATGATGCGCGGGAAAGGAAAAATCCTACGTCGACACTTCCCAGTCATGAGTAAATGACCACCGCTATTCTGAGACGAGCGGCCTTGGCAAATCCCTATGGAATTTCATTCGGTCTGAATCTCCATTAAAATAACTTTATTTTGTTAATTCTCGTTTTCTTTTTCTCCTGAAAAGTCGTGTGTACCTTTTCAGTTGCTCCCAATCACGAGCTAAGATCGCACCGATTCGAAGTAATGCCAATTTTTATGTTAATTTATTTCTAAACGAAGTCAAACTTATTCAAGTGTTCAATGATTACCTATTAATAAATTTAGGAAATTAACGTTGGAACGGACTGGTGACGTTCATTGTCAATGTGCTGTATATTTAAGGAGGTGTACTTTTAACATAGATGCTGCCGATACAATAGACAATCCAGCTTCATCCATGAGCTGTCGTGCCATGTTATTTTATAACTTTTAGACAGTAACGTTTTTGTTACTTATCTTATAATACTAGCATGAGTTCTTTTTTCTATTGTGCATGTTCTTAATTTCTAATAGTTGGATCATTGAGTATTTGTACATAGTTTCTAGGATAACTAACATGAAGTTGAGAACCTCATAACTTAAGTGTATAGTTGGTTAGTTTAGAACTAAGTAATTAAAACATCATGCATAGTCATTAAAACTTGCGAGTCACTAAAACATTCGGTTTATATGTTGTTAATGTCAAGATCTCTGTTACCTAGTACTCATTTTTGTTTGTTAATTTGTTGAGGCCGTTTGATTCCATGGACGTGGCTAGGCCTGGCTATAAGAGCGCCTGACTAATTCAAAATTCATCGTCTGTCATCGTCGCCATCTAATTTATTATTAATAAAGTTCTTGCTCTTTAATGTGTATATTTGCTTCGTATGTCATGTGAAATAAATCGATTGTTTATAAGAGTACCCTTTCATCCACGAGACCGTTCATTTTTAGATCGAATGTTTTTTAGACATTTTTGTTTACTGTGCTAGCAAAAAGTATCCACGAGCCCTTACAATTTTAGGATGTATTTGGCCGATTTATATAGGGCATATGACGACGAATGAAATGTTCAATCGGTTGATGTCGTAAAATGAAGTAAAAACGTTGTAAATTCATCCCCAATGATTACAATAGAGTGTCCAGGCCTATTCAAATCGATTCAAAATTTGTTGGAAATGATACCCCACACGCCTAGGTTTCCAAAAACCTTGAAAACCCACTCTAAGGATAGGTAGGTACCCATTTTGACTCATACCCACCTCTGGTGGGCGCCAATCGGATTCAGCGTCCAAAATTCAGTGACCAATCATGATTTTTGAAAATCGATTTTCAAAAAACACATTTTCACCCATTGCCTCCTCAAATTTTGGCCG
Organism: Cyrtorhinus lividipennis; assembly: GCA_019603395.1. Lineage (NCBI taxonomy): Eukaryota > Metazoa > Arthropoda > Insecta > Hemiptera > Miridae > Cyrtorhinus > Cyrtorhinus lividipennis. The sequence goes on from CM034007.1 coordinate 10,979,255, forward strand.
ATCGTCTGAAACTTTTCAAGGACCAAAACCGGAAAGAAATCCTTGACCAGAATTTCAAATTTTTAGAAACTTTCTACTACCCTATGTGGCGTAGACACTGGCAGACAGGCATTTTGAGTTTTTAATCTAGACATTATCTTGAAACGGAAATTGTCAACGTTTGGGGCCAATCGGAGGTTGACCTCGGGCATGAAAACAGATTGATTACTCAAGGAATAGCGTAGGGATTTATGTCTAAATACCATAATTTATGTGATGAACTGACAGTAGTTCAAAACAGGTTCAGCCTGCATCCAGGGGCAAAAACCCTCACGTACCAGCGGTCACCCATCCAAATTGTAACCACGTCCGATGCTGCTTCACGTAGGGAATCGTACGGGATTCAGATGATTCGTCATCGTTGATCCTTTGATATAGGATTGAAAGACTAGGACACCAAATAGATTCAGATGTGGTCGGACCATGCTAATTTCATCAAGACGCAGGCCTGGATTTGTTCATTTGAAAAAAATTTCGAGTTCGATTTCTGTTCAAATTGGGATTGGAGAATCATAAAATATAATGCCTATTGATGTCAGGACAGCAGTGCGAAGTATGGCCCTCTTTCGTGACGTCACAGATGTGGACATTTGGCAGACACTGTTGACATACGTGACTACAAACATTTTCAAGGTAATAGAAACAAACTTATCACGCTGACTTCAGTCCTCCTCGTTGCTCCCACGTGTTGCCTGACGGCCCTTTTCTTTAGCTAATTTTAGAGAAAATGTTCGAATGGTCGGAAAACATTATAGAAAGTCAAGGTAGCAGATACGTACGATAAGGAGGTAATCAGGTAGATGATTGGACGTCAAAACTTAAAGCTGGTGACCGTGACAACACATGCGCCTATCGCTCAGCTAAATGAAGTGAAAGTAGTGTAACACGCAGGTTAATTATGGCTCGAACTACGTAATCAATCAATCATTTTTATGTGAGTTAGTTGAGCTAATTTATCGTCCTAATTTGAAGAACGCTGCAAATGCTTTCACAGGGGTTGGAGAATAACAGTGAATAATGACTTCCCACTAGCCAATATCATCAAAAATCTTTGAAAACACATTTTGACCCCCACCCCCTCCGAATTTGATCCTGAATTTGGCTGAAAACATTCGAGGACCAACTAGAACCGGAAATGGGTCCCTGACCAAAAGATTTTTAGAAAATTTTCCACTGCCAAAATCGGTGTGGACGGCGGACGGCGACGGACGTTTGCAAATTTTGATCTGGACATCATGAAACGTCCAGACAATTTCATTGGCCGAATCATAGAGATTGACTTTTTGCATGTTATTCCTTGAATAATCAACCTAAAATAACCTAATTTATCTCTTCCACATGAAATCACCAATCGTGTTGCTATCTAATGCATCCAAAAGTGACATCAGCTAGTCTTACCTAATCCTTTCAAATTTTCTTGCCTCTGCGATAAGTTTTCACCATTTTAGCCCGGCTACAATCAAACCATTGAGTATTGGGCGGTTTTAGCTTTGTGTGGTCCCTAATCAGTTTCTCGCATCAGTTGTTTCTCGTTTGATGCACGTTATATGCAATATAACCGAAGTCACGAGGAAGCTCATGTGCTACGATATTCACTTATATTTTTCTGGGATGAATTGATGATATTTGTTCTACTCGAGCAAGGGATATTTATGTAATATTTTTCGGCATTTAAAAAATTTATTTTCGAGCTTCGATTTTTGGTAGGTTATTCCTTGAATAATCAACCTGTCTTTTCATGCAAAAAGTCAATCTCTCCGATTCGGCCCAAAATTTTTTTCTGGACGTTTTAAGGTGTCTAGATCAAAAAACCAAAATGTCCGTCCGCCGTGCGCCGTCCGCGCGTCCCGGCCTAGGACGGTCCTCGGAACTTTTCAGCCCAATCGGACCAAATTTGGGTGGGGTAGGGGTCAAAATGTGGTTTTTGAAAAATGGATTTTCGAGATTTTGGGCGATCTAGGCGAGTGGGGTGTCATTTTCCACTAAATTTTGGACGCTGAATCCAATGGAATGGGTCCCAGAACGATTGGCACCCACTGGAAGAAGTTATGGGTCAAATTTGGTATATATTACCCATTTTGAATATGTGTTTTCGAGATTTCCGGTACCTGGGCGTGTGGGGTATCATTTTCCACTAAATTTTGGATCCTGAATCGATTGGAATAGGTCTGGGACCCACCGCACCCACTGTTTCCCCATTTCCCCCATGTTGAAGAAATGAGTCTCCATGCGCCTGGTCTGAGGAATAACCAACCCCTGTGTAAGAATTTGCAGCGTTTTTGCATGTTATTCCTTGAATAATCAACCTAAAATAACCTAATTTATCTCTTCCACATGAAATCACCAATCGTGTTGCTATCTAATGCATCCAAAAGTGACATCAGCTAGTCTTACCTAATCCTTTCAAATTTTCTTGCCTCCGCGATAAGTTTTCACCATTTTAGCCCGGCTACAATCAAACCTTTGAGTATTGGTCGGTTTTAGCTTTGTGTGGTCCCTAATCAGTTTCTCGCATCAGTTGTTTCTCGTTTGATGCACGTTAAATATGCCATATAACCGAAGTCACGAGGAAGCTCATGTGCTACGATATTTATTTATATTTTTCTGGGATGAATTGATGATATTGGTTCTACTCGAGCTAGGGATATTTATGTAATATTTTTCGGCATTTAAAAAATTTATTTTCGAGCTTCGATTTTTTGGTAGGTTATTCCTTGAATAATCAACCTGTCTTTTCATGCAAAAAGTCAATCTCTCCGATTCGGCCCAAAATTTTTTTCTGGACGTTTTAAGGTGTCTAGATCAAAAAACCAAAATGTCCGTCCGCCGTGCGCCGTCCGCGCGTCCCGGCCTAGGACGGTCCTCGGAACTTTTCAGCCCAATCGGACCAAATTTGGGTGGGGTAGGGGTCAAAATGTGGTTTTTGAAAAATGGATTTTCGAGATTTTGGGCGATCTAGGCGAGTGGGGTGTCATTTTCCACTAAATCTTGGACGCTGAATCCAATGAAATGGGTCCCAGAACGATTGGCACCCACTGGAAGAAGTTATGGGTCAAATTGGGTATATATTACCCATTTTGAATATGTGTTTTCGAGAGTTCTGGTACCTGGGCGTGTGTAGTATCATTTTCCACTAAATTGTGGATCCTGAATCGACTGGAATGGGTCTGGGACCCACCGCATCCACTGTTTTCCCCATTTTACGCCATGTTGAAGAAATGAGTCTCCATGCGCCTGGTCCGAGGAATAACCAACCCGTGTGTAAGAATTTGCAGCGTTTTGAATGTGTGTTTTCGGGATTTCTGGTACCTAGGCGTGTGGGGTATCATTTTCCACTAAATCTTGGACGCTGAATCCAATGAAGTGGGTAACCAACCCCTGTGAGTGGATTTTCGGCGTTTTTACGGAAAAAGTCAATCTCTCCGATTCAGTTTCCTTTCCTCGTCGGCTTCGAGGAGAGCTTCCACAGGTGGTCGCTACTGGGGTGGGGTGACGCGCGACCCCCACCATACAGTCGGATTTCAACACTGCGCGGATCGCTGGAAATGTAAGGCCTTCACTCGGGTTGCACGTAGACCAGCTATCAGGAACACGCCACTCGTCGATATCTCTCCATTTCACAACGGTCGTTTTCCTCCGGTCAATTTACCGTCTCTCAGTCGTGCGATTCTCGTCGGATTGGTGTGTCGCCTTCACTCGGACTTACTCGATTTCTTCGCTCAACATGGCACCTTCTATCTCCGACCTGCAAGACTTGGCTCACAAGTTGAGAATCCACAGCATCAATTCTACCTCTGCAGCCGGCTCCGGGTAATACGCCTTGTCACTGTCCATACATACTTGAGACTCACCTGTTCTGACAGGTCCAATGTATAGATTGACACAATGTTGATCAACACTCAATTTCCGAGTTACGCAGACTTGAGTGCGTGCAGATCAAGTCCTGCGCTACCAATTTACAACACTTTCCATCGTGCCTCAAATAATAATTTAACCTGAGCGCCTTCCTATCTCAAAGGCAAATATCTCGACGAATTCTTTAGATACGTACTCGACAAATACCGATCTATCCGATAAATCCCAAATGCTGACCAAGTGCATCCGAAATTAGCGCACGCTGTCTACTTTCCTATCACGACTAATCCAGCCTCAAAATTATGTTCTGAGAATCATGGGAGGACATTCTTCTGATCGGTGAATTCATATAATTTAATGTTGTGCAATAATATTACTGAACGGAAATGAGTCCAAGTTCAGGCAGATAAGAAAAATAAAAAATTTTCGTAAGTTAAATTCAGTGGCGTTTTAAGAGTGAAATTATACTGTGCCACTCAAGGACGCTTGGCTGCGTTTTGTAATGAATCAAAAATTGAAAATCTTTTCCCACCGATCTTTTCACGTTGTTTTTTCTTTTTTCAATTGGTTCTATGATCAAAGTGAAGAGTATTTCGTCATTCGCTTAAAAATCTCAAATCCGTTTCTGGATGTACGTAATAATTGTGGTTACTCGTAGTATTTATGTGGAATTCTAAAAATCGAAGGCGATCAGATAAACTTTTCTAATCACATCAACCTTTTCTAATTATTTTCAGTTTTTCTGACCTTCAATAAATTATAATGTATTATTTATTTCAGGCATCCAACATCATGCTCCTCGATCTCCGAAATAATGTCCGTTTTGTTTTTCAAAACGATGAAGCTCGACCTGAAGAACCCCATCCATCCGTCCAGCGATCGGTTCATCCTCTCCAAAGGACACGCCGCTCCCATTTTGTACGCAGGTAGGATTTTTGGAAGTACCTATCGGTTTGCCAGGTAGCCAGGTAGTCTTGTCGTCCTTAATGGGGTGGAAGGACTATAACTTTCCGCCCTTGTCCATTCTGTCGTAAAACGAGAAATGGGACAAAAATAAAAATAAATAAAGACCTTTTTTGTTGGAACCTACCGCACCGACCGCCATTTCCTACTGACCGGCAGTTCTTATGCAACGCCCACATTAATCATTTCAGCTTTCTCTTCTCCCTTTGACCGCTTTACCGATTTTGGCCCTTGCTCAATGCAACAGGGTCTGCCATCCCTGTAGCCCAATGGCTCGCGATAAATTAGAAACGTTCATCAATATAATATAACTATTCCAAGTCGCATTGAGAATATTCCAATCTTCTTAAAAACAATAAAGAGGGGGTTTCCCAAAAAATTGAAATTCTGTTGAGCAATTTAGAAGACCCTTATTATGAATGAGAGTTCAATTTCCGTTCACTCGACCTTTTTGGGTCCAGAATGAAGCGTTTTTCATTTCATTTGTCGTTTTATTTCATATTGTTCTGAGTCCCTCATTCGTGATAGAGGTCTTAATACGCTCCAAAAAAATATCAATTTTGTTATTGAAATTCCCTTTTTGTTCATGTGATGATTCTCAAATCAACATGAAGAAGCTATCGACGGGTAGACCGGCGATCCAAGCCCCCCCCCCCTCACCAGTTCCCTAGTATTCTGCTCGGTGACTTTTTGCTCTCAAATGTCCATCGTAGAACAAAATTTTATACCTTTTAAAAGAGCTATGAGGATGAAGGAAGACTACCTACAGTAAAAATATCAGTTTTGGACTGAAATACCTTCCCTTAGTAACCAGACAAGAACGCCACGAAACTCTCAATTCACGTAATTTTATTCAATATAAGTCACCAACGAGTCACAAGCGAATTAGCTGTAACCAGAGACGTGGATCTTGTCGTATGGATTCGACACGTGGAACAAATAATTTTCAAAAGGGCTGTAACTTAGATCACTTACGATGATATCTGTGCGAGTAGTTTTACTTTTACTATCTGTCAAGTTTTGTAGCCTTAGGAACATGATAGGTTTCTACAAGAAACAAAAACAAAGACATTTGTACACAAAAAATTTAAGTCGGTATCTTCCGCCAACAAAAGCCTCTGATGGTGTTTTGGCTATACCTACCTAGAAAGAACCCTTGATGCTTGTCGATTTATATTATATTTGGATAAGAATGAATTTCCAGGATCCAAACTTGTCCAGTCAATTGTCATAAGCTCTATTCAATCTCTTCTTAATTGATGACTTGCCAGTGATTTTTTACTTAATTCTTAAATATTGCATTTATTTAGAGAAAAATTTCAAATCGCCTAAATCGCCAATAACCTCAAACATGGGGGGAAAATTGGGCAAAACAGTGGATGTGGGGTGTCCCAGACCCATTTCAATCGATTCAGCGTCCAAAATTTAGTGGAAAATGATACCACACACGCCTAGATTGTTGAAAATGTCGAAAATATATTTTTCGAAAAACACATATTGACCCCTTAATGCATTTCTTGAAAACACCCTCTGGCTTCTCCGTCCTTGACAAGTGTGTAGGAAAACTGTTATAACATTACATCGCTATATGAGTGAAATTTTGAGCTGCATCAGTCTCAAGAGTAAGAGCTGTTAATGTAACACGATCCCCACTCTTACTGCCTATTTCCATTTTTGGTTGGTTATTCCTTGAATAATCAACCTATGTTTTCATGCAAATGGTCAACCTCTCCGATTCGGCTCAAATTTTTTTTCTGGACGTTTCATGATGTCCTGATCAAAAAAGGTCAATGTCCGTCCGCCGTCCACGCCGTTTTTGGTAGTAGAAAATTTTCTAAAAATCTGAAATTTGGGTCAGGGGTCTGTTCCCGGCCTAGGACGGTCCTCCAAGCTTTTCAGCCCGATCGGACCAAATTTGGGCGGGGTAGGGGTCAAAATGTGTTTTTTGAAAAATGGATTTTCGAGATTTTGGGCGATTTAGGCGAGTGGGGTATCATTTTCCACTAAATTTGGACGCTGAATCCAATGAAATGGGTCCCAAAACGATTGGCACCCTCTGGAAGAAGTTATGGGTCAAATTGGGTATATATTACCCATTTTGAATATGTGTTTTTGAGATTTCTGGAACCTAGGCGTGTGGGGTATCATTTTCCGCTAAATCTTGGACGCTAATTTCAATGAAGTGGGTCCCGGAACGATTGGCACCCTCTGGAAGAAGTTATGGGTCAAATTGGGTATATATTACCCATTTTGAATATGCGTTTTCGAGATTTCCGGTACCTGGGCGTGTGGGGCATCATTTTCTACTAAATTCTGGATCCTGAATCGATTGGAATAGGTCTGGGACCCGCCGCACCCACTGTTTCCCCATTTCCCCCATGTTGAAGAAATGAGTCTCCATGCGCCTGGTCCGAGGAATAACCAACCCCTGTGTAAGAATTTGCAGCGTTTTTCTACTTCGTTTTCTACAAATTTCTTGTAAGTAGATATTACTGTAGTTTTTTCTGTGAGTCGTTGAAATCTTGGAATAATTATTGAGGCTTCTGTTATTTACCTATCTACCTGTTATTTGTTCGCAGCATGGGCTGAAGCTGGTCCTGTTCCCAACCAGTGAACTTCTAAAGCTCAGGCAGTTTGGAAATGACCTAGAAGGCCATCCCACACCCAGATTGAATTTCATCGACGTCGGTACGATGTTCATACATTTCTATGATTACTCCTTGAACATGTCACGAAGACACTCGAACATTCCCTCCACCGTGGAGGGTATTGTACCACAAAAACCTGAAAAGTCAAGAAATCAATGTTGGCTTGATACGTCAACTCCTGTAAATTTTAATTCGATGCAACAATGCAAAGCAGAAGTAACGGACCTGTCAAATTATTTACACGATCTTCGAGTACCTAATTAATTAATTTTTTCTAGGAACCGGATCATTGGGACAGGGTTTGTCCGTCGCCTGTGGAATGGCTTACGTTGGGAAGTATTACGACAAAGCATCTTACAGGTGGGTGGTCGTTTTTGGGGTTAACCAAGCTCTCCTTGAACATCAATTTTCCCACGGAATGAGTTCGACAGCAGTGTCGGTATTAAAAAGTTGAAGGACAATGAAGGATTAATTACATACATCTATAGGGTCTTTTGAAGTTTCTTGAGGTTTGCATCAATCAGTGATTAGGTTTTGCAGTCCTCAAATGCCTATTTGGTCACCATAACTTCATATGAGAACACTGAGTCGCTGGTCTCAAATTTTACGAATGAAAACGTTGAGAGTTGGGTGATTTCATTATTTTAAAAAAAATGAACTCCACAATTGATCACACAAGAACCAACATTTTGAATTAATTCAAAGAGTTCTTCGTCAGTTGGACTTCTCAAATTTGGAGAAGAAGATTTGCAGTGATCTGGTTGGAGTGGGAGTGGACATCACTTATCCAAAGTATATCCAAGGGTTCAATTCGGGATTAAAATTCTTAATCCGAAGTATGAAACTTCGTCTTCCGTAAAAACAGCCAATCTTGATGCATTCAATATCTTCGCATGTTGATTTACAAAGGAATTTTAGGCGTTTATTGCTAAATTACGAAAAACTCGGCGGTTTTTGAAAAAGAACTAGATTTTCCTTCACCCCGGAACACCTCAGTGTAATTTGCAATCGCATTTCCGCTATCATTGTATACAACATTCATAGGTATCAAGATTGAGTAGCTACGGATTATTAATCTCTTCTATCGCTAACCTGTTTTATTTATTTTCTAGGGTCTACGTAATTGTTGGTGATGGAGAAAGTGCTGAAGGTTCTATCTGGGAAGCCCTCAACTTTGCGAGTCACTACAAACTTGACAATTTAGTGGTTATTTTCGATGTGAACCGCTTAGGACAGTCTGAACCCACCTGTCTTCAGCATGATATGGAGACCTACCGCAAGAGAGTTGATGCTTTCGGTCTCAAGGCTGTCGTCGTTGACGGTCACGACATTGGTGAGCTGGTTAAGGTGAGTCCAGAGTTACTTATCATCCTTTACTATCTGATCTTAGTTCTCATTCTGTTCCTTACCTTGCTTCATACACTGTTTTTACTACTTCTTCAGGCTTTTGACGAAGCTGCCACCACCAAAGGCAAACCTACAGCAATTTTAGCAAAGACTTACAAGGGAAAGTACTTCCCCAACATCGAGGATTTGGAGAACTGGCATGGCAAGCCTTTGGGAGCTAAAGCTAAAGAAGTAGTCGAAGTAAGTCTTTGCCAAAAACCACGATTTCTTCATTTTATATCCGTTCCTAGCTTAACACCAATAACATTGTATTGAAAATCTTGCCTCTTTTCAGCACGTCACTGGTCTGATCAAAAACAAGAACGTCACTCTGAAGCCAGCCCCAATTGTCGATGACAGCCCAAAAGTGAACATCAGCGACATCAAGCTCGAATCTCCCCCTGCTTATAAAGCTGGGGACAACATAGCCACCAGAGTCGCTTACGGTACTGCTATCGCCAAGATAGGTAAAACCAACAACAGAGTGATCGCTCTCGATGGTGACACCAAAAATTCCACCTACTCCGAAAAAATTAAAACCGTGAGTCTCTCGAGAACTATTCGACCTCCATTTTCTACTCATCCTCAAACGTTTCTCTATTGTGACTGTGATTGTTTCAGGCAAGTGTGGAACAGTATATTGAATGCTTCATTGCTGAACAAAACCTCGTGGGGATTGGAACTGGGGCCACCTGCAGAGATCGCACCGTCGCTTTTGTCTCCACATTCGCTAACGTTTTTCACGAGAGCATTTGACCAGGTACTTGAAAAAAAAAAAAATATATATATTTTGGTCTTTGACTCAAGTATGGGGTGGTCCGCGTAAGACTGGATTACAAAAGCAAGAAACACAAATTAATAAAAAATGACCAAACTTTTAATTTGGTCCTTCTATGTTGGAATTGGAAATTCAAATTTATATGATTTTGAACATGTGTATCTAACAAACGGGTGCCCACCCTCAGAATACACTGAAGAAATCGCTTTTTGAAGTTTTTGTGAACTCTTCTTACAGTAATTTTGGCAATGTTGACTCTGATGTTGCTCTTATGGGCTTCTAGGGTCCTGGGCTGATCATTGTAAACCTTAGACTTGAGCAGCCCCACTGGGGAAAGTTGCTAGGGGCTAAACCTGGTAACCGCACTGACCAGTTCAAATCCACTCATATGAGGCACCTGGGGAACCTTTCTCTCAAAAACTCCATCACACTCGTGCTGTATGGGTGTTTGCTCCATCTTATTAAAACCAGACGTCGGCCAGTTCTCTTTCATCAAAGTTCAAGCAAGAAGAACTCCTGACTCATGGCCAAATAACGAGTTGACGGAAAGAGCTGTCATCTTTCTTGTTAAAGTTTAATTATTCAATTTCTTGCATTGCACACCATAATGCTACCCTATCTGAGTAAAGAGGCCTCTGATGGAGCTCCTAGGGGTTTGACGCACTCCAATGTCGCTTATTCTGCTTATTTACGTGGAAATAGGCCACATTGGAATGAATGGTTACATCAGAAAACAGCATCTCCAGTATATTCAGAGTGAGGGCTCCTATTAGTCACATAGCCTTGCAAAACCATATAAATTTGAATTTCCAATACCAACATATAAGAAGGAATATATAAAATTTGGTCGTTTTTAGTTAATATTGCGTATTTTTTCAATTTTGCAATCTACCTGTATTTCGCGCTCTGCTCTGTAGTAATTGTGTAACAAAATTTAGCTGTGCATCGTAATTATGTATTGAGCCGGACTTATGTTCTGATGATTGACGTTAATTCATTTTAGATAAGAATGGGAGCCATTTCACAGTCCAATCTCAACTTCGTTGGTTCTCACTGTGGTGTGTCCATTGGGGAGGACGGCCCCAGCCAGATGGGCCTGGAAGACATTGCTCTCTTCAGATCAATCCCAGGTAAAATGATGCTTTGGATACAACTCTTTTCATTACCTATTATATAATTGATGTTTGGAGCGTAAATACTTTTTTAGAAATTATTAGTCTTCTCTGGACTTGAGCCAAAATACACTACAGGTTGAACAGAGAATTTCCTTTGCCGTGAATAAGATTGTTGCTGGGGGGAACGTTGCTGTTGAACCTATTCAGGGATGTAACATTGATTAAACAAAGATCTCTATGAATAGATGGTTGAATTATAAATAGCAGCTCCGTTGAGTTGGAAAGACCGATTCAAAATGATGCCACAAAATACCTCCTGTAGAAGAACTTATAAGGATGCAAAAATACTTTTTTTCACAGTGATGATCTAAAATTTCTCCAGCTTCCTAGTTACCCTTCAAATCATCTGACTGTTACTAAAGATTTTATGACATAAAACTAATATTTTAAATTTCCCCTTTCTTTAATTATTCCCATGCCAGGAATCATAGGAAGTAGTTATGTATGCATGAACTGTGGGGAGAAGTCGCTGCTCTAATCTCCTCCTCGCATAGCACTTTTGATGATTGTAGGTGATTTGATACCATTTATAATGTCTGCCCTAGGAGCCACCGTGTTTTATCCAAGTGACGCCGTCAGTACTGAGCGTGCTGTTGAATTAGCTGCCAACACCAAGGGAATCTGTTACATCAGGACATCTCGCCCAAACACACCAATTTTGTACGATGCGTCTACCAAGTTTGAGGTAGGTAGTTTAAATTTGAAAATATTTTAACATCCTTCGCAACTTCCCTCTTTACTAGTGATGAGATAGAGATATTAGTTATTAGAGAGATATTATACTTTGTTGATTCATTTCCTACAGGCTGGAAAGTCCATTGTCGTCCGCCAAAGCAGCAGTGACAAGTTCCTGGTCGTCTCAGGAGGAGTCACACTCCATGAAGCCGTCAAAGCTTCACAGCAATTGGCTCAACAAGGAATTAACGTCCGAGTCGTCGACGTTTTCACGATTAAACCCCTTGACGTCAAGGGAATTCAACAAAATGCAGTTGCTTGTGGTGGTAACGTGCTCGTAGTTGAAGACCATTATCACGAAGGTAAATTATGGGTTTTTACTCTTCGGATAGTTTTATGTACGTACGATTCCAATTCTAATTCGCCGCTCTTGTGGTTCCCTACGCAGCCGCCAGAGCACTTCCCATGAACAGAAAGAGGACTTCCCTTATTAGAGATTCTATACACGCCAGTTTTCCTCCCGATACCACTCGCTTAATTGTCCTTACAATTTTGATTACAATAAATTATTCAGACGATTGTCGGCCTTCTAAGCTTTTGATAACCCTTCGAGACAACAATTTTTGACACTCCTTGTGGGCGATCAAGGGCGCCCGTGATCCCAAGAGCGGCGAATTTGAATTGGAATCAAGGATTGGCGTCTCAGGTGAATTTGGATAGGAAACACGCTTAGTTTGTGGATGTTATCTTACATTAAAATGGTAATAGTAAAAACTGTTTTTCCTGAGAATCGTATGCATCTTTGAGTTGACAATCGCTTATATTTTTACATTTGCAGGTGGTATTGGTGAGGCTGTGAGCTCCTGCTTGACTGGAGTAGCCAAAAAGTTTGTACATATCGCAGTGACAGACGTACCACGATCAGGACCACCAGAAGTTCTACTCAACCACTATCGTCTCGACGCAGACGGAATCAGCAACGCAATCAAGGCTAATTTAGCATAAGTTGGTCTGATGTTGGGAGTAAAATATCACCGTTATTTTTAATTAAAACTTCCCACATTCTTTCGCAATTTTGTTCTTGTTCACCTTTGCCCCTATTGTCAACAAAATAAAATTGAGGTAGGTATGTTTCACCAGCCTATATTTTTCCATGACCTGAGCTGGAATAATTGGGCTAATCATTATAGTAGGGGCCTTAGTTGGTAGAGATCGTAGACAGGATCTTGTTATAAGAATTTTGACTTAGAAATTAACTACTTGTCTACTTCGTGCGTACCTCTAGGAATAAATCAATACATTTTATTTAAAAATCATTTGACTAATAGCGTAGGGCCACTGATTGAAAGTTGAATGCTAAATTATGGACGACAACTGATGTTGAATGAGTAGAAGATATTAAGACGGGTGCCTCTGAGCCCTAGGAAAGTTGATTGACCACAAAACGGCTTATCCGTTGATTGTTTCTTCAGCTGCGTATATTTTGTATGTAAGGTTATTGCAATAGTTCTCGAGTTTACATAACGTGACATTCCTACTAGACTGCCACAATTCTCCTAGCAGATTCCACTTTTTATGAAGAACCCAGAAGCATTCTTCTTTCTATTTTTACCGTTCATGCTCAACATTGTTGGTAACGTCAGTGTAAGAAACCAGAAATGGGTGTATTAGGTGTTAACTATCACATATTCATTAATATTCGAAATTAATTGATACCAGTACAATTAAAATGCCAATAAAAGTGCGGACGTAAATTACCTGAATACAAATAATGCCTTCAATCACATTTGTCAAAACGTTAGTGTATTTTTGTAAGAAGAATTAGCAGTTTTTTTATTTTGTTACAAGTTTCACTAAAATGTATGCCATTCACATTTCAGATGTTCCCGTTAAAAGCAGAAATAGTGAAATGCATCCATGATAATTCAACTCTTTGAAAAATAAATTTGCGGCAAATTGGAAATTCTGACAAAAACCTCAGACCAGTAGCATCGTATATTATTCTTTGAATAACCAACCTATGCTCATGATTGTGTGTTTTTAGCCAGAAATCTCAAAAAATCTCTTTCAATATTGGTAATTGGCACCCATTTTGACCCATCCTCCCTCCAGCAGGTCCTAATCGGTCTGGGACCCATCTAAATCTATTCAGCATACAAAATTTAGTTAAAAATGATACCCCACATGCCTAGTCCCAAAAACGCTGTGAATTCTTTCACAGGAAATGGTTCATGGACAATCGAGAAGAAAGTGGGTGTAGAGAATCCCGCACTCAATTTAATCAATTCAGCATCTAACATTTAGTGAAAAATCATATCGTACACGCCTACGTTACCGAAAATCTCAAAAACTCACTTTCAAAGAAGTAGTTTGCGTCCATTTCTACCCCAAACTCCCTCCAGCGGGTGCCAAAAAACACATTTTGATCCCCAACCTACCCAAATTTGGTCCGATCGGGCTGAAATGTTTCGAGGTCCAACTAGAGCCGGAAACGGGTCCCTGACCAAAATTTCAGATTTTTAGAAAATTTTCTACTACCAAAGTCGGCGTGGACGGCGGACGGTCATTTTATTATTTTGATCTGGACACCTTAAAACGTAAAATGTCAAATTTCGTCAAATCGGAGAGGTTGACATTCTGCATGAAAACATAGGTTGATTATTTTTGGAATAATACACCAAAATGCCCGATCCCGCCGTGGATCGGAACGAACCGTTGAAACCAGTGGAACGGCCCATCCCTAATTTATGCTGTTTTTCTCCACACAAATCTAACAGGAATAGCGTGGACGAGGTTCGATGTCGGGTCTGCACACAATTTTTCAATTATGGAGGACACTTAATAATTATTCAAACATCTTCTGATTCCTGGCTCTTCCAGTGCGGACAGCGATTGTTCAGACTATCCAGAGACTTATAACATGTTAACATGGAATTAGCAGTATTAGATTTTACTACTTCATTTCATGTCTATTGGAAGATTGGAACTTCACTTATAGTCTGTTACACATCTTTAATTGCATTCAATTACCACCGGAACCACCCGAGGGTATTCCGGCCTTCAAAAATTATCCAATCGATTCAGCGATTGTAGAAAATGATGACGTTAACCTGGACGGCCTACAGTGCGTCCTTTTCGTGGGTAACACGATCATGCGGCAACTTACGCACTGCAAATGTGAAATCTCCACTAGATTAGGATGTTGTGACTATATAGAAGGTCGGTAATTGGAATTGTTGAGTGATCTAGATCCTCTATTTCTTTACAGTAACGTAAATTGAACTTTTAAAGTGTTCGAATAAATAAAAACTGCTCTAATTTAGTCCCCTCTATGTAGAGAGCGCTCTTGTGTGAGTTTTGTCAACTAAACTGGTTAGATTAGTTAACTTGGCATTTGACAGAGGTCCAACCTATCAAATATGAGAATCAAGTTCCGAATGCCTTGCCTCGTACAGGAATATTACTGACAAATCCTCATCATTGATTTTTATCTGGATATATGCTGTTCTCGACTTAAGTACATTGGATCTAGTGTAAGCCCTGCCACTTGCTCATTTCAATCTCCACGCTACTTTTGGTGAGCTACGATTGAAATTAATTATTTGTAAGACAGTCCTTGGACACTGTGATCCGTAATCTTAGACAATCGGCTGTTCTCTGTTCTTTATATATGTTCATAAATAAAAAAAATCAAGACGATTCTATTAGATTAAGGGGTCTTCAATACCTCTATACATCACTTTGGCAGGTGGTTTTTTGCATGTATATCCACTTCAGAAAGTGAAGTGAATCCAAAGAAGTGTGTCCCAGAACGATTGGCACCCACCGGAAGAAGTTATGGGTCAAATTGGGTATATATTACCCATTTTGAATATGTGTTTTCGGGATTTCTAGTTCCTAGGCGTGTGGGGTATCATTTTCCACTAAATCTTGGA
This sequence comes from Cyrtorhinus lividipennis, assembly GCA_019603395.1. Lineage (NCBI taxonomy): Eukaryota > Metazoa > Arthropoda > Insecta > Hemiptera > Miridae > Cyrtorhinus > Cyrtorhinus lividipennis. The sequence continues at coordinate 10,994,709 of CM034007.1, forward strand.
CGCTGAATCCAAAGAAGTGGGTCCCAGAACGTTTGGCACCCACCGTAAGAAGTTGTGGGTCAAAATGGGTATGTATCTACCCATTTTTGTTGGTTATTCCTTGAATAATCAACCTATGTCATGCAAAAAGTCAATTTCTCCTAATCGGCCCAAAAAAAATTTCTGGACGTTTCAGGGTGTCTAGATCAAAAAATCTGCAAATTCTTACACACGGGTTGGTTATTCCTCGAATGGAGGAAACAGTGGGTGTGGCGGGTCCCAGACCCATTCCAATCGATTCAGGGTCCAAAATTTAGTGGAAAATGATACCCCACACGCCTAGGCACCAAAAATCCTGACACATACAAAATGGGTGGATACATACCCATTTTGACCCATAACTTCTTCCGGTGGGTGCCAATCGTTCTGGGACACACATCATTGAATTCAGCGTCCAAAATTTAGTGGAAAATGATACCCCACACGCCTAGGTAGCAGAAATGCCGAAAACACATAATCAAATTGGGTAATAAATACCCAATTTGACCCATAACTTCTTCCAGTGGGTGCCAATTGTTCTGGGACCCATTTTATTGGATTCAGCGTCCAAAATTTAGTGGAAAATGATACCCCACACGCCCAGGTACCAGAAATCTCGAAAACACATATTCAAAATGGGTAATATATACCCAATATGACCCATAACTTCTTCCAGTGGGTGCCAATCATTCTGGGACCCACTTCATTGGATTCAGCGTCCAAAATTTAGTGGTAAATGATATCCTACTCGCCTAGATCGCCCAAAATCTCGAAAAATCCATTTTTCAAAAAACACATTTTGACCCCTACCCCGCCCAAATTTGGTCCGATCGGGCTGAAAAGTTACGAGGACCCGTCTCGGCCGGGAACAGACCCCTGACCCAAATTTCAGATGTTTAGAAAATTTTCTACTACCGAAAACGGCGCGGACAATGGACGGCGGACGGACATTGACCTTTTTTGATCTAGACACCATGAAACGTCCAGAAAAAATTTTGAGCCGAATCGGAGAGGTTGACCTTTTGCATGAAAACATAGGTTGATTATTAAAGGAATAACCAACCAAAATGGGTAGATACATACCCATTTTGACCCACAACTTCTTACGGTGGGTGCCAAACGTTCTGGGACCCACTTCTTTGGATTCAGCTTCCAAGATTTAGTGGAAAATGATACCCTACTCGCCTAGATCGCCCAAAATCTCGAAAAATCCATTTTTCAAAAAACACATTTTGACCCCTACCCCGCCCAAATTTGGTCCGATCGGGATGAAAAGTTTCGAGGACCGTCCTAGGCCGGGAACAGACCGGAAAAACATAGGTTGATTATTCAAGAAATAACCAACCAAAATGAAAATTTTGATTTTTGCTACATTCAAACTAACTGAATTTTACTGGGTATACAACATGTGAGATAAATGTTAACATTTCAGTAACAATTGCAAACAGTTATACACATTTTAAAGAAAAATACATATAAATTTGGGATTTAGGGATGTAATTGAATGTGATTTTTGCTTTATCCGTATTGATATTTCTACTCATATTTGTTGCCATATTTCTGAATTTTAATGAATTTATATTCATACCCAATTTTGCGGGAAACTAGCACTAACGTACTACAGACAATAGTTTAAAAGTAGCGGGAACACGTTTACCCTGTGCCGACGCGAGAGAGCAGCACCATTGCGACTGCAAGCAAACCTGTGGAAATAAGACATTTTAATTTTCTCCGTTACTTTACGTTAGTTCAAAAGTTTTTTTTTTTGTTTATTTAATTCATTCATACGTCATTTATGACCAATCCGAACCGTTTAGCTTTTATTCGTTGGTTCGGGATCAACCCACTGTGGCAACACTGTGTGATATCTTAATTATTTATTGATAATGCGTCGATAACAAAACTGGTGCTGTTGATCGTTGTTGAACCGTCGAACGTTTGGTCGGCAATTTCTTGTTAGTTTTTCAGTTTCACCGTTTTTGCGTGAATATCCTTGTGACAATAAGCGTTACAATAAAAACGTTAAGATTTCGCAATTCGTGTTCTGAATCGTAGTTTTGTAGTCTCTTTTGGTCCTGTTTCTTTTCTCCTGCAAAATGATGCGTTGAACAGGCGTATTTTTGTTAGATTCACTTTTTGACTGAAGAAGCTATGGTTTCTCCTTTAGAATTCGCTGTGAGGGTGAGTATAATTTTAACCTCATCTTTTCTTGTGAGCATACTTCTCGTATCATTTGCCCAATACCTGTGTACACTACCTAGCTTGTACCGGAAACTCAACCCTTTTCCCGATGGAATGATCACAAAACTCAATCATCAGTTACGTTGATTTTTACTTGGAGAGATAGTTTGCTGATTTGCTGATCGTAACCGAATCCTCTCCTTTTGAGGGCATGATGTAGCTATCCCTTAATTGGCCCACAAATTCAACAGAGAATATATTTTGTGCTGAATCCTACATCTACTCGTTATAGGGTTGGATGCTTCTTTCAAGCATGTCACCCATCAATAACAAATAACTTGAGCTCATTGAAGGAGCCACTTAGATTATTGAATGCGGTGAGGAACCATTACATACATAATTTCATTCAAATTCGAGTTTCCCTGCATTTGTAGGTTATCTTGTGATGAAAAAATGAATTGATTGTAAACTAAGCTAATTGGTGTGATTGAGCTCCTTATGAGAGCTCTTGATTTGTGGGCATAAGGGAATGTGTGTGGTTTTTGTGTGATGACAGCCCTGCCTGCTCCGCTTAGTGGTCTGAATCCAACTAGAACCCTACGTACGTGTCCTGAAGACACTGTGACCCACAAGCACTGCGGTACTGTGACCTCCTAGTGCTGGGCACCCCTTTCCGCACATGCAGCAAGGTGGAATCGTAACAGTCCTCATTGTTTGAAGGTGTAGCATCCATGCCCCTGCCTGTTCAGTTCAATGATGGTCTGGCTCAGGGCGCGAATCGGTCCAGACACCATGCTCTGGCAGTAATGTACTGCCCGTTCAGATGGTCCGGGTCTGACCCGAACGGCCATGCAGATGTTGCTCTCATGTGTCATCAGCATGCGTACTTAACCCTCCTGTTCCACCTACCCTTGCGGGGTCAGGGGTTCCCACCACATACTAGCTTGTGGCGCTTCCAGTGCCTTGAGGATAGCCCGACCGTGGAAATCCGCACTTCAATACCTGAGTACCTCTTTCATCTACATTCTTTAGCGCAGACCTTGATAGCTCTGACTGAATCATAGCTGGAGGAACATGCCCTTTACACTTAGCCTCTCCAACCAACTACCATTTAAATATAAATAACATTTTATAACATTCGTCTTCTCACCCAGGTTCGACCTCCGTTCCACCTCCAAGAGGCAGAGAACGTCAGCCTGTTCGTCGATCCCACAACCGACAAGATCACCGTGGGTAACAAGTACTTCTTCACTGCTGATCATGTGCTTCCGTCAACGCCCTCCCAAGCTGTGGTCTATGAGAGGTTCTCGGGGACTGTAAGGAGGTTCTTGGAAGGTAACTGGCTATTCAACAACATGAACGTCTTAGGATCTATTATGCTCTGCATACGCAGAGCCTGATACGAATGCACAATTTTAAACCCACCACGAAACTTGTCTGGTTAAAAGCGGTTCTATTCTGAATTGATGAATGTGCAGGTAGTCGTAATTCAGATAAATTACTAGTTTATCTTTTTTTTTCAAACATCTTGATTTGACATAATGATGGCAGTGACAAGTGACGTCATTGTAGTTCTCGTCAAATTAGACCCAATTGTATGCAAGCAACCACTTCTGAGTTGCAGAGCTCTCGCAAAATGAAAGCAGCAACTGGGTGGTTCAGCCCAAACGAGTTAATGTAAGCAAAAGCACACCTTTGCTACTTCTAATAAGTCACTTGTCACAGTAAACCAAAATTATGGTTATCTATATGTTTGTTACCTCAACATGACACCACCTTTTACCAGTCCAAGTTTTAGGCAGAGAGAAAAATTATATTCCCCATTTTCAGCTACCGAGCAACATCATATGTTTTATTGTGCATCGCATGAGTGCGATTTCTGTTTAGTACGCCTACTGCTCCTATCTTAGTGCTTCTGCTCTACCCATCAAATCACACATTGCATTTTTCTTCAGGTTATGACGTGTCATTCATCACATTTGGAAGGAGCAAAGCTGGAAAAACTTACTCATTGGTGGGTCCTCTCACTCAGAACCTGTGTGATGGATCTCAAAACTACGGGATCATACCTCGAGCAGCTCTTCACATGTTTGATTATCTTAGCGTGAGTTGATTTCTTCAATGGAGATTGTTCCCATTTGTCTTTTGGGTATACCCTCTTATTGGCTTTATATTCAATATATGATATCAAAATGCAATTTTGGAGTAGTGTTTTCACTAAAGCTTACAAATATTTATAATTTAAACTTTGAAGGTTTATAGTTTTTTTAGTGTCACCATCGTTTTTTATTTTCTTCAGAAGGCGCGGCAAACATCAGGTCTCCAGTACAATGTTATCTTCAGTTTCTTCGAAGCTCCTAATGACGAAGCGTTTGCTGATCCCCACCGACTGAGTGACTTGAATCATCGAAGGCCGTCTCTGGTATTTCCTCAGTACCCTCATTGACCTTTTCCTGCTGTTATTCATGACTAATATTATTCATAATTTCTGAACCCTTGACATTGTAGGAAAAACCCATGAATAACAATTTCACAAGCAAGGAGTGCACCTCTTTTGAAGATGTCATGAATGGGTTACGGCTAGCCATGAAGAATTACCAATATGACAGGTCTCACCATTTTGAGAACTCACATACCAATTTGTTCTTCATGCTCACTCTTCATCAGCAACTGCTGCAATCAGGTGCGTCAATACTCGGATTCCACCTGAACCTGTGTATTATTTCTAATTTGAATGGTTTCAAGCTTGCACATTTCACTTTTACTTGCTGTATGAGTATGCATTTAGTACCAAGCGTAAACAGCGCCCCCTAATTGCATCTTCTGCAGAGGGTGCGCTAATGGCAAAGCGATCATTCTGGCCCATGGCTATCCTTCACCTTCTAAGAATCGCACCAATTTGGACTCTTTTTCTGCGCGCATTTATTATCATTGCGATTTCATTACAGGAAAAGTGTACGCAAAGTCATCGCGTTGCACTTTTGTTGACTTGGGAAGCTACGAGTCCTGTTATCGTTTTGGGCTAAACAATCAAGTAGTTCAACAATATAAATTTTCTAACTCTGGGTTGGACTTGATCACCAAAGTCCTTTCTAGTGTGGCTGACGAGTCCAACACTTCTAGTCAAATCACACTACCTTACAGCGTCATCACAACTCTTTTAAAAGTAAGCATTTTTATTTCAAGTTGAGATGTTCACAATGTTGTTGAGACAATTTTAATGTTTGGTGGACATAGTGGAGACCATATCTCTATTTTTCTGATTAATTTGCTTGCAGGACATATTGAAGTACAGTACAAAAACTATTCTCTTGTTTTGTGTGTCTCCCTCTTCCATGGAGTCTTCCAATTCTCTCAATGACTTGCTGGTTATTGAAAGGCTCCGATTATTGTATGGTGTTCCAAACGTTGACAAAAAGACTATGAGCCAGGAAAAAATGATCAGCAATTTTGAGAGGGAAAGTTTCAAAGAAGAAGCCCTCAGGTATGAAACGATGGTTTATTTCTAAGTATTATTACATTTTATGTTCACAGTATCAGGAATCTATGTTTAGGATAGTTTGATTGAATGATCTACCTTGTTGCAGTTTGGAGTTTGCGGCCTCCCAGTGGCAACTCTTGGTTTCAAACGCGGAGAATCTGTTCCAAAAATTGGTTCAAGGTGGTCTTTCAGCAGATGCCAAAGGGCAGATAGAGCAGTGGCTTTTCCTCAAACAAGAGTGCGAAGATTGTTTCAAGCTTGACAGTCCAGGGGTCGAAAAGATTAGGTGTTCTCTCGACCGTATTGGTAAGCAGTTATATAGTAGGATGAAGGCTCTTGTTCCAATGTTTCTTTATTATTATTATTATTATTATTATTATTATTTATTTTTAATTGAAATGCGTCATTTGATTTTTCTAGATGAGGTTACCGAATCAGATGGTAAAACTTCGGTTGACAATAGTGGGGAAAGCGAACCCGAAAATGACGATGACAGCGATGATTTGGATTCCAGTAGCAAGCATGACCTCACTCAGGTTCAGACTGAAAGTAGAAAACGTGAATTTGCCGAAAAACTCGAATCTCATCTACACAGGTAAATCCTGGTCATGACTTTGGACGGACTAAGTTGATGGGGTGTCCAGGCGAGGAGAAAAGCGTGCAGAAAATAACTCAAGGCAAAAATGGAAACGGGAACTCTATGTCCGCGTTTTGGTATGGACGAGGGAATCTCTAAATGCGTGCCTTGCATACTAAATCCTCAATCCAATACCTCGATTCTTCGCCTCACCACCGAAAAATTGAACGCACGAGGCAGGTCTTGACCTCGCCTTGCCTCTATATGCCTCGTGTTTTCGTGGCTTTATACAAAAAGCGAATTGATTAATGCAGGATTGAGTTATTTACGTTGGCTCTTGAGTTATTATCGTATCATTATGGGATATTGTTGCGTATACAGTTGACTTAATGTTTTCTTTCGATACCTAACCTGCTACTGTATATATGTTATTATTTCGTTGGTTTATGGTGGTGAACCAATATGTTTCAGCCACATACTGTATACTCACTATAGATCCCATCTATAATATACTACCTGAAGTAGCTTTTGCCAAAATTTGGTAGTCTGATTACACAGTAACTTCAATAAATAGCCAGAGTCTCCTCAAGATCACTTGGGGTTTCAGGTTTCGAACGCTGACTGATGAAATTGTTGCTAAACATCAAGATCTCAAACCAACCAGACTTTGTGAATCGCCCAAGACTACAGAAGATGAACGTAAGTGATAGTACTTTATCCCTTGTCAAATTTCGGAAAAATACAAGTCAAGCAGTTTTGAAAAAACGTGTGGGTTTTCAGATTCCATTTCCCCCGGTCCCGCGGATTTTTGCATCAACAAGAAAGAAGCAAGCCTCGAATCTCTCCCGTCACCTCCTGCTGATGAGAGCGTCAAAGCGCACTCGTCAAGTCATCATGTAATTGTTACATTATATTAGGGCTTCAATTTAGTGAGGTTACAACAGAAGTTCAAAGTCTTTGTTTATACTTGCTGGAATTTTGCAGAGAAAGAATGAAATGGTCGACTCTGACTTGAAGGTTGAGAGGGCGAATGTAGCAGTTGACATAAACTGCCAAGACAGCTCACTTAGAGACGAAATAGGACGATTGAGGATAACAAAATGTATCTTGAATGAGCAGAAGAGAGAATTGACCACCAAAATGAATGAGGTACCGAATACTTCTTGGCAGCGAATATATTTATGAATATAGCCTCAATACATTTGTGGGGACCTGGGGTAGATAATAAACGCTGGAGCCTTGCACATTAACCTACCAATTTGTGAAGGGAAGGTTTTATTAAGGTGTGGGTAGTCAAGATTTCAATGAATGAAGAAACATCACAGTGCAATCTCACTTTGCATGCATTAAATACATGTTACCTTAATTGGTTTGGGTTTTGGTTATTCACGCCATGCCTATCTTTGTTTTCCCCCAGACTAAGTATATCACGAACGAGGAGCAGAGAAAACTGATTGAAGCGGATGAAGCCGTCGATGCCATTGATTTTGCCATAGAGATCAAAAATGGGTTGCTGTGTGGAAGAAATGGCTTACCCTCGGCAGATCTCCAGGAAACGGTATGACCAAGCAATGTTTCAAGGTTCTCTGTGCTTACTTCGTACCATCAAATTCTCGTGAAATCGGTACCATTCGTCATTTTATTGCAGGGAGAGCAAATGTTGACTGACCGCCTGTTGAAGCTGAGTTCTCACGAAATGAGAGTCTTACTCAGCAAGTACTTCAAGAAGGTTGTCGACCTACGGGAAGCTGGACGTAAAATGGAAAAGGTCATCGCCGATCAAGATGTGAGTTCATAGTTTTTACTTTGATGTGTTTTGAGGCAACGGGTATAACCGCCCAATCGTGACTCAAATTCATAATCTCTTCATCAATGCCTAAAATATCGAATACACCCTGTTCTAGTGGTTATTATCAAAATTGCTTACTCAATTGAAACATAGTGGGACGGTAGACACCTTGATGGGTAGTCTGCATGTTGTTGCCTTCTTGCTGACTTCCTTTTCAAATTATTTTGTTTTGTATGTGAATTCATTCAATGAAAGTACCTACCTTGTGCCCACAGCATCAGCTAGAAATCCAAGCCTTCAAAATTCACGCTCTGAGTGACGCCCTTCAGAAAACTAGGGTTGACTGCGAAAGGAGGATAGTCATGGTTCGCAAGGAGCAAGAGGAGAAGTATCAAGTCAACTTTCATCATTTTGCAACTGAGTCCAGTGGCACCAGCAGCTGCGTGGACAGAAGTGACTCCCAATCGACGTCAACTAATACTGGTCCATTGTTTGAACTACACGGTATGTTGAAGAAAAATCAGCCAATGCCCAAGTTGGGTACTTATTCCATCGTTATTTCACCAATCAATTTGGTTCTTGAGCACCACAGTCATTTTCCCACTCCTGCGAAGACGACTGGTTGGGATGCACGTTTCTATAGAAGAATAATCAGACGAAATCCTGTCAACTTTTCTTATGTAAAAGTGTACATAGGTTACATGGATATGCCAGAAACATGTTGACGCCCTCAAAGGCTTACTTGTTTACATTGTTCCTTCTCTACCCACAGGTGCTGCTTCTCACAATGTCACAGACAAAGCACTTACGACGATTCCTCAGCAGAATATCAGAAAATTACAAGGATCGTCCACCCACACGACCAAAGTGACTAGGAAAGGGAACAAACTCATCATCCAACAAGAGAGATCAAAGAAGAAGTAAATGTAGAATAAAATCGTATTATGTATCAACATACACTGAATGTCTCTTTATTGTAGGTAGGTGTATCACTCTTCTCATTGTGGCCCCCATCGATTTGATATTTATTGACGAGAAATCGAAAACCAATTCTTTTGTGATACGTGATTGTTTTAGGGTAAGATTACTGTATTGCTGAATCTGTGATCTCAGTATTATTTATATTTATATAATGTGCGTATTTTTTGTGAACAAGTTGTAATATAGACTGAATTTGTCCAATCTAACCTGGCTGAATGGTTCAGAGTCAGAAAGCTCAGTTGGCACATGCGTTTCCTGAGAGCAAACCAATTGTTGTTGATGCTACTATGAAAACAACACTTCAGAACCCACAAGTCAATTTTGGCGTTTCAGCGGCACAAATTCGGTTTCCCTCTCTTGTTGCCTTTTTCGACTGGTCGAATGAATTGATCTGGCAATGTTGTTTCAAATGCATCCAAAAACTAACCGCTGACTTGTACTGCTCTGAACCAAGTTGCCACCCTTCTGTTGATGTACAACCATGAAATTCGGATCAACCAATCTGTGTCAGGATTCAGCAAATGGCTGAAATTACCGGCTATTTTGTAGGACATTTGGTTCAAATAAACTGTGTATTGTGTAGACCATTGATGGTATGAATTTTACTGATAGAATTTATTTCAATGTGGACATACTCACATTTTTTACCTTCTCTCACATCTGTTCATCTACACTCCCGCCCCCCTGACTCCCCTAATGTTGTAACTGTGATTGCAAAAAAGCTTAAGGAAATGTATTGACGGCCTAATGATACAGTGTCAACCTATATCATTATATTGCTCTTCCTACAGAGCCTCTCCATGTCTCTCCAGACCTGACCAATCAACTTAATTCGTAATTGTACTATAAGGAATGTCTGTTTGATCCAACCATCCACGAAAGAACATCTATATCTACTAGTATGATTTTTATGTGACATTGCAACTGTTCAACTTGACTAGTTCTTTGTTGAGAATAGAAGAATATTGATTTCTGTTACAGATGTGCACTTGCTGAACTCAAATGTCAAAAATTGAATGTATGTAGAAGCTGTCTAACATAAGATGGTATATTCATGATTCAATTCGTACAGTTTTAAGCAGTGATCTCCAAATGTTGTGCACTGGGAAGGGTGGCCAGAAGGTTTTGTGTGACGTCATGCACGCAAAATTTTTGTGTATATCTACTTGAACCTACCTCCCTTTTGGTTTGAAATTCTTTCGTTGCTCATTGACATTCTAGCCAGAAGTTCCATGATGATAAAAACATCCCCCTCCCCCTTTTTTTGACTGGGTGGCTAGATTGCAGGCTCCTCCATGTTCACTGCACGTACATATTTTAATGGCTCTCACTGCTTGACTATTTTGTTGGACAATCCTTTTGGTGATAACTGAGTCAATTCATCTATTGGGTGTCATCTTCTATGTTACTTCACATTTTCTACTTGAATCTCAGTGGTTGTAATACCTGCTCTTACATTTTCGGGTAAATCTTTGATAATAAATAATATATGTTCAATCGTGTCATTATAGTGCTAAGAGTCTGTGATAGTTAGGCATGCCCAATCTGAACGTTTGGTGATTTCTTTCTCTCACCCTTCAACTTGGAGCTCTTTGGATTTTATGAAGAAATGTATGCGTTACTAACGCATAGTGAGAAAGATGGGCCTCAGTTTATTCTGCAGGCCTGGTTCTGGATATTCTACAGTTTGATTGTCTCTTTACAGTGTTATGAATCAAGTTGGGCCATAAAGCTGTCAATTTCGTTGAAGCATGGTGTTGCCCTGATGAAAACTCATCAGAGTTACATGCTGTTACAACCCAACCCATTGTTAAATGTATCTGTAAAATGTGTAAGATTTTTCGAGGAAGTGTACTAGTCAACAATATTATACTGATTCAATTCAATTGCTGTAATCTCTCCATCATCATAATAATTAAATTATTTGTTTCGTACCTACCTTCACATTCGTTTTTCTTCACCCTACTGCCCAGCTCCCTGATATGGTTCCCAGTTTTGGTACTAATTATCGGTTGGTATCCATCAGATTATATTCATTAGGTATTTTAATTTTATTCATTCACTTTTATTCGCTGATGAAATCATACACTTCAAACACTCGCAGCAATTTTTCGATTACCGCTGGGGTTCATTCCAGCAGTGGTGCCACAAAACTACGTGTGATGTTTTCTATTTGCGATGAAGGTGAGTTAATTTATCCTCAATTCTCTTCATTATGATTAATATTGATCTAATTAGGTATAAGTTGAGCAATTGTCTCAATGAGGGGATTTTATCAGGAATTGCCATGAGAAGTCAACCCCCTCTTCACTGTAAAAAGTAACATCAATAATAAAAAAAAAAAACTGACACTGAGAAACTGATACTTCCTATCTACTTGAGATACTGGACACTTACTGGGATGTTTTCTTGGCTTTCCAGGCATTGTGTTTGCATTTGTATTTGTATCTTGAACCTTCTTCAATTCTGCTTCATATGCTGCTTCCATTTTACTCAAATACTGGCTGAACGGTTCATCAATCCCCCCTACGGAGTAGCATGTGTATTAGTTAAGCTGCATGTTTTTTTTTTTTTTTTTTTTTTTTTTTTTCTGGAGCAACGATGATAATTGATTTAGGGCAAAACTGGGATTGGAAGTTACCACAACGTGAAGATTCAAAATGTTCAGCATATGGTGTATACCAGTCCTCATCAAATGACGGATCTTTCTGCTTTATAAGCTTGAGAACTACCTCTAGTGGCTCCACATTTTGCAATCTGAAATTTGGAACTGTCTTATGATCGAGCATGAATATAATTCAATACAGGGATTCATTATTTTTCTGCGCCATCACATAAGTCTCCAATAACGCACACCAATCAATGAGCCACCATTCCACAAACCTTCTGAAAAATATTAAAAAACCTCACGTTTTTTAGTCACATTAAACAATAAATTTTTTGAACCAACATGGAAATGCATAAGTACCATCCATGAGGATGTAGTGATTGTTGTGGTTTCTCACCTTGCAGTTGACATTTCCTCTGATAAATTTAGTGAGCTTGAAACTGGCTTGGTTATGGGCTCCTTCTTGGACGGTTCAGCTGTTGCCAATCTGAATTACAAGGCACGTCAAAATAGTAAAATCTGATATTTAAATGAATGATTTCTGAGACGGTTAACGTGTAAATCCATGATAAATAATGTTTTGGCTTCCTAAGTCATTATCGTTTCTGTGGAGAATAAAGCAAGAATGGAGAATTCTAGTAAGCATGAAATGATCTAATTATTTTTGCTCTTCATTTTTGAGACCCTCGAGAACCATAACAGTAGTATAGTGTAAACATGGTTTGGCATCACATCATGTGTATCTGAGTAGCAATTATGAACAGAACCAATTTTGCTGCCTACTGTCCTACACACGAAGCTAACCTCTACTGCAACTCACTTGAGCGCTCTCTTATTTCTTCCGGTCGCAGCCAAAATGTTTCTTGGATGCCCGGGAATGAAGGCGTTTGGTGCCAGATTGTGGCATTTTCTGTACCATTTTTCAGCAAACCACAGCAGCCTGCAAGGATTTCCAATTACGAACAATATTATCTTATAAAACTCAAATCTCCAGGAACGTACACTGTACGTGCAGGTTACGGTGTCTGGAGGTTCCAAAATGGTACAATTGAGCATTTTGATACCTTCGTCTTCACATGCTAAAATACCGTTGTTGTCTTGCAAGGAGGAAAGGAAGAATCCTTCTTGAAAAGCCTTGCGTGAGAATGATATGACTGATGATGGTGCTCTCCCTAAAACCGGAATTTCTCGGGTTCTAGCTATAATGAACCAATCGTGATTCTCCTTCAAATCAGTTTTTATAAGAACTTCACTTGATTCAGGGAAATTGTTTCCAAGAATCCAATATTGCTGACATTTTTTCATTTTTTGCACTGCGCATGTGTAAAACACACTTTTTTCAACTTGATTCGTAACAATTTATGGCCGATGCAGATATTCTTCTACAGGGCGAACCCCCCCTCCCCTTTCTCACCAATTTCAGACGTATTTTGAAATAAAATAGAACTACCCATAAAAATAAATATCAATCATGTCAAGGAGAGGGGGAACGTAAGGCGTCCTTGTGCGGTTGTAGAGTACGAACAAAATTACATCCTCAGGGTGTAATGTATTGTAAGTAAGAGTTCTCCACTCAAGTAGAGATGCTCACCATAGTTATGAGTTTATCTCAACAATTTACAAAATGTCGCATCACGTCCCTATATACACATAGCCAGCAGCTCCAATTTGTCGTAAATCGTACTAAATTCTACCCAACAATGAAAATATCGCCCTGCTGGGGGGTTAGGAGCTCAATTGAGGGTGAAAACTTGAAATTTCACCGTAAAAAATTAAGTTTTTTGTTATGCACAAATGTGAATTTTGGGCGAGCATTGAAGCACAAGATTGCTTACTTCTCAATTCCACCTAGGAATAATGTGCATTTAATTGATTTCCAAGGCATTAACGAGGCATCAAATGTCCAACAGCGCCCTCTAATTTAAATTTGCGTCCAATTAACATCGTCCAAGTCCAAGTAGGGCAATGTTGAAAACACAAAGAGAGATAAATTGAATAAAATTTGAAATATAACGATCATTTGGGGGCATTTTGTCAAACATTGGTGGTAGAACATGTAAAAGTCCAGCCGACATGCAATTTGATTTTTTTTTTTTAAGAGAATGAAATGACAGATTGGTTTGATTTTGGTAATTGGTGAACAAATTGAGAGATCTGGAATTATTCGTCCTTTCTGGAAAAGTACCTACTCAGCCTGGCCTAAGTTACAGAAGGCGAGGAATGATCCGTCAGCATGCTGATGGGCGCTTTTGGTGATGATCACATTGTCATGACTGCACTCTAGTGGCAGTGGGGCATTCGGTTGAATCAAACCTCCATTTTGGTAGGTTATTCCTTGAATAATCAATCCATGCTTTCATGCAAAAAGTCAATCTCTCCAATTCGGCCCAAAATTTCCTTTTGGACACTTCAAGGTGTCTAGTTGACATTGGTAGTAGACAATTTTCTAAAGATCTGAAATTTGGGTCAGAGGTCCGTTCCCGGCTCTAGCTGGAACTTTCCCCCCCGATCGGACCAAATCTGGGGGTGGTAGAGGTCAAAATGTGTATTTCGAAAATTGATTTTCGAGATTTTCGGCGATCTAGGCAGTGGAGTATCATCATCAGTATCACATCAGCCACTAAATTTTGCTGAATACAATGAGACGGGTCCCGGAACGATTGGCGCCCACCGGAAAAGGTTATGGACGTTGAATCGATTGAAATGAGTCTCCATGCACCTGGTCTGAGGAATAACCAACCCTTGTGAAAGAATTTGCTGCGTTTTTCACCTGCCTCTGTTCTACGCGATCACTCTATTCAGTAATATGAGTAAAAATTTTAAAAATGCCTTTCAATACCGAGTGCTAAATGATTTTTGGTGCACTCGATGTTGGATACCGTAATTTTCCCCTCCCCAGATAGGGGATTGAATTGCCATTCTATGCCTCAACACTCAGCTCAATACCTAGCTTTCTTTGGAACTGATTCAACGAAATAAGCTGCTCAATTCCAACTGTGCAAGTTCTGTGCATATGAACGTAGATCCTCCATCTCAAGATACAAATGAACATGGATCCCTTCGTGAGAGAAATCGCTCGAAATCGGCAAGAAGCATTCTGTAACCAGTCTGGTCTTAGGACCGGTTCAATATGATGCAGAAATAAACCTTGGTCAATTTAGGTTTCCTTTTTGTCGAGAGGTAACAACCGTAACAACCCGCTTATCTACTCCAATTGGAACACTCGGATTCCAATAATCCTGAGACCTGGCAAGTCTACAATTTTCAGGGGTTTCTGGAGTAAAGGTAAAGTAAGTAAGCAAGGACTTTCACCTTGGATTTTCGTCCGACTACCTGGTCAGGTGTCGCGGACGTAGTCAGCCGTCCTTCAAAGAGGATCGTAAATTGATCTGACGATTTCGCTCATAGCTACTTATTGCCTCAGAATCAGTTCCACGTGAAATTAATGACGTCTGCGGGATTTTACCCTCCAACGATGCTTCCCTCCGGGCGTTCCTGGCCGATTGTCGTGAAGTTTTGCTCTTTCAAATTGGATGAGAAGATTTTTGCTGCTCGCGCTAAGGTTCCCGAGCTCATGTACCTGAGACAGGACTTTCCACCCCGCACCAAGAAGCCGAATGACTCAAACCCCAATAGGAGCTTGGATATTTCGCCACTCATCAAGAAAGACAAGATGCGGCCGTAGAGGATTCTCCTATGTCATCCAGAAGCAGTACTTTTTTGGTTGGTTATTCCATGAATAATCATTACCTATGTTTTC